>CM069452.1:56384690-56984690 GCA_035610835.1 Ophiura sarsii
CTAATGGTTGGTCACCATCACTGTCAAGCAGGAATCCTGGGTTTGATTACGCTGGGGAGCACACCTTTTTTAATATTACATTGATTTGTACTTTTATCTTTCATTATATTGTTTGTTTACAATATCGGCTATATCTTGTCTGGCAATATCCTCATAGGTCTTATATACGGAATAAAGCACAAGGCAGCAATTGTTTTGCAGTTGTTTTACATTGTAAAAATGATAGCTGCCTTAGGGACCGTTCATTATTTATGGTGGAGGGGGGGGGGGTTGGGTAAAATATAGGGGGGTCATGTAACTTTCATATGTTGAAATAGGGGGGGGTTATGTAACTTTTTATTCTTAAACAGGGGGGGTTGTGTAAAATTGTTTAAACTATAAAGATGGTGGTGATTGGAGTGATTTTAGAGGCTATTTTGGAGTGTAAATGCCATTTTTTTCTGCGCTTCGCGCATATTTTCTTAAAACCTATCGACTTCAAAAACATTACTATGAGACGACTTCTGGACAGCAAATCAACGATATGGTGGAAAAACATCTATATAATCATCAACGGTCGAGACATTAGAGCCACAGGGTGTATAATGTTACAAAATCCAATTTCATGACTTAAAAATGTGATTTATTGCATTTTCACCTCATATCTGCTTTGCACCAATGCTCACAAAAGTAGAATGTTTCACTGGATTATACGTTTCTGCTCAAAATGTTCTAACTTGTTCGGGTTATAAAGACTCACAAAACCATCCAAAGTGTATATGAAAAAAAATTCCAACTCGCTACGCTCGCCATTACTAATTTCACACAATAAAAAGAAGGGCATCTTAAAATTATTGGCCGTTCAGATAGGGCACAAACAAAATTTGCCAACGTATCCATGAACAAAATTCCAAAGGTAAAGACAGCCCCTTAAGTATGTGACAAGTTGATTTTTTTCGGGGAGGGGGGGGGGGGGGGGTTGTGTAAAAAAGCTACTGGTTAGCAGGGGGGTCATGTAATTTTCAGTTTCAGCTGTAGGGGGGGTTAGGTAATTTTAACATACGAGTCTCGAATTTGTCCCAACCCGCCCTCCACCATAAATAATGAACGGTCCCTTATTCTTTATTCCGTGTGTAAGACCTATTTGAGGATATTGCCTCTTGTCTCACGTCCCGACGGTCCCGTACGGAATAAACCGTGTATAATAGCACCAACGTATTTTAATTGGTTTGAGCATGCGCACTTGAGTAACGGGACGTCTAGCAAGACATTGTCACAATATCATATGTTTAATAATGAGACTCTTTTTTTATCTTTTAATATCGTTCAATGAATATAAATAATAACGATTTTCTTTTTTGAATCGGCTCATGTTGTTATGTTCGTTCGTCTGGCTGTTCGTGATGTTTATTTTTACAAACGATTGACTACAATTAGTATCCATCTAAACCTACCATTTATGCAATACAAAACAACGGCCTATATTGGTGCAGTATTATTGAATCAAAATATTAAGGAATGCTTTTCTACTAAAAGATTCGCATTGTGTAGTATTTATGATCAATCTTGATTAAACAAGGTCTTCTAAGGGACCGTTCATTATTAATGGTGGGGGGGGGGACAAATTCGAGACTCGTATGTCAAAATTACCTACCCCCCCCCCCTTACAGCTGAAATTGAAAATTACATGACCCCCTGCTAACCAGTAGCTTTTTACACCCCACCCCCCTCCCCTCCCCGAAAAAACAACAACTTGTCACATACTTAAGGGGACTGTCTTTACCTTTAGAATTTGGATCATGGATATACGTTGACAAACTCTGTTTGTGCCCTATCTGAACGGCCAATGATTTTATGATGCCCCTTCTTTTTTATTACGGAAATTAGTAATGGCGCGCGTAGCGCGGCGCGCGAGCCGGTAAATTTGTCATTTATACATTTTGGGTGGTTTTGTGAGTCTTTATAACCCGAACAAGCTAGAACATTCTGGGCAGAAACGTATAATCCAGTGAAACGTTCTACTTTTGTGAGCATTTGGTGCAAAGCTGAGACAAGGCGAAAAGCATGCAATATTTTTTTTTAAATCATAAAATTGGATTTTGTAACATACAGTTATTATGTGATCTTTCCAGGGGGCGCCCTCTAATCAGGATTTTTTTAGAAAGTAGATTTTCTTGTAGATTTACATTTATGATCATAAATATATTCTGAGTTACAGAGCGATACGATTCCCAATTACTTCAAAATCATGGTTTAAAGAGAGAAAATCTGAAACTGTCAGGTCTGCGCGACAACTTATTTTTCACTCTAAATTCACTATTCACTAAACCATGATTTTGAAGTAATTAGGAATCGTATCGCTCGGAAACCCAGAATATATTTATGATTTGTATTATTTATGATTTATATTATGATCAGAAATGTAAATCTGCAAGAAAATCTACTTTCTAAAAGATAATCATGAATAGAGAGCGCCCCCTGGAAAAGATCACATACTATGCCTTTAACATGTTTGTATATATATACACACCCTGTGGATCTAATTTCTAGACCGTTGATGATTATTATAGATGTTTTTCCATCAGATCGTCCGAGGCACAGAAAAGATTTGCTGTCCAGTAGTCGTCTCATAGTAAATGTTTCTGAAGTCGATAGGTTTAAAAAAATATGCGCGAAGCGCAGAAAAAAAATGGCATTCACACTCCAAAATAGCCTCTAAAATCACCCCAATCACCACCATCTTTATAGTTTAAAAAAAGTTACACAACCCCCCTGTTTGATAATAAAAAGTTACATAACCCCCCCCCCCCCCCCCCCCATATTTCAACATATGAAAGTTACATGACCTCCCCCCCCCCCCCCCCCATATAGTTTACCCCGGCCCCCAGCATAAATAATGAACGGTCCCTAAACAAGGTTATCTGTTGAATTTTGTTGAAGTTGGCAAGAGGATCACTAACAGTAGTGTGTTGTTTCTGGAAGGACTGCTGTACACAATCATGTAATTTACATCGAAATATATTATTACAAATTTAAATTAAATTATAAATAATGATATTTTCCTCTTGCCAACTTCCACAAAATTTCAACAGATCCATTCCAAGTGTTCTCATCCTTTTGCCACCTTATAACACTCGTCCCCCAGTTTTTTAGAAGACCTTGTTTCTACAGGTTTCAACATTATGAATCAATATGGGTCTCGACAGTGAAAACATTTTTTGTGTAGGGACATCTATCACCCATTGCAATAGCTGTAGATCCCGGGGGCAAGGGTGTCACCCCGTTTCAAAAGTGGGGGCACGAGATTTAGGTCATGGGCGTTTGTAAACCGATTAACATGCAAACCGATTAACAATCGGCGCGATGCGGCGCCAGGGTGGAGTCTGAGGAGGGATGTGCCCCCCTTAGAAAATGTTGAAAATATGCAATGAAAATGGTGCAATTTGGTGCATACTTTTAACCAATTTTTTGACGAATATGCATAGGATTTTTTTACCAGGGGGCTTAAAAATAAATTTCATTAAGTATATGCATGATTGACTAATCAAAGCGGTAACGCGGACAGGGGGAGTCTGAGGGGGATGGGCCGCCCTTGGAATTGGATTTTTGTTCAATTTTCGAACCCGGCCCATTTGGTGTGTACTTTTGACCAAAATTTAATAGAAAAGCCTTCACTTCATTTCCAACCAATATTGGCTTAATATATATCAATATCATCCAAAATTGGATTTTTATCCCTTCAATTTTGCATTGCATAAGCAAACAACACGGCGTATAAGGGTTTTGAAATTCGCATTAATTAAAAAGGATTCGCGCGGAGCGCGAAAATATTTGCTATTGTAAAAAAAAGGTTTAAAAAACCGTGTCTGAAGCCATGTTGTTAAGCTTGACTGATAATTAAACAGTGAAACTAATTTGCTAGCGCGCAAAAAATGCCTATTTCAATACTAAAAAGGTACAGATAACGTTTCTGAAGCCATCTTGTTCCAATTTAATAAGTAGTAAAAAAATTGATATTGTAAAAAGAAAGGTTTAGAAAAACGTTCCTGAAGCCATCTTGTTAAGCTTGAATGATAAATAAACAGTGAAACTAATTTGCGCGTAGCGCGAATAAATGGCTATTTTAACACTAAAAAGGTCCAGAAAACGTTTATGAAGCCAGTTGTTGTAATTGAATAACACAAAATTAAAAATAATTCCCGCGGAGACGAATTCGCCGGTAGCGCGCAAAAAAGTGTCTATTTTAACAATAAAAAAGCCCAGAAAACTGAAGCCATCGAAAATGGGGGGGGGGGGGGGGGGGGGGGGGCGGTGGGGGTAGACTTTATCCTTCTGTCTCCTAACATGGCACACCAAGCGAAACGAGCGGAACGAGTGGAGCGCCTTGCGGCCCGGGAAATTTTGGGTTTTGATATGCGCTCACTGGGCCATTTCATGGCGTATTTTGATATAATTAACACATTCATGACATTGTAAAGGCCCACGAAGTTGTAGGCTACTTTATACAGCAATAATTTAAAAAAAAATCAATCCGCAACCCAATGACAAGATTTCCAAAAAGTGACCAGAGGTATACAATTTTGCAAATTGACCTGTATTCTGAACTATATCGTAAAATGAAACGAAACACAAATTTATTCAATAGTATTAATAAAAATGAACATTTTATGATTACCGGGCCCCAAATTTTTTAATTTCCGCTGCATCGAGGCCATTTCTTGTCTATTTTGTAAGAAAAATGGCAATTTGATTGCTGAATTTTTTCAATAATTAATTGAACATTTCTATAATGATTATGATCCTGGAAAGCGGAGCGGAGCTTCTTACAGCGTGGGTTCCGTAGAGCTAAATTTGGAAATTTAGATGCATTATGAGGCCATTTGCGGTCCATTTTGAAAAGGAAAATGGCATAATGTTATCACTAACATTTTGAAAGATTAATGAACATTTGTACTTTAGGAGCGATGCGCAACTCAATTTTAATTTCAACACCGAATGTATTATTCGCGAAAATATAGGCTACCATTAACAATCTTCTCAATTTAAACTTAGATGCGCTTTGAAGTCATGTCCACAAGACTACAAACCGCTTTACAGACCGTTCTCTGCTTTGCAGACCGTTCTCTACTTTACAGACCGTTCTCTGCTTTACAGACCGTTCTCTGCTTTACACCCAGACCGTTCTCAACATTTGACCTCTCTAAGACTATAACACAGACCTTTCTACATTCTACATGTAGACACCTTCCTCTAAATTACTGAGACCTTTCTCGATTCTAGACAATTTCCTCAAAATTACTGAGACCTTTCTCCATTCTAGACACCGTTCTCTAAATTACAGAGACCTTTCTCGATTCTAGACACCTTTCTCTAAATTACAGAGACATTTCTACATTCTAGACACCTTTCTCTGAATTACTGAGACCTTTCTCCATTTTCTAATCACCTTTCTCTAAATTACTGAGACCTTTCTCCATTTTCTAGTCACCTTTCTCTAAATTACTGAGACCTTTCTCCATTTCAGACCATTTTGACCCCTTTGGCCGCCCATACAAAACCGCTTCCAAACGCGCTCATGTGTCCATGCCGACCTTCCTGATTAAAAAAAGCCGCCACGATTTGTGTAAGTTAGGCTGCAAGAAAAAATTGTGGCGGGTTTGTCAAATTTGCCACGTGCTCACGACCACACAAGACTGCAGAAGACTTTGGGCGGCCAAATACGCCAAAAGGTACAAAATGTGTTTGGTAGTGTAAAAATGCAAAAGGTAGTGGTATAAAATGTCAAAGGTAGTGTAGAAATGCAAAAGGTAGTGTTATAAAATGTCAAAGGTAGTGTAGAAATGTAAAAGGTGGTGTAGAAATGCAAAAGGTAGTGTTGAAATGTAAAAGGTGTCTAGAAATGCAAAAGGTAGTGTATAATTGCGAAAGATAGTGTAGGAAATATGAAGTAGTGTAGCAAATGTAAAAGGTAGAAAATGTTAAAGGTAGTGTATCACATTTCTACACTACCTTTCACATTTCTTCACTTCCTTTTACATTTCTACACTAGCTTTTACATTTTGTACCCTTTTGGCGTATTTGGTCACGCAAATAAGGGCGGCCAAATACGCCAAAATGTGAAAGGTAGTGTACAAATTCGTCGCGAGGTTCAAATTGAAATATGTTGAAAAATTGAAATTTGTGACATGTTATGCAATCCTCCAAGCATGACGTCATAGTTCATACTTAGAAATTTATAAGTGAACTATTTGAAAGACAACAGTACGTACTCAATAATGATTACATTATCTCTCAATAGAACAGTGGCATACTAGGTTATTCATATTGGGGGGTGGGGGCGAGAAGTGAAAGTGAACCGACACAAGCTTGAACCAAAGAATATTGCATTTTGGACACGCATACACGTGCGTAACGAGCGAACATTTTTCATCGTGTACTTTTGACCATCATAATTCCATGATTCAAATGAACCGACAGTGCCAACCTCAACCGACACGACGTCAATACTGGGGGTGGGGGGTGGGGGGGGGGGGGGCAATCGACCCCCTCTGGTTACGCCATTGCAATAGAATCACTCATGCGTCTCATAACATGATTTCTTTCATTACATATTGACCAACCCTCCTGTGGTGAAATCATGCTATATCATCATTGAATTAGTTCAAAACATCAAATAGGCAAACATTGTGAGATTCAAACAGGGATTCATACTTATATCTGCTTATATGATGCAAAAGAGATCCCTGCACAGCTAGTAGTTAAAACATTCATCATACATTAAATGAACAGTCACAGCAAGTGGGTTTGTAGTTATCCAGAGCTTTATTCAATCCCTATCCCTGGCACATATTATATTTATACACAGGCCTAAATAGCTATACATGGTGGGGAAAATATTTACACCACAAAAGAGTATGTCATTTTGGGAACTAACCATAATGCGTTGTTACAAAACATATCATCATATTGAGCGTTACAACCCTGCATGTTAACTCCTCGTATGTCTTAAGTTGTTTCGAATCCCAGTGGTAGAAATTTGTAATACAACTTTGATATTTTTTCCAAGTAAAAAAGTGTAATTCCATAGTATTATGGTTAAGTCAGTTCCAAATTGGCAAAAACAATATGCGCTTTTTTATCTTTCTGCACGCAAGAGTAATAGAAGCATACACACACAATTTTGGCATACGTACAAGTTACGTATATGATACACAGTGGGCCTGGTTGTGTAATGTGAGCCTTATTTGAGCCCATGCTCTTCTGTATTCCTTCGCTGCTGTAAGAAGGCTTGCAAATTTGGAACTTAGGTATAATTACATGGTGACATGTGATTGGTTCCAACAATATAAGAGCGTGTGTGGTCTAGCGGATAGATCGCAGGTCTCACGATACAAAGATTGTGAGTTCGAGCCCCGCTACGGCCAACATGTTTGTATCCTTAGGCAAGGTACTCAATTGCCTCGTGGTTCAGAAGTCATGTAGAAATGGTGGTCTCGTGCATCAGAAGAGCAAAAATCCGAGCACGTTAAAGGTCACAGACTCCTTCGTAAAGAGTAGGGGATCATCCCGGTCTGTGTACACAAAAACTCATGTCCCTAGGTTTCAGGGGCACTGTACCGTTAATGCCCGAGGTAGGGCGCTGTGCACAGTATAACAGTATGTAGTATATGTAGTATGCACACTCATGTGATTGGTTCCAGCGAATATGCACACCTCAACACTCTGAATGCAAAAGGAATCCCAATGGAACTATTTGTTTTAGTATCTGTTGCATAAACAGGGCAAGTTAGAAAGAACAAGCACTTATTCTCAAAGGTGTCACACAATTTCATGCGTGTGTATTCAAAACCAATGGTAGTGCTAAAAGATCATTAATTTGGCTTTCATTCACAAAAAAAAGAAATGAATTGATCATTCCGTTATTAAAAATATCCTTTGTCACAAAGCTCCTGCACGCGTTAGTTAATTGATGCACGTTAGAAAAAACAACTTCCCTCCCCCCCAAAAAAAATCCTGAAGTTTCACCGATTTTTATTGATCGCATCATTTTAAATACAAAAGGTCACTTTTACAAGGATTTCAATATTTTATATTTATAAAAAAATGTTAAAAAAACGCATTCCGCATTAGGTTTTGGAAATCTGAAGAGCTTTGAGACAAACTATTTTTTTTTAATATAGCCTTATCATGTTACACTAATTTTAGTAAAGCCCATTATTCTAAAGCTAATCCACAGAAGGTTGAATTATCAAACCATTCTTTAATGCATTCTAATGAAGCATACTTTCTTAAATCAGCTGAGATGCTTCTTTTCAATTTCTCTTGAATTCAGAGTTTTTCAAATTTTCATAGTTCTATTTATTTTTATATCAAAATGCACACTCTTTTTAGATTTTCACCAGTTTCATTGATACATTATAGCATCTCTGAATCAACCCGAAATGAAAATAGTATGTGTTATCATGGATTGGCTTTAAATTGGGCTCTACTAAAATTGATGTGAACATTAATACATTATAACATAATCATCAATGTTTTTGAATGAAAGCCAAATACAGTCATCAAAATAAGGAACTGATCAGGTAATAAATGTGCTGATAACTCTATAAGTATAACTCCTACATGTACACAAACATGTATGAAATTATATAGTAATTAATTTGGTTTAGGAAAGTGTGTTTTAATAGTAAAATACTATTTTCTATAGGCAAACATTGTGAGATTCATACTTATATCTGCTTATATGATGCAACACATATTGGGCCGTATTCTCGTACTAAACAAGGTTTTAGCTTAAAACCGTGTTTAACTAAACGTGTGTCTAACTTAAACGTGAATTTATCCTTTAAATGACGTGTTTAACAAAACACAATTTTAAACTCTGCAAATCTCGTTCCCAGAGTGGTCCTGCGTTGATTGTATACAGGTATTTAATTCATTGTGGCCCTAATGGGTTACAATAGATATGGACCGAGTGCCTTAAATACACGGTACTTTTAAAGACTACACAATCCGCATGGCAGCTTGCACCGGGCACGGTTGAGTGATCATCCAAGGCATACAGTTGGTGCGGGAGTTTAGTTAAACATGCATTAAACTACCCCCATACCCATGTTTAAAGTTAGACACATTTCTGCGAGTTAGACGCATGTTTAAGTAAAACAAATGTACGAGAATTGCGTTTAGTTAAACGCTGTGTCTGAAGTCAAAGTTAGACACATGTTTAGCTTAAAACCGTGTTTAGCTTAAAACCGTGTTTAACTATGTACGAGAATACGGGCCATTATATTTATACACAGGTCCAAATAGGCATACATTGTGGGAGTGTATTTACACCACAAAAAAGTATGTAATTTTGGGAACTAACCATTGTGTTGTTACAAAACATATATCCATATTGAGTGTTTCTATTGTATGGATACAACAGCTTTATTACGTAAAATTTAATATCAGATTAAAATTCCAGCCTTGCATGTTAACTCCACATTGGTCTAGTTGTTTCAGGACCGAAAAGTACCTGGTTCGAATCCCAGTGTGGTAAAAATTTGTAAAACAACTTTGATAAATACTATTTAAAATAAAATATAGTAATGACATTTGTATGAAAAATGACCCAGTCTGAGGTACATGGTGCAGTTGTTCACTGAATCCAAAATTAATCACATTAGAACTAATTACTTGAATAAAGTAAATTGCAGCTTTTCAAATCAGCATATTCACCTGTTGATAACACTGATAGTTGTGACTGTGTCAACAACTCATACCCTATATAAATCTTATTTTCTTTCTTGTTGCAAGAGTTACTGACACACAAACTGAGCAGACGTAACATTTGCTGATCCCTGTAGTTTTCTTTTGATAATAAATAAAGTTGTTTATGAACAGCTAGTACATATGTCAAGTTGTCAAAGCAGGCAAATGGAAATCTTGTTGATCAAAAATGAGTTGTCTGGTTGGTGGTGTACAATCTTTGTCTGCAGTAAGGTAAGGTTAAGGAAAACAATATCAAACACTATCACAATAATAAGATGCAAAACAAAGGTATATCAAGCATCGTAAGTGTAGTAAATTATGAAAATATAGTTTCTATATCCAGTGCAATATTATTCTTGTATCACACGAAAATATGCCATTCAATACTATTAGTTACAACAGATTGTGTGATAACAAATAAATAAATCCACCCAAACTGTCCTCAATCTTGAGATTGAAATGCTGATCTCAAAAATGTACTTGTACGCACCATCTGCACATACATAGAGGCCTGGAAAAAGCACCCGCCCACCAGCCCATAGCAGGCAACTTTTGCGTCAGGCGGGTGAAGATACAAAAGTACACGTCCGACTGACAAGTAAAATTTCTCAATCTCACAGTGTTAGTGTGTTACACTGGCTAGTGGAATTTCTGTTGGGCAGGAAGTTCCAGCCTTGCATACATACCCACCCACAATTCTTCTTCGCCACACACTATTTGAGGGTTGACAACCAGCACTTTTGGTAATTTTTCGATATTGGTACCAAAATATAAATGTCCTCCAAAGATTTTAAGTATCCAAAAAGACTTAACCAATACTTAAAAATAGCCCCATTTGAGTTAAAAGCAGTTCGTGTTTACACACAACTCAATGGAATAAAATATAATACAACTCATTTTTCTCAGAATGTCCTTTTTTGAGTTTATTGAATATTGTTCACATCCACATACTTCTGATGCACAATATTCAATACAAAGTCTAAAAGCACATACACAGCCAGTCCAGAGTTCCACCAATTTCACTTATCGTACAGCCAAGGCTCAAGGTAACAGGTTTTTTACCGGGAGCTACTTTTTGTCAAAAGTAGCGCCCGGATCATGGGATTTATTGAGAACCGGGAGCTACTTTCAGTCTACCGGGAACTATTTATTAAATCCAGCGTGGCAGCATTGTCAAATTGAAATTCGATGTCTTGGGCAAGCTTCCCGATCGTCAACGAGCGCTGGTTTGGACAAAATATCTGCGCCCGGTTGTTTATTTTTCAGCATTACCGGGCGCTATTGCAGGAGGACCGAGGGGTAAAAATCGCCCAGCGGCCGCTTATCTTGAGCCTTACGTACAGCTCGAGAGTGCTGTAAATTTGACATCGTAAATAACCTGATTAATTATATCACAACTTGGTATGTGTGTGTTAAGTAGATGATTGTTTATCTTGATCAACAGTTGCTTGAATCAAAACTTTTAAGTTCTACATGTACCAGTGTCCTACTGTGCAGGGGTGTGTACAGCAGAGTTCTGCCACATCAATCATCACTAAATAGTCACTGTCGATGAGTGCTTTGAATTCCTTATAGCGTAGCTGCCTCGTGCTATAAGTCATACTTATTGCACTGCTTGAGAGCCCCATATAAATCATGTTCAATAATAGCACAGAATATATTGAGAATAATCTGACTTTAAAAGGATATTCGTGTAGTAACTTGAATATACCAGTTCCGATATTCATTGGAATCCCCATGATGATACATTCACTCACACCTGCAGAGAAAAAGTATATAAATATAGTAATGATAACCACAACAACAACAACAACAACAACAATAACAATAACAACAACAACAAAGCCTTTACAATTTGTAGTGAAATAATAGCATACTTGAGTCATAGCTGTCTCTCATACTGACAATAGAAGCTCCTGAATATGCAATGGTTTCACCTCCCAACTTGAGTAAACAAGAAATGTACAGACTTTAAATATAGACATACACTATAGCTTCTTATATACAGAAATCATGTTAGAGTCCAGTAATGGGACACACTCAAATAGTTATATCAAAGTATTGTTAGTTTATATAATAGAAACAGAAATGTTATATACAAATAGCGAAAAGGTAACAAAATCACATCCTATTTTACAGACTAATAGCGACTTCTGAAGAGTTGTCTGCTAGGCAGATGATTTTTGTTGTTGTTGCTCCTGTCAATTTTTTTTAAAACTCCTATTTGTGGTTGTTTTCGGCGTGATTGAAAAAGTACAGGCACAGGTGTCCATTACTAAAGGTTGATAAGTTAACATCCCAAAGTCGGTGTTTTAGAAACATCCATTGAACTTTTAAGTTTAAAATCGGGAAATACATGAATAATCAGTGTGGCCAACTGAAATGCCTCCCAAATCAGCAGCTCAAGACAATTGTCGGTTTATCCTTCATGTAATTCTGCACGGAATTAACCTAGCACGAAATCTGTGTTAAAGGATTAAAGGATCAGACACCAGTCTAACTCATGAATGAAATACACCAAGGATACACCCAATTGTCCAAGCCTCGATTTAAGGATGTGTGAACCGGGAGCTACTTTGTAACTTTTCTGACAAAAGTAGCTCCTGCTCCTATACTTTGCTATGCAAAATTTGAAAACACCGGGAGCTAAAACTTGGCAACCGGGGGTCAAAAAACTCCCAGCTCCCACTTAAATCGAGGCTTGCAATTGTCGTCATCAATTTAATTGAGTAATGTTTGTTTTGAAAAGAAATCCTGTCCAGAACGAGGGGAATATATTGGGTTAGTTGAGTCTATTCCATATGCATGTTTATTGTTGGTGTCTAAGTGTATGAATAGATTGGGTTAGTTGAGTCTATTCCATATGCATGTTTATTGTTGGTGTCTATTGTATGAATAGATTGGGTTAGTTGAGTCTATTCCATATGCATGTTTATTGTTGGTGTCTAGTGTATGAATAGATTGGGTTAGTTGAGTCTATTCCATATGCATGTTTATTGTTGGTGTCTAAGTGTATGAATAGATTGGGTTAGTTGAGTCTATTCCATATGCATGTTTATTGTTGGTGTCTATTGTATGAATAGATTGGGTTAGTTGAGTCTATTCCATATGCATGTTTATTGTTGGTGTCTAGTGTATGAATAGATTGGGTTAGTTGAGTCTATTCCATATGCATGTTTATTGTTGGTGTCTAGGTGTATGAATAGATTGGGTTAGTTGAGTCTATTCCATATGCATGTTTATTGTTGGTGTCTATTGTATAAAAAGATTGGGTTAGTTGAGTCTATTCCATATGCATGTTTATTGTTGGTGTCTATTGTATAAAAAGATTGGGTTAGTTGAGTCTATTCCATATGCATGTTTATTGTTGGTGTCTATTGTATAAAAAGATTGGGTTAGTTGAGTCTATTCCATATGCATGTTTATTGTTGGTGTCTATTGTATAAAAAGATTGGGTTAGTTGAGTCTATTCCATATGCATGTTTATTGTTGATGTCTATTGTATAAAAAGATTGGGTTAGTTGAGTCTATTCCATATGCATGTTTATTGTTGGTGTCTAGTGTATGAATAGATTGGGTTAGTTGAGTCTATTCCATATGCATGTTTATTGTTGATGTCTAGTGTATGAATAGATTGGGTTAGTTGAGTCTATTCCATATGCATGTTTATTGTTGGTGTCTATTGTATGAAAAGATTGGGTTAGTTGAGTCTATTCCATATGCATGTTTATTGTTGGTGTCTAGTGTATGAATAGATTGGGTTAGTTGAGTCTATTCCATATGCATGTTTATTGTTGGTGTCTAGTGTATGAATAGATTGGGTTAGTTGAGTCTATTCCATATGCATGTTTATTGTTGGTGTCTATTGTATGAATAGATTGGGTTAGTTGAGTCTATTCCAAATGCATGTTTATTGTTGATGTCTAGTGTATGAATAGATTGGGTTAGTTGAGTCTATTCCATATGCATGTTTATTGTTGATGTCTAGTGTATGAATAGATTGGGTTAGTTGAGTATTCCATATGCATGTTTATTGTTGGTGTCTATTGTATAAAAAGATTGGGTTAGTTGAGTCTATTCCATATGCATGTTTATTGTTGATGTCTATTGTATGAATAGATGGGGTTAGTTGAGTCTATTCCATATGCATGTTTATTGTTGGTGTCTATTGTATGAATAGATTGGGTTAGTTGAGTCTATTCCATATGCATGTTTATTGTTGGTGTCTATTGTATGAATAGATTGGGTTAGTTGAGTCTATTCCATATGCATGTTTATTGTTGGTGTCTAGTGTATGAATAGATTGGGTTAGTTGAGTCTATTCCATATGCATGTTTATTGTTGGTGTCTAAGTGTATGAATAGATTGGGTTAGTTGAGTCTATTCCATATGCATGTTTATTGTTGGTGTCTATTGTATGAATAGATTGGGTTAGTTGAGTCTATTCCATATGCATGTTTATTGTTGATGTCTAGTGTATGAATAGATTGGGTTAGTTGAGTCTATTCCAAATGCATGTTTATTGTTGATGTCTTGTGTATGAATAGATTGGGTTAGTTGAGTCTATTCCATATGCATGTTTATTGTTGATGTCTAGTGTATGAATAGATTGGGTTAGTTGAGTCTATTCCAAATGCATGTTTATTGTTGATGTCTTGTGTATGAATAGATTGGTTTAGTTGAGTCTATTCCATATGCATGTTTATTGTTGGTGTCTAGTGTATGTTAAACAATTTGTATGAATTGATTCTCACTTTATAGTTCAATAATAAATGCCATCTCTTGCATGGCACAGAGGCATTCACAGTAAGTAACATGCTCTATAATCATATATTTTAATTCTAGTGTCTGGTAGTAATGTCATTTCTACTTCAATCAAGAATCTTTATCATCTTATGTAACCTTTGATGCTACTCAATGTGTTTTTTCATGTACTTCCTCTTACCTTTGGCAGTAATTCACCACATGTTAGCTTACCTATACTCCATAAGATTTTACAAACATAATGAGACAAATATGGGATTCTTCTGGTATCAAAATATCTTGATGTGAAAAAAAATCATAGCCAAAAAAAGGTGATCAGAACATACACCTTTCACAAAAAATTCAATCAAATACACCCTAAAGGCCTAAAAGACTTTTACACAAGAGGCTAATTTAGGTATAAAACTTACCGCACACAGCATCTGTTTGGCCATGATATGAGGCATCAAATAAATGATCTGCTGTTTTCTCAAACTGCGGAGAATAGGAACATAAATAGTCTAATGAAAACAAACTCCAAACATAAAACAACAACATTTGAAGATTACACATGGTAAATCACATAAATAGTTCACTTAAACACCAGTAAATGATGCATACATTTAGGGACTTGACGAATGTATTTGATAGCAGATAAATAGGATGGCAAGAGAGTATTATGTACCTACAAAGAATTAAACTTGAGTGTTGATTTTAGAAATAAATCCCATGGTTCATATGAGAATTAAGGAATTCAGTCAGTAGTTATAAACAGCTACGAGCTTCACAAATGACAAAATTAAACTGCTACTTTTTCAATGTAACAACTCCCAATGAATTTGTAAAATAACTGTACGGTTAGAAATGAATACAAACTTACCGAAGCCAACATGAGTACACTCTCCTTCATTTTGGCTAAACCAAATCTCGTAATACCCAGTACTTCACCCTATCAAAATTAAACAAAATACATTATCAATACAGGTCATTCATAAAACTAAGGAGTACCAATAAGCAAATCTGAGACATTATCATTTCATTTCAAATTCCTCTGCAATTTATTTCAGGTTTAGGTGTTCTAAGTAACAATGCTTTTATCCTTAATTTTAATTGTGTTGAATTTGGATATTTTTATGTTTCTTCATTTTAATCTGTTATCAAGCCTCGAATTAAGCATACATGGACCAGGAGCTACTTTGTAACTTATTTGACATAAGTAGCTCCTGGTCTTATACTTTGCTGTGTAAATGTGAAAAATGCCTGGAGCTAAAACTTAGCAACCAGGACTAAAAAACTCCCAGCTCCTGCTTAAATCAAGGCTTGTCTGTTATTCATTATAGCACTTAAAAAGACTTAATTGTGTGATGAGCTCTTAAAAGCTTTGTTCATGTTAATCTGTTTTCATATGTCACTGTTGTCATTATCATTATCAAGTTATCATTTCAGTAATGGTAGTTTGTGATACTACCAGGACTCTTGATATTTAATATCAAGTCTATTCTTGTGCTGTCTTAATTTAGTAACACAATTGGTGGTAGAAAATATTTCTATCTTAGTCATTGTAATAGCACACATAAAAGTCATCTTATTTCTATCTTGCAATACAACATTTAGCATTAGTATATTTAACACTTTCCACGTGGCAGGCGTTCGCAGACGACATTCCAAAATGTCACCAAATGTTTCAAAAATGTTTAAATTATTGAATTTCATCACCATATTGGGATTTACCATGCGAAATGCATTGAAATAAGTACAAACATTTTTAGTATTGGTACAGTAATTCTTAAGATGGGCTTTGAATGTTGGAAAAGGTTTTTGAAAAATCTGTTTTGAATATGGTAATAAAACTAATAGCCGCATGGAAAGTGTTAAGCTCACCTTTTAACAAAATAAAATGTGGTTTATCTAAGAAATATTGTTTTTGGACAATATATTATACTTTTGCCAGTGACACATTGCTACCAAATTGCCAACTATGTGAGCACTTGCTTGCTCCCCTAATACCAGACTATCACACTTGCAATAATTTGTTCATACCTTATACGTCATAAGATCAGCTAGTAGCATGACATGGCGATGGTCTATACTCATTCCATGGCTTGTCATAGTGTATTCTATCTGTTCTATAATGGTTTGCCTATACAAATACAACACATAGTAGGAGACATTGTTAATCATTACAGTTTGAAGGTGGGAAAGAATATAGTTCCATGTACTGTAGACAGTATAAATTAAGGGGCACAACTTGCGGACATTTCCTTCTTCCTAAATTCCCCATTGACAAGACACCTGTAACCTACATCAAGGTACCACTATTTGGCCTGTGACTATTTGTGTGTGCATTTGTTTTAGTATCCAAAGGTGACAGACTGTATGTAGTAATATGTATTGGAGAATCTCATTGAGGGGTACAATATGAAATGATCCGAATTGAAAGAAAGTGCAAATGATGATAAAAATGTATATCATGAAAGATTACTTAAACGGGTATCAGAAAAACAAGTTTTAACACATTTTAGTCTTTTGAAGTCTTTACTAAAGACATATTTATGAGGCTGAATTGCAAATATAATGTAATATGGTTCAAATGATGTGGGTCAAAAAACAATAAGAAACAAAAGAAATGAACGCTTCAATTTGGCTTCATTTTTGACAATAAAATTGTAGAAAACCGTACCTCCGATCAATCTCAAATTTCAGATTATTGTGGAGCTCAGCAAGCTCTATTAAAATATCAAATACAAAATTAGCCATAGGAACAACCTTAAGGCATAATAACATGTTGATACAAGACAAAAATTATGTCTCAATAGTATTACGTAACCAATTCAAATGTCTTTAACTACATATACCAGTGTCAGTGACTTAGGCAGATTGTCTATTTTACTTGGCACTTTGACATCAACAAACTTACTGAGGCAATTTGACTATGCTCATTCTAAAATTATAAAAGTTCTTAGAAATTCACTATAGTACTCTACCTTTTTTATATCCAGACTCTGACAACAATCACCTTTCTAAACTTATAAACACTTTGGCTGTCTAAATAGACACACTATTTGATTAAGGCAATGCAACAAATATGCCTAAGCCACACGCGTGACTTAGGCAATAATCCTTTTGATTTGGTAGCACGATTTAGAGTTGAATATTTACCTAGGCACTTAAACCATTATAGGTGCCTCCCTCCCATGGTAAAGAGCTGATTTAGGCAAAAATCTTAATTTATTAAAAAAATGACTTAGGCAATTATTTTGTTAAGCTGACGATATATTGATACATGCGACAGTATTACCTGGCAGCTTCAATACCCAATGCTTTCTCCATCTCATTGGTATTGTTAGATGTGGTGGCTGTACCTTTCACACCTACAGATTAACAATTGTGATAACAAACATGTTGGTCAGTCATTTGTTGTATCATGCATTCTCGCATTTAAAAACTCATTTTGTCTGCATTTTTGGCTATCACTACCCTGTACTGTATTCAATTTTACCCATGGCAGATGCTCCAACTTGGTATCATTTCCTCACATCTTATTTATTTAAAAGTAATACCTTCTAACATGTGTTGAATAAAGGGGCTTCTTTAATGTTTTCACAAGTGTTTTATAGCCTATGTCACTGCAGAGCACAATTTATCAATGAATGTTTTATTTAAATAACAAAAAAGAAATACAAACTGTGTAAATGTAAGATTTTGAGTACTTTTGCATATTAATCCCATTTGACCTCCAGTTGACCAAGGTTCATTATTCTATAATAACTATTTAGAAATAGACAAAGTTATGTAACAATAATATACACAGTATACCTCTTGTCGCTATCACAGCCTGCAGATTATCACCTTCTACCAGTAGTTTATATCTTGACTCGCCACCTTTCTGTTCTAAAGTTATCACAGCCCTAGATACTGTTGGTATACCCTATACAAAGACAATTATTGACAGATGAAGGAAGTAGATTAAACAACAGATGGCAAAATGACAACTTGAGGCCTCATTATTTATTTTTCATTACGTACATTTTAGTAAAAGTGCTGAACCTTACCGAATACACACATTTTGGATTGCAACTACCCAGCAAGAATGGAAGAGAGTGTGTCCTACTTGACATAAACAATCTTGTCATATTGCAATGAGCGCATTACATAATGATAGGGAGTTAAGCCTGGAGTGATTGAGATTGTGGATTAACCCACAGGTCGCCCAAGGATTATTATTATTGGTATTTTATTCAGAAGCATTTTGTGGCCCGCAGGCCAAATTACATGCTAATATACAATATTAAAATTACGATATAAAAATACACATTAACAACATCAAAATATTGCACTTGTAGGATTGAATCACAATTTACAAATAAAGATATATTAAAGATAAAATGTACACAAATTAAGAAACAACAAAATGTCACACTTCATGGAACTTTACTGCACGACCAGTCGTAATAGATAATGGGCACCTAATCATTTAAAATATTGACAAAATAAGGAACAGGACTATTTTGGAAACGCTGAGTCCTACAATGAAATTGGGTCAAGTTGCCACTATTACGAAGTGATCTGTCATGACACTCCAGTCTGGTAGGAGGGAGGAGAGATTTTGTCCTCTCATTTTTAGGAAGCCCTTCAGCAAATCTACGAAAATGCTTCTCCCTCCTTCCAGACAAGGTGTCAAAATGGCAATTACCCAAGGCTTCATCATAAGACTCATACTTATTCCCAAGTATGGTTCTACAAGCCCTTTTTTAAATGGATTAATCCCTATCATTATGTTACTAGCGGGTACCCTCGCTAGCTGAAGTATTATGATCTAAATTATATTACTGCATGATTCGTAGCAACGTGAGCATACGATTATAGACATGAGTACAAAGTTGTAGATCCCTAAAATATTTTTTCAGTTGAAATATACTTTGTTCGCAGAAATCTGAGTTTTGTGCTATCTTTGAATCTCGAACACAATTTCAATACCCCATTTTGGGGGAAACAATGTTGCAGTTACCCCATACACCCCAAAAAAGTTAAATACCTACTCCAGATAATCCATATGCCTGTATCCAGATTATCAAATAAGGGAAGCGCTGATGTGCCCGCTAGAAGATAGTGAGCGGCTAGTCATCAAAAGTGTATAGGCTATTGTGAAATAGCAAGAGCTTATGTCCTTGATACTCCAGCTGCTCTTAATATCAGTGTCACGGTGCCCGTAATAATCCGGGGATCTTAATAAGGCCTACCCATATACGCTAAATCATAGGTATCCCATAATGAGGTATGAAATAACCACTCAGGTAGGTGTGTTTGATCAGGTAGACCCTACCCCACACTTTCTTAAAATCCAGTTATCGTGCCCTCAATACTCTATACTCCAGGTAGCCAGTGTGCCCTTAATAATCCAGACAGGCCTATCCCGTGTGGTTTTTTAAGTAGGCCTATGATTTGAGTTTTATAGTGGGATATTCGTTAGTGAGGCGACGGAAGAGGGGGATGAGGAGATCGCAGAGTCGTGACCCCTAGATTTCACAACTCCCTTCGCGGATGCACCCCCCTCAAATTTGCCAGGTCTCCCATAGAACACGCCACTGGTTTTATTTAGTGGGGTGTTGTTTATAGTGGGTCTTTCATAGTTTGGTGGGAGGCGGGGTCTCTCCATGATCAATCTATACCCAGTTTAGCACTGTGACCCATCATATCAATATAGTTTATTTTTCAGCCTATTGACATTAAATTATTTCTCCAGTAGGCATGTTGGCCTAAATGCAAGTGTATTTCTACCATTACCATGCATATTTTACTCACACCGATTCTTTATTTAACAGGTCCTTTTTATTATAGGCCTATCCCCATTTTATATGAAACATATCTTGTTTGTCTCGCCCATCCATATAGTAGCGCGCGCTGGCCCGTTGCGGACCGTGATGTGGATGGGTCCGCGATGTGATTTGATGCACTGGCATAATGCATTTTCCCTGTCACTATTAAACATGTTATCCTGGATGTAGACCTACGGTTTGCGCCTTATTCGGTTTGTGCCAGCCTTGCTCCCAGTTCCTTCCAAGTTGTCTCATCGTGCTTCGTTATATTGTACAGTACGGTTTGCACTACGCGACGGAGCAACAGATTATTGTTTGCTTTTTATACCCTATCCCATAATCTACTACACTTCGCGGCACTAACGCGTCAGTGCACCTTACGGTTTGGGCCATTACATGTGCCCCGGTAATCGCCCGATTACGCGTGCGCTGGCAATAGCCCGATTACACATGCGGTATTGACATTAGATCGGCTCAAACTTTCGCTCAACTTTTATAGTTAACCAGTCTTGTCACCTTAAGAGTTCAAACTACCTATTCACACTCGGGTCAGCAGAGTAACTCCAAACAAAACCTTACTAAAATCATATATCCCTTTTGTTAACAAAAATGCAAATAAACATTAAAAAGCCCAGCTGCCATTTTTGTCTTGTCACTCTTCTTACCTTAATAACTACATCGGGCAGGTTTTCTTTGAGTAACTGCAACGCATAATACATAGAGCTCTTACTAGTCTCTTGTGGATGCACAGTTACTAGTTGTCTGGAATGCACTTTCACATTCTGTATGAAGGAAGTAAAGAATAAATGATCCAGGTCAAAATTGTATATATGCCATCCATAAAATAAACACAAGGCGATTCTCGAACAGCACGTCTCACCTGTTCAGCAACAGCTACTGGTAACTAATTACCAGTAGTAAAAAATGTTTCACCAAGTTTAGCACTATCACATAAGTTTGCATTTGTATTCAGTTTGAGAGGCATTTACCATGGTCTGTTTCATTTACAAATCATGTTCCACACACCTCCAACTCAACCAACTTAAACCACAACTTGCCCAATAACCATCCACACATTACCACAACAATCACCACTCACAATTTAGACATGGTCACTGAACATTAGGCCCCCCAAAGTAAATTGTTGTGTTGCCCTTTCATAATTTCTGATAGGGTCGATTGATTGATTTATTGTTTGTGTTGCCCACCTTGGAAATCTGCACGGTGACACAAAATCACCAGGCCAAAGTGATGCAGGGCAGGGTTGTTTAAAATGAAATATTATTAGCGGTTTCAAGTTGGTTTCCGCACAAAATTATTACATATGTGTGGTGGCCTGGGAAAACCCTTCACATGGTCATTTTCTAGCAACTTGGTTTTTTTCTTTGGCGGATAGCTTCATAATCTACTGAGTGTTGGACTGTTTAAATTGTTCAGAAATTCCATGTAGAACTACAGTAATAGTATTTTAAAGTCAGCAAGTTTAAACGGAACACTACAAATTGAAACTGACAATTCAAAGGTGTACACAAAATCTGTTTAATGCTCTTATAATAATAACACTACATTGCTATGTCACACAGACTAGCTTGTCATATGAAAAGGACTTTTGATATGAACCTAGTTTTTTGAGATATTATTAACAATTGTAAGTTCTTTATTTTCAAAATATTTACAATGCATTGTCGGAATTCACAAGTGGTTACCATGGTAACAATGTCATTTTACACATAAAATTTGATAAACAAGGTTCAAAAAAGTACTAGAATAAACTCAACATCTGGAATTTTGCATAAAAAACTCCTGGAGACAAAAAGTTAAGGTATAATTTCTATCTTGGGACCAAAGTTGGAAAATTGACTCGGAACTCATTTGTTAGGAATATTTTGGTATGACCCAGATATCTCGATATTAACACTAGCGACTTCCGACGGGTTTTCCCATACCACCACACATATATGATCTGCTTTTCACATTTTACCGAGCAATAAATTATTTTGCCTGATATTTTGTGACATTTTCCACTTCTGTTATCATGTATCTGAGTGAACCCCCCCCCCCCCCCCCCCCCCCCCCTCATCAACGTCTTCAGTATCACTAATGTGATGGACAATGTTAGAACATTTATGGAAGTGATTAAGGATTAATTTGATTGTTAATCCCAATATTGTGTGGTACAAACTAATGCAATAGGAGCAACATGTAACAGTCCAGAAATGCATCATTTTGATGTGACTAGACACATGTGAACCCCTGTGAGGATACAGCACAGATAAGACATCACATACTGGGATACAGGTCAATTTGATCTATGACCACTTAACCGAAATGATCAAATTAATTAAATGTTAGATTATCTGCTACCCATCCAGGGTCCAATAACCCTAACTCCCACGGTCTTGCATTGGCGATGGATCACTGGGGCCGGGGGTCAACAGGGAGGACTACTATTTTGGTCCGAGGCCCCCGAGAATTGAACCCAGGGCGTTGAAGTGGCAGGTGATTCGCAGCGCGTCAACCATGATTAATTCATATGTCATTTATTTTTAATTTGTTTTAATGCTACATACATTTGTAGCAGAGTTATTTATCTTTAAAAAAATATGAAAATCATATTTGTAGCCCATACTTGTTGTATTGCTGGGTTATCCTGAATTGAACAGAACATGATTTGGAAAAGCACGACGTCACCACTGGTTTTGGGTGGAGAGTTAAAAACGTGCGCCTCAGATATTCTAAACATCCTATATATAAGCAGAGCCATTTTGAAATGACCATTTTTTAAATGACATTCTAGTCTAAGCTTATTACTTGCATGTTTATCAGTTGTTCAATGTCAACATTTATCTAAGCATCAAACAGGTTTGTTGAATATCGGCCAAAACATCACATATTGACAAACAACTACAGTGCTTGGAAGTAATCAAATTTACTATTGCAACATTTTGATTTTAAACAATATTATATTGATGACCATATTGTTCTATGAACACCCTATAGTTTTTTTCTTCAAATTTCCAGATATTTAATCGCTAAATGATTACGAATGAAATCCACATGCCAAACTAAACATTGTACAGTACAATTTGTTACCTACCTGGTACTTGACTCTGAGTTTAGAAGCACATATAGAATTGGCAACACTGGCGGAATGCACTTCAAGCTGAAGAAAAAATAAAATAAAATGAAATCATTTAGGCCAGATTTCATTCTTGTGCACTGCAATATACTCATATTACCATTGTTACATCTCATCTAGTCCAAACATCAGGACAAATTTATTACACAGAAAAATGTGGTTCCAATCTGGCTTCTATTACATGTTTATATCTAATCTAACCAGCAGTATTGTTATATATATCAAAGATGAAATATGACAATATCAATAGGATTTGTGTGAGATTTGTGTGTAATTAATACTGAAATAACCAACCTGCACTTTAGATTGTGTGTGTTTCCATAAATGCGTTGTCATTTGTAAATGTAGCTGTGTTTTGTTATGACAAATTCACCCAACATGAAAAAGTGTTTACATTTAATTTTAAAATAGACACATTTTAACCAAACAATAACTTAACTGATTTCTTGAAAACGAGACCTGAATATTTTGACTTACTCCCTAGAGTTATACATTTACCGAGTGCTTATACAAGCGCCTAATCTGTTACGAAAAGGGTTGTTTAATGTCTCTTCCAGACATACTCATAGCTCATAAACATTTAATAAAAGTGATGCTTAGCTCAAACTTGCATGCAGACACTGTAATACTCAAGTCCATTGACATTTGGATGTCACATTTAAAATTATGATCAAATTATGATCAAATTTGGACAATATGCAATCTTTGGTAGCACGCAGGGCATCATAGTGTAACAGAATTTACAATAAGTCATTTCTCCATGATGTCTTACCTTGAGAAGCTTGATGCGGTCAAGATCTAGTTTAATTAGAATAAAGCAATCATCAGGCAGAAAAACTTCCTCCAGATATTCTGCTACCTAAACAGGAAAATTTAAAAATAAAATACATGTAATATAATAGATCAAATTATTTCCCCAATCATGGCGGCTGTCAAGTTGCTTATTTTCAAGGAGTCTCATGCAGGAGGAGGAGTGTAGGCAGCTCTGACAATGACATCATCAGACATGCAATCCAAATTCAGTCACCTATCTCTGTAAAACATCTTGACTTATTACGTAGAAGCAGTTATAAGTAATGTCTGACATAACAGATTATATGTTGTTCAACCATCATTCGATTATGTTATTAGAGAATAAAGGTACTGTTTTTAGACCGTACCTGTGTTATATTGTCGGACATAAATGCGGTCGATAGCATTATTGTAAGTAGAACAACGACGACGAGTTGTTCTACGCAAAAAATAATAACACATTTATGTCAGACAATAACACAGGTACGGTCTAAAAACAATACCTTTATTCTCATTCCTAAACAATCGTACTTTAGACATTTATCAAAGAAATAAGTACATTTTATTGTCTGTCCACAATGGAAAACTTTTACCCCTGCTAGGATCGAATAACCCACAAACATTCCATCCAATCCCATGCGATGAATACACCATGCGTAAGCGTATAGGCCCCAGAATAAAGGCAGGAAAGGCGCCAAAGACGCACTGCAGAAGTGGCCGTTATGGAGCAAACCACTCATTGTGAATGTTGGACGCACTTTTAAAATGTAAGCCCACCTTCCTGTGTTCAATTGTCTCATCTAAATGTCGCCGATTTCTCTGAGAACCAATGGATTGCTTAAACTCTCTTAGCTGTGTAAGAATGTCTGACACAGATACGCATCGCTTATGTTAGTGTAAGATACATGGGTAAAGTTACATATTTTACCTCTAAATTTTGTATCTGGAAAAGTAACATTCTTGCAATTGATGCATAGCATTTTATGTTGTGAAACCTTTGGAGTAAATCTTACCTCTCCAAGTCGTGTTTTTTCAATGCGTCCTTTGACGATACGTCCTGAATCTGCATCATCATCAACCTCTAGCTGAGCAGTGATGATTGGAGTACTGATATTCTTGGAAGCATTGATTATTTCCTTGATTCGAGGCACACCAAGAGTGATATGTGAAGAACACATTAAGGAATCATATTGGTTTGAATTGAATTAAAATAAAGACAAATCATTTCATAAAATAAACAAGTGATATTTATGTAATATGTATACTTAGTGCCATTTTTTTCTCAATATTTAGGGGGACATTGGTATTTTTTGTACATTGCAAAGTTATAACAACAAAGTTAATTGTGCTTGTTTAGGACGTTGTCATTCCTGTTACAGTGACATCTGAATTATGGACAGGATTTCTTTAGGTTGAAATCAGTGTTACTCATAGAAGCAATATAGATTATTACCAGGGTGTCCAAACTAATTATGACCACGATTGTAGACTGTATCCTTTATGTATATACACACAACCCCTACAAGGGTGCTCAAAATGTGAAGACTAAAAAATACAATTCCAAAAGTGTGCGCTGATAAATCCGGAAATAAACAAGAGCTAATTCACGCACCAATAAGCCAGTGTGCCAGTAGTTTCACGCGGCGTTGTACACCGCTTGACACACTAGGGTGCATGATTTGCCTCCCGTGGCAAAGTGTGACGAAAGTTTGACGCACTGCATTTGAATTGGACAAATTGTGTGGTTTTTCTGTTGTTGCTGGGCACAAATGTGCATGCTCGGTATATGTTTGCACACTTTTTCCAGTGTTCTTTTCCTAGTCCCTCAATTTGGTCCGCCATTTTTAAAGATAGCAGCCATATAGAGGGACGCGGTGACCCAGTCTACTGCAATCCCCTGAAAAAGTGGACTAGGGCATGGACCCCCCCCCCCCCCCCCCTGCTGATAGATCCAGGTTTGAATCCATCTCCGGGCGGGCCGGTTTTCCCCCTCCATTCATCCATTTCTTCCCTTTAACAGTTTTATCCCTGATTACACCATGGGAGCATTAGGATTAATATTCCCTTAAAATCCATGAAACATTTACACTAGCGTATTGCAGTCTATAATGATACACTACCTATAATACACTAGCAACTTAATTTCCAAATAATATAAAAGGATATTCATAGATGCAACTCCAGCAAAATGGAAAGTTTTTAATGTCATCTGTGTGCCAGGTTCTCCTATGCTTTGTGCACCTATGGCCCCAACAGCTGTGCCAGGCTCTATATATGACCTCATATGTTTACCCTGAACCATCTTGAGAAATTCACACAGCTGGGTACGAGTCAGTCTCTCCACTTGATATTGCGCTGTCAAATGAACAAAATATGCCAGGTGTTACACAAAATATCAATCACATGTCTATGGTTTAATCACTTCAAAATTGTTCCAAAAAGTTCTCCGCGAGCAAAAGTAATCCAAGCGTACACGAGCCATTTTGGAATACGCAAGCGTCACACATATGATTCACAATGCGCCATACAAGTGTTTTGCACGCCCACACTTGTAGAATTTGTTTTTTAAACCGAACTTACAAAAACAGTTATTTGTGTTGCCAAAGTACTGGAGAAAGATTTCCGAACTGTAAAAAGGTATATGAACTTTTGGGACACCCTATATGTTACCTGTGCATAGATTCAAAATGTCTATACATGCTAAGTAATACCACCACTGATAGATTAATGATTTCCCAGAGTTTATGAGGGTGACTGCAAATTACCTACCATTTTTCTTAGTCTGTACTTCAGGAACACCATATGCTTCCCTGCACGAGCGGGTTAGATAAGCCAACTGAAAAACGTATCCCCTAAAAAGAAATTAATCACAATTTATTTACAACTGGAAAACAAACAAACAAACACGAGAATTGAAGAAAAAACAGTCACAAACAGGTGTGTATCCAAGGATTCAATTTGGCAAATATTATAATGAAAATGATTATCTGCACAAAATATTATTTTTGCTAACTCTGCAAGAAACTCAAGATAAAATTATTCTTAGCAAAATCATCGATGTCTGCATGTTTAATAACCAAATTTAATATTAAAATCAATGGAGCATCTTTAGTAAGATTAAAAAACATATACTAACTTGATTTCTTTTCTGAATGCTTCGCTGCAGTCCTTGAAGTTTGGCCCATCTATTATCTTGCTAGCCTCGTCTTGAATAGTCTGGCTTTCCAGGGCAAACTCTTTCCTAGATGAATACTTGCACTGTATTAAGCACAATGAAAAAACAAATGTAATCAATTGTGTTAATTATTTTATCACAAGTTGGTGGTTCATACAACTGATTTCATATAGCACATAATGCATACATTTTTACAATGATCTGTCATCAAGTGATATTAAGAATTGGTGAACTACTGTTGGTAGCCCACAATACTAGTAATGACAGTGTGTGATGCCAGTCTTGTTTCTTCCCAGTTTCATAGTACAGACTGATTAGATACAATTACATTTATGTCTCCAAGAAAAGACTAAACGCTGCAGTGACATTATATTTCCTAGTACAAAATAAATAATATTAATGGTTAGCAAAGGAAATTTAGTTGGGGTTTACAATTAACAAATACAACATGGTTTGAGGGATCCGCGGAGGAAGGTAGTCACCAGTCATCCAACATCACAGGACCAGTAGTTTGCGCTATTTTCAAGAAATGGACCATGTTGTATTTGTTTTATTACACCTCATACATATTTCATTGTCTAAACTATATTGAAAATAAAAAAGCTTACATTGCTCTGAGTAATAGGCCTACAGGCTACACATAACAAGCAAGAAGGCGGACTCAATTACCACTGGCAGAACATCAAAACCTGTTTCCTATTCTTTACAATAATTACGGCAGACCTTCACAGATTTTTGCATTATTACATGCTTGGTAGATGCAGCATCTTGATTAATTTTAAACTTCAAAAATACTGCAAGTCACGACTTGCGAATCCCCCTGGCTGGGAGATAAACTAAATGAGGTCAAAGGTCATATGGGTCATGTTCCCCCGGTGGTCATGTTTCTTTTCTCCAAGGTTGAGGTCAATCGGGCAACTTTTATGATTTGACCTCTGGATGACCTTTGACCTCAGATGACCTCTAATTTATTTTAGACACGTTCACCCGGTGTCAGGGTTGTAGCCAGAGCATTTTGAGTGCCGGGCTCAATATTTCGCTATTTGGGCTCAATATTTCGCTATTTGGTTACATAATTCTCGCGGCTCAGGGGCCGGGATGTTTTTAGGCTTTGTTAAGGCACTTTGAGGGTTCCTGCCACATAATGTCTTGTTTTATGAGGCAGTTTAATGATTTTATCCACAAATTGTAAAAAAAAAGAAATTAAAAAAAAAATTATTATTATTATTATTATTATTTTTTTTTTTTGAGTGCCGGGCGGCCAGCCCAATTTCGGGCCCAGCGCCAGGCGGGCTAGCCCAGTGGCGGGCGGGCCCGCCCGGCGCCGCCTGGGGTAGCTACAACCCTGCCCGGTGTTCATGTTTCTTGTCTCCAAGTTTGACGTCAATCGGGCAACTTTTACGATTTGACCTCTGGATGACCTTTGACCTCAGATGACCTCTAATTTATTTTAGACATGTTCCCCCGGTGTTCATGTTTCTTTTCTCCAAGTTTGAAGTCAATCGGGCAACTTTTACAATTTGACCCCTGAATGACCTTTGACCTCAGATGACCTATGCAAATTAGACCCAAAAAAATAATCACCCGGCGTTCATGTTTCTTTTCTCCAAGTTTGACGTCAATCGGGCAACTTTTACGATTTGACCTCTGGATGACCTTTGACCTCAGATGACCTATGCAAATTAGCCCCCAAAACAATCAGCCACATCTTTTGACCATGGCCTACCTATCGCTGAAGGTTTGAAGCCAATCCGTCCATCCTTTCAACGGATACAGCATTTGGAAAAAAGGCTAACCAAAAGGCACACACACCCCCTACACACCCCCACCCCCTACAGACATACGCACGGACACACATTACATGATGACAAAATCCCCTTCTGGTTTTACAAACCAGGGGGATAACAATGGGCAATAAGAACTGTTTCTTGTAGTCACTATAGAAGTCACACTGGACCAATTTCTGCCAAATTTAATATGTTAACAGTCACAGATATGTATACTCTTGAATTGGGTACATTTATGTATAAATACACCGTAAATGAGTTACCTTCTTCATTTAAAGACTACTTCAAAAAACGTTCTGACATCCACAACTATTCGACAAGACATAGTAACAACGTTTCAATCTAACCAAAAATAATAGAATATTCTTGGATCACTCAGTTCACACTAGTGGCCCCCATCTTTGGAACTCTCTCTAAAAAGCATACAAAATTTCAAATTCAGTAAAACATTTTCGTAATAAATTCAAGCAAAAATTTACTTCAAGTTACGATTAACTGATTTTTTTTTAGAGCACTATTTCAATTTCACTTTATGGTTATTTGATATTTTTTGAGCAATGTCCTTTGTCTTGTCCGGTATATATTGTTGGTGTCATATTTAGGTTTTAATTTTGGCTGTATTGGTTTGTGTTTTATTGTCCCAGGGCTTCAGGGGATGGCACTTTACAGGCCTTTTGGCCTTCCAGCCTTCTCCTCTATAACTGTTTCGTTTCTGTTGTTGTAAATCATCTGATTGTTTTTTACTGATTTTTGATGTAATTTGATGCTATTTGGGATTTTAATGTTATGGAAATAAATGATGAATGAAAATGAATAAAATAAAACTGATTAAACTATAGAACGTTTGTTTCAATGGGTGTTTGTACCTCACCCTACACAGACAGACACACAAAGGATGCAACCATACAGTCCTCTACTTACATACAACCCAAGAAATAACAAAAATGACACATTGTACATCTGCTAGGCACCCCTATATTACCTTAATGTGATTGAGAATTCTATCCAAGTCCAGTGGTTTATCTTTTCCTTCCATGATTGCTGGATCCAGCCCATCAGCACCATATTCAAATTGTACGATGTCACCCATAGAGTTACGCACTGTGTTGTCATAGTGAGAGCACAGGTCTTCTAGAGACTGACAATGTGACAAAAAGGATTTAATGTTAATAATGCATTTCTAATTGGAATACTATTTGCATTACATAATTCATTAGCAATGGCATACTCAAGATTTTAAGCCTTGTCTTACATTGGCATAATCTACACACTTGCCACATTCAACATCAACATCAATATCTGACTATCTTTGTTTCTTGTATTACTTTTAAATTGTGTTAGTAACTTCTTTACGTTATGCTATGGAGAACTGACTGATGACTGTGAAATGAACTATCAATATAAAGCAGACTTACTTTAACCAGTCGTCTCTGCATATATCCGGTTTCTGCTGTTTTCACTGCCGTATCAACCAATCCTAAACGCAAGAGCAACAAGATAAGGGTGTCAGTACAATAACAACTAAAATAAATAATAAACATCACAAAAAAGAAATTCTGCACCCTTCAAAAAGGACATACTTTAAACAGATTATTGTTAATAATATTCTTGATAGAGAACTTTGAAGAATTTTTTAGCTACACTTTGATATCTCATTCGCTCACTTTGATATCTCATTCGCTCACTTTGATATCTCATTCGCTCACTTTGATATCTCATTCGCTCACTTTGATATCTCATTCGCTCACTTTGATATCTCATTCGCTCACTTTGATATCTCATTCGCTCACTTTGATATCTCATTCGCTCACTTTGATATCTCATTCGCTCACTTTGATATCTCATTCGCTCACTTTGATATCTCATTCGCTCACTTTGATATCTCATTCGCTCACTTTGATATCTCATTCGCTCACTTTGATATCTCATTCGCTCACTTTGATATCTCATTCGCTCACTTTGATATATCATTCGCTCACTTTGATATCTCATTCGCTCACTTTGATATCTCAATCGCTCACTTTGATATCTCATTCGCTCACTCTGATATATCATTCCCTTCCAAGACAATTTATGCACAATTATGCATTTTCAAACATCATAAATGTCCATATTCCTCATAATGCAATGCATGCACATAATAATGGTATGGTGTATTAATAGGGATACTGATGTATATGCATGTGATGTGCTATTCAATTCAAATCTCTGGATGCATGCATTAGATTGTGTGTAACCTATAGTAACATTTGAAACTGCATGATTCTTCATAAACCATTGTAAATGTTGGACAATTGACCATCTTTTATAGCATATGAAGTATCAAAATGTAGCTTTTTTTTACAAAGATCTATATAAATTATATTATCGTAAGATGATCAGATTGAAAAATGTAACCTCTCTAATAATTGTGGACTTTATTGTTTTTCCATGGTGTTTGTAATAAACTTGGGCATCTATAAAGCAAAGGATTCAAAAGATTCAAAGCCCAATAATGACACAATAATGATAAATTCGTTACCCCGTTTGTTCTTATGCAATACAAAAAATATCTATGGTTTGTTTCCAATATCACTAAACCATAGATATTTGCTGTATTGCATGAACAAATAGGGGATAAATAATAGTATCTTACCTTCTCTGCCTGCCATTGTATGAAAGAAGAACTCTGTTGGAGTGAGACCAGAGTAGAAACTATTTCTTACAAATCCTTTGGCTGCTGGTATCTTGGCTGTATGATATCACAATAAAATTATATTTCAATATTTATAATTTGGAAATCAAGATATATTTTCTATAGCCCATTGTAAAACGAATCTGGGTACTATTTGTATTGTTTTCAACAGCGCAACAAACAATTGTCAATATTTAATCAATTTTCAACAAAAATTCATACATTTCTCAATCTTGTTTATAATAAATTTGATGATTTAAAAACAAACAAGTTATACTAATTTTAACTATGGCCTTTTAATTTGTTTGAAATATACATCATTTCAAATGGTATTTTATATGGATTAAGAAGTATCAAACACCACATTCACAATTATGAGGATCTCTGGTAATGTTTCAGGATATATTACCAAGAAATATATAAAGCAGAGTACCTTTTTCATACTTCAGGAACCATACATATCCGTAAAGAATTAAAGCAAGATATACCAACTGGGTGTGAGGAAACAATGAATAACAAGGGAGAATAACACGAAAAAACAGGGGGAAATACTAAGGCAAGCAATGAGAAATGCTGTACACTGAAACAATACCACACATAATTCACTGGGACAAGCAATAAAACAACATAAATATAACGAAACAATAAGGACCGACATTTCAAGCGTATATACCACCCTTCAGCAGGGACAAAATATAAAATCAAAAGTGGTATGAACTATAAAAAAGATAGTGAACTACACAAATTCACCACTGTAATTATAGCACAATGTCAGTAATAGATGTTGCCTACTGGACATTCAAGTTACCAGCATCTTTTAGGTACCTACGTGTTTACGCCCTCCGCGAAATTACCTGTCGGCCCAAAATCGGCATGGGCGGATGCGCGCGATAGTCGCCATCTTGTTTTTGGCGCATTCCCATTGACAAAACACACAGGCTCAGAAAAATCTGTCTCATTAATTAAATAAAGTTTGCCCATCCCTAATTTTTTTTTTATTGCGTGATTCAAAGATGAAACTACATTCCCAAACAAATTCCGTTGCCGATAGATTGACGATCATCGCGGGATATCAAATCTTAGCCGGTAAGTTCGAATTTTGATGATATTTTTCGTACTTTGACACCAAATATCTAAATAATAGAATTTATCCAGGTCTTTGAAAATAGGACGCATAGAAAGATAAATTTATAAGGAAACTAAATATTCAAATCTAGTAAGCTTAAAATTTGGCCGATTCTCAGGAAAAATGGTTCACGGAAACTAGTTGCGTGAACAGATTTCCGAATTTTGCACCATTGGTACGAGAATGTAATGCAATGACCAAAACAGGTAGGCTAGTCACCGTGGGATTCTGTATATCTGGCGTAAATTCATTTGTTTAGTTCTGTTTTGAACTATTCTTCATCATTGTGATGTCTGTATGTTCTGTTTAAAAAGTATAGGCCTCTAATAAAAACTATTTTTAAGGGGGGGTGGGGGGGGGGGGGGGGGTGGGGAGGTAGTGTTTACTTTTTGTAATGTTGCTTTTTTGTTGGCCTTTAAAAATGGCTGACCACCCCAATAACACTGAACCCCAATGATTGTTGATACACACAAAATGCAAGTTCATACTTGCATTTTGTGTGTATTAATGAAAAAGGCTATGGCCAAGTGGGGAGACCTCTGCCCATTTTTTTAAAAATTAGCTTAGACTTAGTAGGGGGAGATTTAATTTCCGCCTTTAAAAATGACTGACCACCCAGAAAACAACCCCCCTGAACCCGATGATTGTTGATACACACAAATGCAAGTTTTATACTTACATTTTGTGTGTATTAATGAATTAATGCTACGGCAAAGTGGGGAGACCTATGCCCAATTTTTCGTTGGGGGGGGGGGGGGGGGGCGGGGGACACGTAATGGAGAATAATTTTAATTTCGGCCTTTAAAAATGGCCGACAATGCGAGTAGGGAGAGGAACCTGCTCAAAATTGATAGCCTCGGCAGCAAATTCTGTTTCGGCATGTTTTAAAGTAAATCATTTTTCTTTTCCACAGGTTGTGTACTTGCCTGATCAAGCAGATTTACGCTTCATCTCACCGCTTCATCTCACCGCTTTATCTTCAAGTTGCAGTTAGCAAAATTTAGCAGTGTATGTATTGTTCTTGCCTGGTCAAGCAGATTTACGCTTCATCTCACCGCTTCATCTCACCGCTTTATCTTCAAGTTGCAGTTAGCAAAATTTAGCAGTGTATGTATTCATCACAATTTTCTTTATTCTTTGTATTGATTCCTTGAGGGTATTCTCATTGAATATGACAGGATAAAAATAGACAACAGCAAATAAAACTCTAGAGTACATTGTATTTATTTTTTATTAGATCCAGTATTATTGTCATGATTTTATTGAATACAATTTCGCTCACAATTAGTTAATTACTTGTTTAACAAATTGCATCTTCTTTTCCTCCTCAGCATTCAGTAAAATACCAAATTGCATCCATCCATCCTGCTTTCATGATCATCCCATTCTGCTTTCCACCTATCTGCTTCTGCACTGTGTTGACTCCACAGATCGACTATGTAGTAGGTTATCATTTACACTAACTGTTTATGTTATAACTAATAACCTGTCTTAATAAATAAAAAAACTTTTTTCTTCTTCTCAATCACATCTTTGAAACTAAAGATTTGTTAATTTCCAAATTGAACATAATACTTTTCATTTTGAGTAGAGCATAACATTTTATTTTCAAACCTTGTTCTTTAACCCCTAACCCTTATCACGTTCCAATTTCCAACGACGATAAACCCACCCTGCTCTACGGCCCAACCGACCCATTATTTTAGATTCGGTGAACAAAAATTCACATGCAAACAAATACCAACAAAAATATATTTTTGCCTTGTCAAAATATGGCAAGATTTTATAACACAGTTGTTTGTTATGAACAGTCTCAAGGGGAACAAAATGCCAAATAACCCAGACCAACCGACCCATCCAAAGAGATCCGTTTGCCTGTGGAACAGTATTTTTTTCTTTTTCTTGGTCACCTTGTATCCATTTTTAAAAAAAGAACCCTCGCAACCATTTTAATGTAATCACACACGGGTAAAGTCACCAGTTTTCGGTCAGCCCCTATTTTCGGTCACTTTCGTCCAAATCCTGTAATTGCATCGGCTATGCGGCATTTTTTTTAGCTGTCAGTTTATAACAACGAGGTCGTTTTCATTACACGATTTGGGCGAAAGTGACCGAAAATATGCGCTGACTGAAAACTGGCGACTTTACCCTACATGTATATCGTTCATTGATTGATCATTCTATTCTAAAATTACTAACTAAAATAATAGTACGCGTCACAATACTATGGACATAATTCAAATAATGTGTGCATACGTGCGGAAACCAGGAAGTGCCTACTGAGCACTGTCAAAAATGACTGCGCATCCTAATTGGTCAGTTCTCGCATTTGTAATCTGGACGCAGCTGAGCTCCAAGAACAGCAACAGAATTTGTGTGTAGTAACTTGAATTTTGTCCATAGTATTAAGACAGTGACTACTACGTCATGATGATTTCAATTCAAATTGTGAGCGTCTGTAACCACTCTCTAGCAATGTATTTGAAGTAAAAGGCATTTCCAATTCCAATTAATAACAATCTCTTTCATTTAGGATAAGCACACTTTCTAACTCTTTTTCACCAAACTGAATCTAGTTAATTATGGGTATCCTTTTTGTTTTGTCTTCTTCAGGTCTAAATTTACATCTTAATCTTACATCTTCATCTGTGCCCATCTTGTCATCCTAACACAACTGTATTATTCTGCACGTAGATAGTCATCTTAACACCTGCACCACTCCACTTCACCTGTAGCCTAATCAGTAGCATAGAACCAATTGTTAATCCTATTCCTAACTGTGTGTTTTGTATATATTATATTGTAATTATTGCATTAAAAATCATCACATCTGTCTTCAGTAGCATAGAATAGATTAGTTGTTATTTAACCCAATTAATATTCCTTATCTTATCTTAAAATCCGTGTTTGTAAATAATTTTGTAATTAACTCCTGCATTTTGCACTTGCAATCCCCTTTTTGATCTGATTTGTATAAATAAGTTATATATTGTAATCTCCTGCATTTTGGACCTCTTATTGATCTGTGAATTATCTTTGTATTTATCTTGATCTAATTGGTAAATCACTGTTTTATTATTAATACTACTTGCAAATTATATTCATCATTATGTCGTTTGGAAAATATTGTGACCATGTAAATATTAATGTAGAAAATGTATTTGTGAAATTGAATGATATCAACAAAGATGAACTTTCAAATGGTATTATAATTGAATTATCAGCTTGGGCCGGAAAGAGGAAACAGAAACGGCTTGGTATTTATAGAAAACTGTTATCACTTTTAATTTGTAAATTCAATCTTCCGGAACACAATTCCCGCAAAGTTCTGCCTGGAGTAATAGAAAGTTTAAGGACTAAATATAAGTATATTAAACGCAGATCAGGTGAGTTGAAAGATACTAAAGTAGAAGATGAGTTTGTAAATAGCCCTTTTGAACATATTGGAATTGTCCCATTATCATCATCATTGGTGTCTTCATCTATGGCATCGCCGTCATCATCATCATCCGCGGCACCATCATCATCGTCATCATTATCATCATCATCATCATCATCATCATCATCATCATCATCATTATCATTATCATTATCATTATCATCATCATCATTATCAACATCATCATCATTATCATCATCACCATCTTCACGTTCCAACTCATGTGCAATATTAAGACAAGAATTGTCCGAGTTAAAAGTAAAATTAGATTTGGCAATAGAGCAAAATATTAAATTAATTCAAGAAATAGAAATGTGTAAATATACCGACCAATGTGCAATATTAAGATGTAGAATTTCAGAGTTAGAAACAGAATTACAATTAGCTAATTCAAATATTGAAAAATTAAATATACAAGTAAAACAATACAATCATCACTTGGGGGAGCCACACCGCATGAAACAAATTTTAAAACGAATCAAACAATCACGTAATATATGGAAACAAAAATTTATTGATCTAATGAAATTAACGAAAAGCCGGAATCTCAAATCTAACATTGTAAGAGCCAAGAAAACAAAATCAAAACAAATGAAATCTGTACGAGGACGCCTTACATATAATTTGAAAAAAGCAGATGACCTGGGGAAAAGAAAACACACATGTGAAACTAGACAATTGAACAGAATGCGCGCAGTACATGAAAACAACAAAGAAAGGATATACACACTGGAGGATAATTTGGAGGATGCGCGCATGACAGTAAAGGAAGTCACACAGGAGAAAATTCCCACTATGAAAAACAAGAGAGAATACAATACATCAATAAGGAGGGGGTCTATGATTCTGAAGAAAGCAGGTGTAAGTGACGGTAATGTGAGTCAAACATTGAAGGATCTAGTCGAGGAGGTCACTGACCAGAAGCTTGAGGGTCGTATGCCCTCAAGCAAATTTCACAATCATCTGAAAGGAGAAGGGAAGGCCTTAGCACTGCAACAAGTGAAAGAAGCAGTTGCTAAGGCTGATCATATCACACTAAAACATGATGGCACAACAAAAAAAGGAAAAAGTCTCATGGAGATAGAATTAGAAATGGAGTCAGGAATTTTCATTTGTGGTATCCGTCATCAAGTTGGCGGCACTGCAAAGGAAACGGTGGATACCATAATGGAAGTTCTTACAGACTTGGATGCCATCTCTGTGCCATCCGAGTCAGATGGCACATCCGAATCAGATGGCACAGAGATGACATCCAATTCTGGAAGTAAACATACTGGTGAGATATCTCCATGTAGCAGTACACACACAGGTGGAGAGACTCCAGGCATACACACAGGTGAAAGAATACACACAGGTGACGTGCTTCCCTTCTCAAATAGTACGCATACAGGAGACAGTATACACACTGGTGAAAAGACCCCCTCAACAAGCACACACACAGGAGATAGTATACAGACAGGTGACTTAGGTACACACACAGGCGAAAGTACATCCCCAGGTGAAAGTATACATACAGGTGAAATGGCTCCCTCAACAAGCACACACACACACACCCAAAACATGTCGACTGCTTCCAGAAGAACTCACACAGGTGGCGGGTGCATCGGGAAGATTATAAATACCATGTCTGACCGATGCCCAATCAATCGATGTATAGAGAAGATGCTCGAAGAAAGGTTTGGACACTCACTAAACAAATTTAAGTGTGCTGTCCATCCTTTAGATACCATGGCTAAAAGTGCTGACAAATTAATTAAGGATGCATACGAGGAGAATATTGAGAGACCAAAGCAATTATTTGGTCCTCAATCAGAAAGTGTCACACAGGCGGTAATTAAAGCAGTAAATAAGCTATGGTATAATGACAAATATGGACATAGACAGGAGATAGAGGAACATATCCGAGCATCTTCCGATAATCAAGCCCCATCCAAGTTATTTCATCGATTTGTTGGGAATCGATTTCACATATATTTCTTGGATGCGGGCTTAGTGTACGCATACAGGAGAGAATACCTTGATTACTTGGATAATGTACATGGTAGGAGGGATGGGCTCCAGGGAGCCCTTGCCCAGGCTTTGCGAGAGGCAAAATATGATGTCGCACTCCGCAGCCTGGGCATTTTAGGCAAACGATGCACGGCTCCCTGGCTTAAATACAGTGAAGACCCATCCCTTCGTGTTCTTGACATGAACACCATGTACAATTCTGCCAAGTCAAGCCTGGAAGCATGGTCGACCGACGCAACACCGATGTTACATGGAATACACACAATTTTTCCCACCTTGACTGTAAATGACGACCTTGTTATGACCCGACTACTTGAGACTATGGGACCTGACGATGACAAGAAGACTATCGACCTTCTACAGAAACTCTGTCGTACACTTGCTGACGTTATAATAAGACAGTGCGAAGACCAGTTGCCTGGGGGGAAATTCTGGAACCCGTCACAAGAACTTATACAGGAGGCCCAGGCAACACGCACAAACAACATCAGCGGAGAGCGGGTCTTCGCACATGTAGATAGTTATACACACAGGAGCCCAAATACAACAATAGGGGGGATTGAAAGTAATGTGCTACCCAAAGTGAACAACACACTGGAATGGCTCAAAAAACAGGACACACACACACAGGAGATCCGGCTCTCTCTTGCTAAAAAGGACGCAAACAAATTAATAAGAAAAGACAGATGTAAGGCGAAGGAGGTGAGAAAGAGGGTGATTGAGAAGTTGAAGGCAAAGAGGCATGAGTTGGAGGAGAAGCAAGAGAAGAGCCGGAATAAAATTGAGCTGCACATTGAGCAATTGTACGACAGTGGTGGACTCTGGACTTCGACCGATGACATGACCAAACATAAATCAAAATCAAAATCACGTAGAATCCAACAGTATAAATCACAAATTAATATAAGAAAATTACTGAAGTGCAATATAGGTCAAATATATGTAAGTAAGGTAAGTGAAGAAGAACTAGAAGAATTCATTATTAATATGCTAAATAATCATGATGTAACTACAATTGATCCACATTTATTATCTATTTTATGTAACCGCAATGTTGTAATAGGCAAGTCTTTTTCACAGCGGTGGGTTGATGAGAACAGTACTAAAGAATACAAAGGTACGGTAAGTGCAATAAATGAATATGATGATTTTGCTATTACGTATGAAAATGATTCCAAAGTTTATTATATGGATGTATGTGCATTTGTAGCTGATATGATTAGTCAAGAATTAAATGTATTTTGGTGATTTACCAATTATATAGGGGGAAATGTTGTATTGGCATTTCAAACTGAACATAAATTGCCGGGATAAATTGTACTTGAAATTTGTTCATGTTGTTTTTCCCCTCACAAGTCACAACCCATATTTAAAATTTAAATATTTCAAGCCTGTTATTTTCACATACAAAAACAAAACAAATTGCAGAGTGTCGGTCTGATTACGCCAATATAACATTTTTCTTTGTCATTAGCAATTCAATGATGATGATATTATTCATGAAGATGCAGTGCAATTATATGATGATATTATTGGTTAATTGTGAAATATTTGTGACAGTTAGATGTACATTTTATTTTTATATCTGAATTACTGACAGCTGGTCTGTTTTGCCATCTGACCTTCATGGATTGCTTTGAAGTGCAAATAAATAGTAATATTCCAAAATTATAATTATCAAACATTACCATTTGCATCATCATAATTGTCGCCATCTGTATTATAAGCATTTTATAAATATGTAGTAAGCAATAGTTGACAACTACATTGTTTTATTATCTGTATCATAATCATCTGTATATTTCTTGTAAAAATGTTGAATTACATGTTTGTAAACGAATATGGTTGAATTTTTTAATAAAATGTTGCAAATTTAAATTTGAATGCAGGAAGAATTTAAACGATTAGTAGCTTGTTTTCATAAGACTTTTGAGATGCATTCCTGAAATAAAAAGAAAAATGGTTAAATCGAATGACAATTACTGACAATGAACAAAATGCTGGACTGCTGCTTTAAGGTGCATTCATACTCCTGTCGTTGCGCATCGGCCGACGTCGACGGACATCGGCAGATGCACAACGACAGGAGTATGAACGCGCCTTTAGAGTTTAATTTGAAGACATCCAATTATAAAAAATGTATACACAGGTTTATATTGTAGGTAGGTTATATTTGGTGCCTTTAAGGTTATTTTGAAGATAACAATACAATTATTCGTTTTCTGAAGAATGCTCTTTTTAAACCGCACTTACTTACCTTATAAAAGGGGTGGTTTTACTGTCAAATTATGGTCATTTTGTGAAATTGGGCTCCTTTTGAGACAAATTGGGTGCTTTTGTAGAGAAATTATAAAATGTTAGCCAATTTAGGAGCATTTTTCAGTTAATTGAGTGTACTTTATCTAAAATAACATTGTTTTTTCATACAAATTTGGTATTAAAGCTGTCGAAATGGCTGTTTTTTGTCAAATTTTGTAATTTTAGTCAAATTGGGCTACTTTTCAGTCAAATTGGGCTCTTTTCAATCTTAATTGGTGCACTTCTAAATCAAATTTGGTTCTTAAACTTGAGGCAGGTGCTCTTTCAGTCAACACTTGTTAATAATTTTAAAAAATGGGGTACCTATTATTCAAATCTGATGATTACTAGACTGAATTGGGTGCTTTTTGATCAAATTGGGCTAGTTTTTGGTCTAATTTGGGTGCTTTTATGTGAAATTGGGCTCTTTTTGATCAAATTCAACGATTTTACGACTTTTGACGCGTTTTGAATTTCGCCAGGTGTTCCGTTGTAAAGGCGACATCTCACTCAATGTTATCCAGTGAGCATTACTTACTTTGGAATTAAATAAGATCAAAATATGTAACATTACATGCATTAATAGCCCATTCTAACAAAAATCCACAGCACAATTTATTACTGTGTGTCGCACATGATTTTCACCCCTATATGGCTGAATTTCCGCAACGCTCAAACATCTGTATCTCCGCAACGGAATGTCGGTTTGACCTCATTCAAAAAATATTTTCTTAGTTTGAATGAGATCTTTAATATGCCACCAGTCTCAACTTGTCAGGGTAAAGTTGAATTTTAACACCTATATACCTACATCTTTCAATCAACAACTTAATTGAATAATTGATTATTATATCAAGAGTATTTGATTATAATTTGATCAATAAATCTTGTGGACACTGTAGATATGCACATTATAACCACCACAAACAGCTGCTTCTTATGATACCTGCATCGTCTTATAAAAGGGTCTTCAATAAGTTCAACCTCCTCCAATGAGTAACTATTACATAAGCTAGCCTTTCAAACAATCTTAACTACACGTTCGTAGTAAACTTGACTTGAAAACCATTTTAATTTTAGTCTTGCACTGTCAAGTTAACAGAGAGATTTGGTTTGATAGAAATGAAAAAATAAACCAAACTATCCTCGAGATTTCTCTTATCTATATTTTGCAAAATGAGTAACAAGTACCGGTTTTTAATCCTAGAAATGTAAAATAACACATGGTATCTAAACATACAATATAATCATATAATAATAATAATAATAATAATAATGGTAATAATAATAATGGTAATTTACCCATAGAGGCAATATTACTGCTGGTTGTTTTGCATCAGAGACAAGTATTGATACAATTATGAAACATTTTAAATGGATAATTTATGGTATAGCAAAGTTACGAGGATGAAGGTAGAACTTTTTGAATGACCCTTGGATTTCAGTTGATTATTTGCCAATGAGACTATTTACTATTACTTACAGTGTCTCTTAAAGTGCGGTAAAGCTCTCTCTTCAAACCCATTAGGAATCCTCTTTCCGCTGATAGCTTGCTGACCTACACATGCTATCATCTGGGATATGTTGATGAATGAACCTGAGAAGAAAACATAACACAATTAATCATGTTATTTATTTATTATTTAATCTTTCTTTATTGAGGGTAAACAGCTTCTGTGTCAAGCACTGCTTTCCAAGCAGGCCCTCATTTCACAGAGAAAAATACATAATTATTTACAATATATATACATGGAATATAACAACTATTTACATAAATATATATATATACAGAACCATCAGATAAATTCAGCAAGGAAATGCAGAATTGTAATATACTTTAGAACACAAAATTTAAATTCCATGGATCTTTGTTTTAAATTGTTGCACTGACATGAATAAAGGCATTCACAAGGTTGCAGAATGATTCATGAAAGTTGCTGGATGTGTCAGGATTTGATCCTTTCTTTTGCCTTAACATATATAACTTTTAGAGTAAGTAGACTTTAGCACTTATGTAATTCATTAAGATGTGAGTAGGGTTGTAGCTACAGCAATTTTAGCAATTACCAAATATTTTGGTCAACATATTGTTAACACTAATGCAATAATGCTCGTTTCGTCCCTTATTGCCTGAAAACGATTAAAATATAACATAGTATTGTGCATCAAATGAATTCATAGCTATCAAGCAATGTAAATGATGAGTTGTGTGTAAATACAGGCCTCTTTACAAAAATTAACATTGTCTTTGTCTCTTATCAAATGGAGTAAAATACTATTTCATATCGTTTGGATCGCACCAATCCCAATAAATTGAGGGTTTTTGTCACATGGGTCATGTGTGTGAAGGTCTGGAACTGGATTCAATATGTCAAGCTCTTCCTTCAATATGTTCAACTTGCGCCCCGCTCCATTCAACAAAGACTTTTACTTTCATAGTGGTAACATGGAATTTGGAACAGATTGACTTTCACAAAATTTTGGAAAAAGCAAACATCTTCTGTTCGTAATAACCAAATTGAATGAAATAAAATTTAGTTTATAGCTAACAATGAGAGTTCTTGCTGTGTATTTCATTCAAATGTTCCTTTTGTATTTGAACTGGTTTAAACAATCGGTGAAATCAGGACTTGAATATTTTGACTCGCCGTGTATTATGTAAACAAAATGGGGGAAATACTATAAAAAATACTCAATTCAACACCAGTTAAAATCATATTTTCTAAGCTTGTTTACTACAATTTCGTGGTGAATTAGTACCTGACAGAGAGGGAGGGGGAGGGGCTTTCATTGACTGTGATAGTGTCGGGCACAAATTGCAAGTCCAGGGGGCCGTGAAAGTAGAAGTTGTGCATGTCAGGGGTTCAATTCCTACCCTTACCTTTAGATCCACATACTGCCATAGTAAGCGGACTATTACTCTTGTGTAGTTCATTAAGACAAGCTTTGCCAGCATGGTCTCTAATAACAGACAGCTCCTTCAATATAATGGCCTGGCAACAAAGTCATTCAATAATGTAAGTTATTATCACACAAAAATGAGGATTTTCAAACCAATATTTGTACAAACTAATTAATGTTTTAATGATTCACTTCATATGAAGCTTTATATGACCTGTTTCTACAATTGTAAGGGGTGGACAGTTTCCAGGAATTTTGAAGGGCCCGGGAATAATGGGAATTTTCAATTGAGGCATTTATTATATTTTAAAAAGCATTTTTTTAAATATTTCATCGACCAGAAAAAATATTTAAAACCCATGTTAAGCATTTCTCCAATGTAGTTTATTGCTAATTAGGAATAGGGATTGTTACTACAGTACAGTGTATAAGCATAATATAAAAGTTCAAATTTTCTTTCAATATTAACAAAAACACTATGCTTTAGGATTTTTTTAATTTGTTGCTCTTACATATTGTGAGGATCTCCAAGATACCAAATATCAAACATTACCGTACTGACGCGTGTATAGTCCCATACTCGATTTAAGTCCCACCCTAATTGAGCTCATATCTCAGACTAGGATAGGCACCTGTCTTAAGTCCCAGGGGTAAAAAGTAGTGTACAAGTCAGACTTGTACACTACTTAAGGCTGGGCGCGAGTCCCGGGAAATCGAGTCCCGCCCGAAAATGTCGGGTCCCGGGAACCAGAATCACCTTCCCGAATCAACAAAAAAAAATGAAAAAAAGAAAGAAAAAAAAGCTGACTTAAAAAAACACGTGGTTGGGTAATTCATGATTATTTGATGCAAATGTATAGCGGAGATGTATTTGAAATACATTTATTTAGTCAAATCTGTGGATTTTTTGTACTCCTATGCTCGCAAAATGTGATTTTCACTTCATTATCGGCCGCACTTCATTATCGGCCGCTGCGCGTCACCATCTTGACAGATCGAGCCCTGAGATAGAGTTTGTTATTGTTATAGCGCCATCTATTGTCGAAATTGTGACATGATTTCTAATTTCTAAATGGAGTCTTGCCGCGCGAGCTTACGAAAGTGATGAAATATCACATTTTAGCGAGCACAGGAGTACCAAAAATTAACTGATTTGACGAAATAAATTTTATTTCAAATGAATCCCCGCTATATATTTGCATTAAATAATTACGATTTAGCCGACAAGGTGTTTTTAAGTAAGCTTTTTTTTCTTTCTTTTTTCTTTCTTCCAATTATTTTGATGAAAAATTTCGGGCACCACCCGATTTAAGTCCCACCCCCTAAATTACGTATATTTTGGGGTAAAAAAAGGGTGGGACTATACACGCGTCAGTACGGTAATACTATTTATCGAAGCAAACAATTCTCGATCAATTTGCGCGCATGCTTTGCGTGTACAAGTCATGAACGCAGTGAAGCAAATCATGTGCGCACTTGAGTGCGTTGTACTTGTGTGCGTTTTATGAGATGCATATTTTGTGAGATGCATATTTGTAATATTTATAATTGAACAGTCAATATAATTTCTGAGTCTGTGGTTATTTTTTAAATAAAGACGAGGAAAATCATCATGAGAGGTTTGCAAAATTAACAAACAATTAAAAATACATGAATAACCCTAACCATGCTACATCCAACAAAATCTAAAAGAAACACAGCACCGGTGGAACCCCATTCCCCAGTCTCAATCTCATTGCGCAATCACGCAAAGTCACATGGGCTCTGAAAAGTTGTTTTGGGGAGAGTTACCCCTTTTATAGTGTAATGAATGATTACCTGGACTGCAGCCGCAGCAGCCCTGGTTCGATCCCAAGGCGGCACATCCCATTTTAAGATTAAGATTTTGTTTCTTCTTACACTCAAGGGAATGGTGTACCATATTTCTCAAGCACATTATATTTAACATGCTGTTTGCACTTACAATTAGCCCCTATCTTATTTGTACAATTATTGTAAACAGTGCAAAGCTACACAATGTGGTATAGTAACACAGTTGATTTTCAAAGCAAATAATTACCTCCAATGTCTGTTCCGCAGTGCACCCTGCTTGAGTCTGTAATTTACCATGCTCTAAATCTTCAATGTACTCATCACACTTGGAATACCTGAAATAATAACAAATTCTTATATAGTGGGTGTGGTTTTGAATGTCAACGAGCAATTTAATTGGTTTTATCAGCCGATACGCATTATATATATTATGAGACTGATAATATATAAACTGCTCACAAAAAGTTAGGACACTTTTTTAATCAAGTATATTTTTATAATTTATTCCTCTCGTGTATTTTGTTGCATATCAATGGAAAGCTGAAGTGTTCTTCTTTAAAATGATACCAAATGTGCAATGATGACATGTTGCTGGACTTGGCCACATTAAAGAGAATGAGACAAAGTCACAAATCAAATGTGCCAAAATTAGCAATTTTGTGTTACTGTGTGAACAAACAAATCGACACTGCAATGAAAACAAGCAAGACAACTTTACTGATCTTAATCCACTGTATTAAGACATGAACTGAGTTCAGTAACGAGTGGATGATCTTAAGGCGTTGATGACAGCCTGGCACTTCATGACCTTCCACCTGTTAACCCAGTCTTGCAAATACCCAACAATGGTTTTCTGAAGAGATGAGGGTTAACGTGTGCGTGTTGTGCTCACTTTGTGTAAACCATTCATGGTTCTCCATCATGACTGGTTTGATTATTGATCATTACCTATTGACTGTTTAGCACAGATAATGGTAATTTTGGCACATTTGATTTGTGACTTTTAAACACTTTAATCAAATATATTTGATTAAAAAAAGCTGATGTGTTGCTCTTTAAAATCATACCACAGTTGCAATGATTACAGGTTGCTGAACTTGGCCACATGAATGAGAATGAGGTAAAATCACAAATCAAATGGTAATAAATAATAAAAATATATTTGATTAAAAAAAGTTTCCTAATTTTTGTGAGCAGTTTAGTTTGGAGCGGGGCTTAATTCATATCTTTAGTGCGTCCTACACAAAGTTGCAGGCATATGCGTTGAGAGTATAACACAGAGTTGCCCTGTGTGCATGTGCTGACGAACGTGATTATTCGAAGTAGCAAGCCAATTTTATAAGGGGGGACGTTTGCTGTTGTTTGATTAAAAATTAAAAAGCGTCACTTCTATGATAAAAGATCAAATTAACCAATAAACTAAATAAGAATGAGAATGAAATATAGTTTAGCTGTTTTGCTATAGACGATGGTCTCATAATGTATATATAGGCTGTAACATATTTGTGTCGTCATGTATGGTCGCTACATGACTCCAAATATGTGCAGCATATACATTATGAAACCAACGTCTAATTCAGCCATTCATTTCTTCTATCAATGTAATCATTTTGGAGAAGTTTTTCTCAAGTTCTTATCAGAATAGCATTTCAAATTACCATTTCTTTGCATAGTATTTTAAAAGTATTTTCACAATGAAATGCTGATGATTTTTTTTCATTGTGCTCATTATTTTTACACTTCCTTACACCAATTTGTATCAAAAGCATAACCATAAAGCATAAAAGATAAATTAAAAAAGTTAAAGCAAATGACCATGAAATAAATTATTTGTTTCTTTCCTGCTTGCCTATTTTCCCATCAGCAGTGTAAAGTATGTAACATTCCCAAGTTGCACTTTTATAAAAAATATATAAATTATCAAAATTCATTTAATCAAAACTAAGACCAATAGGATAGAATAGAAATAGCCTCATTATGTTGCTTCAACTAGCTGCACCTACCCTTCTTCTAGTAGTTTGATCTTGGATTGGATGAGCCCCTGACCTGGTGTCACATCACCTATGCCAATGGAAAAACCTCTATTACCTGAATATAGGAAACACAAAAGGCAAACGTTAAAAATGATCATCAGTATAAACAGGGTTCCTGCACCTCAACGACAGTGCAATTTCGTGACTTTTCCATGACCTTTGTATGACTAAATTATGAACATACATGACCTAATTCATGGTTTGCATCAGTGAAATTTCTTGGGTATAAAACCACTCAAATATTTTTATGTACATGTATTCACATTTTATGCATTTAAAAATAGAAATTACATGGTCCTTCCATGACTTTTCCTTGACTTCCGTCATTATTACAAAATCCATGACTTTTCCAGGCCTGGAAAATTAAAACAAAATTCCATGACTTTTCTGGGCCGCAGGAATTCTGTATAAAACAAACAATACCAAAACATTATTAGTAAAAATATGATTTTGAACTTGATCATTTCATCTCAGCACTGAATTACCTGGAATTTTGTTTTCATTAGCATACTAAAAACTAAAATTGATATTTGTAACCTTTGTGAAATGTAACATTCAGATCATCTACATCAAGAAAGATGTTGCCCATAATACCTTATATGATGAAGAGTTAATGACATTGATATTGTTTCTTCGGCATAATTATGTAATATCCTACACACTAGCATCGGTAGTATGCGTTGTTCTTAAAAATCACGCACTATGAATACTCCTGTGAAGGGTATAACAGAATTACACCGTTTCTTCCTCAATTTATTTGTGTGTTACTGTTGTAAATGCCTCAAGATTGCTTGGCGAATGGAGCTATATAAATAATTTTTAAACAGCTGAGAAAGTTTTAGTCGTCCCCATTGATTCTCAGAGAAATCAGCAACATTTTTATGAGACAATATAAATTGGGTAGGCGAAGCTTAGCATGACCACCCTCACATAGTGCCCGGTAACTATAGTTGTGTTCCATAACACACACTTCACCAGTGCGTCTTAAGGCGCTTCTCCTGCATGCTTATGCGGCACAATCAGTAGTAGTAGTATTTGCGTAGAACAACTATGTCTGCGGTGTCGTTGTTTCACTTAAAATATTACTACACCCGCATTTATGTCACACAATATAACACAGGTACAACAGTCTATATTTTATTCTCTAAATGAAATCATATGACACTTAATATTAACCTTATTGGCCAAACAGGGGTTTCCATCTTTTTTAAAAACAGTTTTACACACTTAGTGAGAAACAATCTAATGACCATGCTAGCTGCACTCCCCCTACAATTTGTTTGACAGACTTACTGAGGAAGTATGGAATGAATCTAGCGAGACGACTCATGGCATCGGCAGCTGTTTCTTCAGAATAATCCCGCAGCAGTATGTAGAAGATATTATTCTTAGAGCCACCACCAAGGGTACTCTTATCCATTGAACCACACATAAGCTGGCTGTTGTGGACAACTATGTCTGTAACACAAATCACATTGCAACGATAACAAATTAGTTGATCAAAATAATAAGTAGCAATTACTGTCAAGCAATAAAAATGGTTTGGCTTAAGGGGGCTGTGAACCCTCAGCATAGCCTCTGTAAAACTGCTGTAACTCCTTCATTATTCATTTAATCTGTATAAAAGTAACATTTTCTTGAAGAAAAGGGTTCAATGAATATGAAATTGACCATTTTGAAAAATATTATAAAAAACCACATTTTTTTTATTCATTTTAGGTTTCATCAAGATAACTAAAAATATATTTTGAATATCCGATTTAGTTTTTGAATCATTGACCAAAAATTGCCAAAAATGTGATTTGTTTACCTTCAAAATCATGAAAATCACATTTTTGGCACTTTTTGGTCAATAATTCAAAAAACAAATCAGATATTCAACAAAAACAAAAAAAACCTAGAGAATTTTATTAAGATTATAATAAATCTAGAACGACAACATTTGACAAAATTTATTTTGTCTTATCTTGACAAAACCTAAAATGGGTCAAAAAACGTGTTTTTTATAATTTTTTCGAAATGGTCAATTTCATGTTCATGGTTGGATTCATTGAACCCTTTTCTTCAACAAAATGTATACTTTTTAATAGATTAAATGAATAATGAAGGAGTTAGTAGCTTTATGGAGGCTATGCTGAGGGGCCAAGACCCCCTTAAAGACCAGGTAAAAAAGTAGGCCTGTTGGTCAATAGGTGATATTTGTGTGCAGTGATTTAAAAAAAAAACCAATATGATATTGACCTGTAAATAAAATGATGACCGTTGACCTTAGTCGCGTAAGAAGTTTGTATGAAATGTTGTATTATTTGCTAGCAATAAGTCTTTGTTTTGTATGAAATGTGAAATATGCAGCCATAAGGTATCTGTTAACAGACAACCTAAAAAGGTCACATCTGTTCAGTAGACTTAATAGTGATTTGATGAGATACATTATGTTTTTAAGATAAAAGTGTAAAATGCATAAAATATAAAACAAAATATCACTTTGCTATTTTGGTACTTACATGAATCATTAAAGCACATGTCTTCATCCTTGGTATAGTTTTTACCCTTACATCTTAGATTGGCTATAATACCACAACTCTGATTGGGATTCAATATCAGACTAAATATCTGCTTTCCTGTCCACAGCTTCATAGGCTGAAAAACAAACCAAATATCACATCCTTAAAGGAGGTGTCCGGCAAGCAAAACATTGTGCATTATATGTTAGAAAAGTAATTATCGAGCCCAACATGCATAATTATATAGAACAACACATCCTACTTATCACAAAAACGAATAAAAACTGCCATCTCTCAACATGCAATTTTTAAACTTCGCGACGATTGAAAGTCCCCATATCAATGAAGTCATGAGGTTATACAATGCACTTGCGCACATTTGAGCACCAATTTTAAAAATTGCATGTTGAGAGATGGCAGGTTTTGATTGTTATGATAAATATGATGTTTTGTTCTATATAACTACGTGATATGGGCTCAATAATTATTGTTCTAACATATAATGCACAATGTTGTGATTGCTGGACACCTCCTTTAAATGAAAATTATGTTTGTCAAAAACAGGTTAACTCACTTTAATTGATATTCCATCCTACAACATTGGGAGGAATTCTGCTGAATGAGTTTGATCCACTTTTCCTGGAAACAAGAACCGGTTTTCAGAGTGCGATGTGCTTCCTGTCATCCAGTGGATCATTTTTATGACTAAGAAGTTCAGTTGCTCCCCCTTTATCCCCCCCCCCCATCAGCACAAGGGAGCAATCAGCACATTCATGAGCACTTGTTATAGAAGACAAGATGGGAGAAGTGACTGGAATACGGCATTGTGACTATCCTATTTCCTATTGACAAAAAATCCAACTAGATGGCTGCCGATAGAATGACTTAAACAATTAAAAACAGCTAAAAAATAAAATGACAGCCACAATATAGCTTTAAGAAGCTCCTTGTACAATTGCAATGACAAATGGAATGTGCTGGATAGTGTACCAATTAGCAAGTAAGGACTGCAACCACACATACAAGGTAAACATCAAGGACATCTGGGACCATTACGACAGAACATAAAGCAAAGACAGAACATAAGGCAAATAAAATGTAACAAACAAAGATAGTGCCTAGCATAACTGACCACCCCATCATGGCAAATCGCATGATTGAATGGAAGGAGGCAAGTTTTAAAATTGTTTTACGGGAATGGCTCTGAAGGTTATCCTATTTCTGGGGGTAAGTAAAGCAAAGGGATTCTGTTCATGCCAACTACACCAATCAGATGCACTATAATAAAGGACAAACAAAGTGGAGGAACACAGACAGGAAAAGGCTGAGAGTTTTATTTTAATAATATCTTAATTGTTTATTTTGCTGTTAACGTAATTTCTCATTCTATGAATACACTAACCTTTAAGATACACGGTGGTGGCAGGTCAATACGTAGATGTTTATCCCGTCCATGCAGCATACTGGCTATTATTTGACAAGCCTTGGCACGATCAAAGAACACATCCTTTTGTGTCAACAGATAGGCACCTGTAACAAATGATAGAAGCAAAAATAATCAAGTTTGTAACCGGCAACCTTCAGATCTATAAAAAACAAAAAAATTACGTCCATTAACCCTAACCAGTAAAGCTAGTTTTTTATGCGTATCGGGAGAGGGGGGAAAAAGTGCTATTTTTTTTTACCCGAAAAATCACCCAGCACCCCCCGGGATTCGATCGCCAGACCATCCGCACCCAAGTCTGTCCCTCTACCGACTGAGCTAACTCCCTAGGTCATATGCGGCCACAAACTCCGTGGCCATATATGCCTGCGGTAGGTGACGTCATCGCGGCAATGCAGCAGCACGTGCCTGGAGATAGTTTCTGGCAGTGAGATTTAGTGAGATTCAGTGCCAGACCATCCGCACCCAAGTCTGTCCCTCTACCGACTGAGCTAACTCCCTAGGTCATATGCGGCCACAAACTCCGTGGCCATATATGCCTGCGGTAGGTGACGTCATCGCGGCAATGCAGCAGCACGTGCCTGGAGATAGTTTCTGGCAGTGAGATTTAGTGAGATTCAGTGCGGTTAGGGATTTATAGGAGAACAGTACTATTCATGAAACAAAGCATTATATGGTTAGAAAATAATTATTAAATGCATATTGACTAGTTTAATTCAAAACAGAACAATAATTTTCAATAAAACAAATTTAAGCTGCCATCCTCAACATGTGATTATGCAATGTTTGCGCTCAATGGTTTGTGCTGAAGGTTCTAATGGGATTCCCTGATATTGTGGCGTTATCATTATAATCCATCCATGTTTCCATCTCATCAATAGTAGAATGTTCCAAGGTCTTGAGTAGCAATGCAATGCATAAATTAACAAAATGACGGTACACAAAACAGAGATGAGGAGATGTTGGCACTATTTCATAGTGATTTTCTTTCTCAATTCTAAAGCCGATTTTGTTTTAACTGAACACTGTGGAAATGGTCAGAATAGTTAGTATACATATGTTGATATTAAAGGTAGATGACCCGATCAGATTTACGTAACACAGAATTATTTCAAACATACGGAGATTTTCATATCATATGAAAGCTCGTATTTTTCTCATCATCATACTGAAATTTGACGGCCTAAATCGGTATAATTACGGAGAAATCGATGAAATAACGTCGAATTACCGCGAATGGTGGTAACCACCGATATAGTTTGTGTACTACTCAATGGGTACAGTTCAGAGCATCTTGTGCGTCTAAAATAAGAACCATTAGAGCTATGCAACTCAAACTTTGGAACAGGACTTTTTTAAGGATGACCTTTCATGTAGAATAGAAAAACTTCAAGTTGAAAATCGGAACATCTACCTTTAATTGATTGATTGATTCTCGGTCTCAATTATATGTTGAAATGTTAGGTTTGACACACAGAAAAAGTGCTTTCCTTTTGTGGAAGCTTACACAAACTCTTGTTTTTTTCTTACCAGTAATAAAATCTTGTATAGCAGCAATAAGAGGCTCTCCATTCCTGGGGGTACACAAGTTGGATTTCACCTGAAAAAGAAAAGAAATGACATATGGGTCAAAGGTCAAGAAGGGGTCATACAGGGTATGCCATTGTCATCAGCAGTCGCAATAATGAACTCCATGTATAATATCAAATTGAGAAACTACTTAGATCTCTGACCACATTAGCTCTAGTTATGCTTGTTCTTGGATTTGTGGAGTTTGTGGTCGTTGCCAGGGCTTGAATTAATCAAAGGCATCGAAGGCCATTGCCTTTGATGCTCCACCTAGTAGCCTTGGTGCCCTCAATTTCTGGCTGTTTTTACTCCATTCAAAAGTACACAATGGCCTTGGATAAAATTGGTGCCCCTTTCAAATTGCCTGCCCTTTTCATTTCTTATGTCAAGGCCTGGTCGTTACACTACCTCACTATTAAACATCATCTGGATCAGAGTTGGATTGTCTCCTCAATCATAAACATTTCAAAAATGATATCTTCATCTTTTGTTTATTTGATGGATGTTTAATTATATCAATAATAAATGACAATTAACACGATCTAATGCATTCTCTAACCCTTATTGGCCTCCTCTGTCTGAGGCAAATGTAGATTCACTTACCCCCATAAGTATAAGTGCTTCAGCCTTGGCCTTCTATGTTTGAGGCAAATGTAGATTCACTTACCCCCATAAGTATAAGTGCTTCAGCCTTTAAAGGTAGATTCACTTACCCCAATTAGTATAAGTGCTTCAGCCTTTGCCTCCTTTGTCTGAGGCAAATGTAGATTTATTACCCCAATAAGTATAAGTGCTTCAGCCTTGGCCTCTTATGTTTGAAGCAAATATAGATTCACTTACCCTCATAAGTATCAGCCTTGGCCTCCTATGTTTGAAGCAAATGTAGATTCACTTACCCCATAAGTATAAGTGCTTCAGCCTTGGCCTCCTATGTTTGAAGCAAATATAGATTCACTTACCCCATAAGTATAAGTGCTTCAGCTTGGCCTCCTATGTTTGAAGCAAATATAGATTCACTTACCCCCATAAGTATAAGTGCTTCAGCTTGGCCTCCTATGTTTGAAGCAAATATAGATTCACTTACCCCATAAGTATAAGTGCTTCAGCCTTGGCCTCCTAAGTTTGAAGCAAATATAGATTCACTTACCCCATAAGTATAAGTGCTTCAGCCTTGGCCTCCTACTATGTTTGAGGCAAATATAGATTCACTTACCCCCATAAGTATAAGCGATTCTGCCTTGGCCTCCTCTGTCTGAGGCAAATGTAGATTCATCTCATCTCCATCAAAATCAGCATTGTAAGGATTGCAAACACACTCATTGAAACGAAATGTCCTGAAAGGCATCACACGGGCCTGGAAAGTCGCAAGGATTAAATATGAACAAAGTTGCACTGGTCTTTGAGGTGTATGTTTAAATTTTAAATGTGTAGAATTCATTATCATTGAGAAAAAAAGGAAAACAATTAATGTATATTTAAATTCATATCATGCATTTTTAAGGAACATCAGTTCAGTTAACATTTACGAAATATATGTGAATTTCAGGCAACAACAAAAAATGCTTACAAAATGTGCCATGATACTAAGTTTGTGTAGTGAGGGTTGTCTGTTAAACAACACAACATCACCGTCCATAAGATGCCTCTCCACTATATCACCATACTGTAAGATAAAAAGGATAAATACTTTGCATGAAATTATGTAATCACTTAATACTTTCTCACAGAATAGGGTAATTTCCACTCTGTGGCAGAACTGTATATGAAGAGGTATTTTGCAAAAGGGCCTACATCTACTTTGGCTCTTATTGAGAAAAAGTCAAAAAACTGTTTCTAAATATTCAAGTTTAGCAATTGAAAAACTGAATGGATTATGAAAGAGGTACACTACATACTAATTGAAATTGAAATAAATTTTAAATGTGCTAGTTTTATTTATTTTTTAAATCATGTTTACATTTTTTGAAAATTTGGATGTAGGCCCTTTTGCAACAAAACTCCATCTGTTTGTACATAAAGAAAAAATACCACACACAAAAAATCATTTATTTTTATCATTTAAAATAAATAAGTTTGATATTGAAATGTATAGGTCACAATCATATGTTTCAAGGAAATAAAGTCATTTTTTTCAAAAATACCTACATCTCATTGTAAACAGCCATTGAAGTTGTTGTTTTGTTGCAAAAGGGCCTGTATCCCGATTTAATTCTGGATACAGGCCCTTTTGCAACAAAACAACAATTTCAATGGCTGTTTACAATGAGATGTAGGTCTTTTTGAAAAAAATGACTTTGTTTCCTTGAAACATATGATTTTTCCCTATACATTTCTATATCAAACTCATTTTTTGAAAAAATGCACCATAGCCCTTTTGCAACAAAGCTCTTCATATGTGACCCAACACGAGTAAATGAGGGATACAGGCTGTCCCAAAATGATTAGTACCCATCGATGTCTAAAGTTCATTAATTTGTGTCATCATCGAAATCAATGGGATTAGGTCCGTTGTTTTTGCATCATCTTTGTCATACTGAACTCTTTCATTATAATTTTGGATCATGAATATCGGATTTATCAAACTCAAGATACACTCCATTATGTAAGTCATGGTGATTTCACCTTTTTGACAAAGTGCTAAAAAATGTGTGTGTTATTACAGTTTGTTTGAAAGAAACGTGTGTATTCTCATAATCTCTTGTCTGCTAATATAATTTTGTGTGTCTTTCTGTTGTAAATGTTATTAGTTACGGGTATTCAAATCATTAATAATTCTTCTCTTTAATTCAATTGAAAGGGTTAAAGAAGTTCGTCACACTTGAGTGACCCCATGCATTGTTTTATTTGACAAGTGTTTAGGGACTTCTAAATGAAGTGGTATGTGGTGAATTACCAGTAGCTTAGATTTCATTTTCACATTGGAGAATGGATTTCATGAGGTTAAACACTAAGGGACTATATCATTTTTACCAAGTTTGTAGGAAATTGCATCCCCAATATGAAAAAGAAGTCTAAGCCACTGCTAATTACCCATGACCACATCTTTACCTATTTAAATGTCCCTCAAGTTTAGCCTCAAAATGAGCTCACTATAGAAACAAAGCTTGGGTTCGCTCATGCATGACGATCCATTTTGACTCTTCAAATTTAATCAAAATGAAGAAGTATTAATGGTTTGAACAACCATATGATACAACAACAGTTTAAAATGATATTAGCAGACAAGAGATTAAGAGAATGTATTACTAGTTTCTTTCAAACAAGCTGTTTACAAACACATTTTTTGCACTTTGCCATAAGGGGAAATCACCATGTCTTACACAATGGAGTGTAACTTCAGTTAAATAGATCCGATATTATTCATGATCTAAAATTCTAATGAAAGGGTACAGTATAACAAATATGACAGAAAAACAATGGATCTAATTTCATTGATTTGATGATAACAAAAATTATTGAACTTTGGGCAGCGATGGGTACTAATCATTTTGGGACAGCCTGTATATGAATATTTAGTTATTGATATCTTGATAATAAACATTATGTTAGGGGACGTTTTGGTACTAAAGTCAATGTCATATCGCATTCCAAACCAAAGTTACAGATGATTGAAAATTACTTTTGTCTCAAAAATCAAATACAAATTGTCAAGTTATGGGCAATTAAAGTTTTGTATTTGTTAACAAATCAATGGAATCAAAAGTTGTGCAACTTAAAAATCTTGTTACCATTAACTATAGGTAGTCTTATCTGAGAATCCAAACGTAAAAAATACTACCTTTCTACCTTATTTTAGCCTTATTTTCCATACTGTGTGTGATAAGGAGACAAAAAAAACAACACCTATTCTACTGGCCTGACCAACCCATTTTTTTAGAAATCGGCGAAAAAAATGTATGCATTTGTTTGATTCTTACAGTCATTTTCAAGGGGAATAAAGTAAAAATAAAAGTTTAAACAAATTAAAAAGACCCAACCGACTGACCCATCCTGAGGTATGTTTGCCCGTAGAACAGGGGTTCATTTTTTCGTCGCCTAACCAAGCTTTAGACGGTTTAAAAGACTATTACCTCAAAGTAGAAAAATATATGACATAATGATAATCCAATACATCATTGGACTGGGATTCACAGATGAGATTACAAGTGTAGGCCTTGATAGCAGCATATAAAGAGATTGGACTGAACATTGCCTGCAGCTTACCTTGAGTTCTTGAGCCATCTTCTGTCTATTTCCATACCTCAGGTACCTGTAGTATAGATGGAGAAAATAAATAAAGGAGAGGTATCGATGAATCCAATGAGCTGAGTAATGGTCTGGATTGATTCGGCTATTACTGGGGGGCCACCCACATCAGAATTGTAGTGTTAGTGCCCAATAAGGTGAAGATCAAATCAATAAGTTGATTCTTGTATTGCTTTGCATGAAAGGGATAGTCACTCTTTCGTCAAGCTGTAATAAAAGTGTCTACGTACAGTTTACAATTTCTGCCAAATGCTGGCCCCCTCAATGGCTGTCACCTTATTTTCATGCAACCCCCGTTCTTTATATCCTCCATTGTCTTTGCCAAGTCTCAATTTCTATATCAAACAATAAAACTGGAAATCTACACTAAATCTAAAGTATTTGGACCCAGAAATTTTACTGTAACATATTGTTTACACCAACAGCCCTTGTCGTACTTGCAGTTCAGAGTTGATGTGGAATAACGGAGATCACATCCACCAACAACAATGTCACCAAGGAATACACCGGACTCACAGAACTTCCCTTTAAGCAGAGATACTACAACCACATGTAGTCCTTAAGAAATGAAAAACATCAACACAGCACTGAGCTCTCAAGACACGCGTGGCAGCTAAAGAAGAAGATCCAACCATTCACCATCAAATGGTCTATCATCACCAGAGAGCGTGCATACATCAATGGATCCAAGCGGTGCAACCTTTGCCTCACGGAGAAGCTGTACATCATCAACGACGACAAAAGTAGACTCCTCAACAAAAGATCTGAGCTTGTTTCCAAGTGTCATGAAAACAAGTTCTACCTTACGAATTGTTCCAGAGGCATAACCTAATTACAATCACGTTCGCAATAACTGGCATCTACAACCACGTCCACAATAACTCACGATTTCACTGATATACACAGAATAGCAAACAGTTGTCTAATGATCGCACAAGCGTGAAACTCGGGAGTAGCTACTACCGTTCCAAATGGTTGAACTTATATTTGGCTCGGCATCTCATTGTGCACTCTGCAAGAAGATTGCTTCTTTACCAGTAGTAATATAATAATCATATAATACAAAAAATAGGGACAGCGGTCCCAAATAGGTCGTCCGTTTATATGGGTAGATTAAAAACAAGGTGGATCTCAAACCACAGGCATCTAGAAAGAAAGAGGTTAGACCACTAGCGGATCCAGGATATAAAAAATAAAATAAACATCCTGGAGTTTGGTTGCAATTGTACTTCACCTGTTTAAATGTAATTAATTTTATATATGCAGCTAATTTTACATCTTGACCTCATATGACCTTTGACCTTGGTATGTGACCTTTGACCTAATTAACATATGAATGTTTCCATGTTGCATCCGTGACCCAAGTTTGGTTGCAATTGGTCATTGTATGGAAAAATGAACAAGAGACAAAAAAAAAGTGTACTAAATTTTACATCTTGACCTCAGATGACCTTTGACCTTTCTATGCGACCTTTGACCTCATTAACATATGCGGGTTTCCATGTTGTATCTATGACTGAAGTTTGGTTGCAATTGGTCATTGTATGGAAAAGAAATGGAAAAATGTAATCAATTTTACATATGCAGCCATTTCTACATTTACATCTTGACCTCAGATGACCTTTGACCTTGGTATGTGACCTTTGACCTCATTAACATAGGAAGGTTTCCATGTTGTATCTATGACCAAAGTTAGGTTACAATTGGTCATTGTATGGAAAAGAAATGGACAAATGTAATCAATTCTACATATGCAGCTTGACCTCGGATGACCTTTGACCTTGGTATGTGACCTTTGACCTCATTAACATATGAAGGTTTCCATGTTGCATCTATGACCGAAGTTTGATTGCAATTGGACATTGTATGGAAAAGAAATGGACAAATGTAATCAATTCTACATATGCAGTTTGACCTCGGATGACCTTTGACCTTGGTATGTGACCTTTGTCCTCATTAACATATGAAGGTTCCCATGTTGCATCTATGACCGAAGTTTGATTGCAATTGGACATTATGTAAAAGAAATGGAAAAATGTAATCAATTTTACATATGCAGCCATTTCTACATTTACATCTTGACCTCAGATGACCTTTGACCTTGGTATGTGACCTTTGACCTCATTAACATATGAAGGTTTCCATGTTGTATCTATGACCAAAGTTTGGTTACAATTGGTCATTGTATGGAAAAGAAATGGACAAATGTAATCAATTTTACATATGCAGCCACTTTTACATATACATCTTGACCTCGGATGACCTTTGACCATGGTATGTGACCTTTGACCTCATTAACATATGAAGGTTCCCATGTTGCATCTATGACCGAAGTTTGATTGCAATTGGACATTGTATGGAAAAGAAATGGACAAAACAAAAAGTGTATACCAAATTGTAACAAAAAGTGTATACCAAATTGTTGACACACACACCCCCACCCCACACACAGACTACACACGAAGGATGCTGCCATAAGGTCTCTTCCTACGGACGACCTAATAACAATTTAGTGCAAAGTGGTAACCAGGCGCACAGAAAATATTGAGGGTTGAGCACCAGAAGGCCGTAACTCAACTTTTGGGCAAATTAATATTTTGGTACAAAAATAATCCATATAACCTAGATTTTCAGAACCATAAAGAGATAACTCATAAACACTCATAATTTGACTAAAATTAGAGTTATAAGTTGGGTGCTACAGTGTATAGTAATGAGTCCCAAATATTTGAAAGTTGATTATCTCAAAATAGCATTTTTTGATTTACGACCTTCTGGCACTCAACCCTCGATATGTGCATCTGTGTACAAACATTTAAAATAAAATAAGCGCAATATCTCAGGGACCGAGGGTTAAAAAACACTCAACGCACGAATAAATGGAGACTTGATCAGATCAGATCATAATCCTTGATGATTATGATCAAGAAAATAATTTAGACCTTTAACATGATATAGCATAACAGAAAAAAATGTATCAAGTATTACTCACTTTTTATTATTTGTGTGTCTCTGCTCTACAAAGTTTGCTCCAGGATGTGTGTCACAACCATTTACCACTAGCTTTCTCATCAGTTCTATGTTGGCCTTAGTTACCTGAATGCACAAATCAGGTACAAAACAGAACACAATGTTGCATGAGATAGCATTTAGTAAAGAAATCAATTTAAGAGTAAAGTCAAAACAACAACACAAAGACAGAATGATAACATGTCATGGTGTTTGGTACTCTGTACTGTATGTTGATAACCATAACAACAATTCAAATGCTTATATAGTTTGTGTGATTTTTGATGTCAACGAGCAATCTTATTGGTTTTCAACTGATTTTTGTCAATATGCACCATATAATATGAGACAGTAGTATAATACATTTGGGCAGGGCTTAATTCATACCTTCAGTGGACATGATCATCACTTTAAAATGTTCACACACTCCCCATACGAAGTTGCCAGCGTATGCGTTGTGCGCATATGCGAAAAAAGGCCATTATTCAAAGCAGGCAAGTAGGATAACAACTTGGTAGACTTGCTGATTTTATAAAGGGAGACATTTGATGTTGTTAGATTAAACTAAATTTTAACAAAAAGTGTTATTATTATGCTAAAAGATCAAAATAACCATTAAACTAAACTTGCGGTGACCATTCATGACTTCAAATATGTGATGCAGCACATCAAAAGGGGGACTTTGCGGCTGTGTGTATTTCGAGATATAGATGAAAACAGGCAGAGAACAAAATTAATATGAATTTAGGAATCATTTGCACTCGTAAAATCTGAATGCCTTGATGTCATTTTAAAGCTTAGAAAATGCTCTGAGAGCACATATATTAAATTCAAAATTGACTTCACGTGCAAAGCCCCCACCCCCCTTTGGATGTGCTGCATCACACATGGTACAGCCTATAGATGGTGTGACCGGTGACGTCATGTATTTACAAATGGGACACCCTCTCTTGATTCCCTCCGGGCAGAATATACAGTAAAGTTAATGAAGACAACATGAAATTTCTTTCTAATGAATTGTAAAACTCATTTATTTTTAATTCTTTTTGTGAAATTCGATAGCTTATAGCATTCCTAAGCAAGTTTAAAGACAGTTTTGATAACAATTTGCTGTAACACCACAATCTAGTTAGAAAACCTGATCTGGCCTATGTAAACTATAGGAATCTTGCCCGGTTAGTTTTGTCTCAAATCAACAGAGGGCGTCATAAATGTAAACAACGGTCACCTCATCTATACATTATGAGACCACCGTATATAGCAAAACAGCTATGAACTATATTTCATTTCCTAATTTCAGGTCCTCATATAATAGCTTTAAGTTCATTACTATAACATTATAGAATTATTCTTTAAGCTTTATTACCTTTTCTGGATACGTCAATATCTTGGCTACGTGTTCAGGTACAGCGACCTAAGAAAATACAGTGTGGACGTATATAGAACAAATTACTAACACATTTAGTATTTGAATAAACTTGCATCAAATAAAATATGATCACTTTTTTTAGCAGCAGGACAACTATTGTTAAGATGGAGCCAACCAGACTTTGAGTGGCGAGAAAAGGAAAAATGACCAATCTTGTTGGAATGGGTGAGAACATATCTTGCAATATCTCTTGGACCGAGGGTTAACAAACACTTATTACAGCTTCAGCTTTTAATCTCACTCACTATTTATCCCTATATTTCCTTTGTATACCATATCACCATTCCAGCAAACCTAAAGCTCTGAGGGTAAAAACCAATTTATCACCGTCAGCATTGTACACGATTTCACATCTTAAAAAGCTATAAACACTTTCTAGACAGTGGAAGATACAGTTGGAGATATGGTCAGATCCTCTTGAGTAATTGCTGCAGGACTGCTCCCTTACATCAATCAAGCCAACTACAAACCTCTCAACACTGCTGTCAAAGAGATATTACCCGCCATAAGATTAGCTGAACCATCCCGCATTCTAAGTAAAGCCAGCAACTGGGTATTTCTTATTGATGAAGAATTTTCCCTCATTATATTCACACCTCAAATTCTGGGAACTGCTTAACGTCCAGACATCATCGATTTGTTGACCCTCACTCAACATAAACACTCAATATAGATGGACAACCAGACCGATGGACATATGGACAAACTGAAGTACATACATAAATACAATCCTGATGACAGACAGAAATACAGCTATAGTTGAATCAGTTTCAAATTGGCGAGAAATATTCAGTTTTTATATAACTGCGCGAATATGTAATCCAGACATACGTACGCAATTATGGCCACACGCACGGGTTGGGATGTACGCATGCATCACGCTTATGGTACACAGTGCGCTGGTGACTTCACACACGTTCGCGCCCTCCTGTATTCGTACGCTACTGTAAGCAGGCTTGGCCAATTTGGAGCTGATCAAACTATAGACTGATAGTTAGTGGATTCTTTGAAAAAACCCAATCTGCAATATTCATGATTCGAGCCACAAGTGAATATCCACACTATTTACTGAATCCCCTATGCATTTCGCTACAAAACATAAGAATGAAAATGTATAGCATTCTATATACTAAATACTCATGTAAAAAGGTGTACATTTACCTCGTCAATCCTTAGGTTTGGATCTGGTGATATAACTGTCCTGCTGGAGAAATCTACTCTCTTGCCAGAAAGATTTCCACGGAAACGACCCTGTTTACCCTTTAGTCGCTGAACAAATCCTCTAGTTGGCTTCTTAGGCTACATACAAAAGAGAGATTGAATACCAAAAGCAAAAAGAAATTCATATTAGAACAAATCAATGGAAAATCCCACATTCAGACATGAACCTTTTTTTAAAAAAAACCTCCACCTTTTAAAAAAACCTGGAAAACTGCAAAAAAAAGACCAAAACAAACATGGGCTGAAAGTGAATCAAAATGTGCAAATTTGGACCACAAAATAGTCTGAATTCAGACGTAAGTGTGTAGATTCTCATGCCTGCACATTTGATGCACAAGATTATAATGAACTGAGGCCAAAAGATTGTCATCTTCATGTTAGCATAATATTGGAAGACAATATGACACTATTTTTCAAACACATCTGAATATGTATCATATAAAAAAATAAGCCTACAAACATGGCATAAAGATTAAATGAAAATGGAAATATTAGTAGCATACCTTATTTACCAACCCCACTTCACCCCTAATCAGTGTAGAGTTAAGGTATAATTACACAAATGAATTCCTTGTACATAGTAATGTAATTTGTTTGCAACTTGACTATCAACAGATAACTAACCTGCATGTTAATAGGTATACCAGATGTTTCACTATTGATGTATAATGCACATTGAAGCTGTAAGAAATCCCAATCTTCCTGTACCAATCAAAATAAAACCATACATCAAATTACAGTTGCTTTCAGAATCCAATCTGACATTTCCAGGTTTTGGAAAATGGGAATTTGGGAATTAAACTTTCTAATACGAAAACAATATCAAGGCTCTTGTATATATATGCAATTTCCTTGTTCCATAGGTAGTAGTGCCTCATTACACAACATGATCGATTGACCAATCCCAGAGATTGTTAGTGAAGCGTGATTGTTGATACATTAACCCCAACCCCCATGGGGGTTTTTAGCAATAAAGCTAACAGGGGAAACTCAGGACAAATGAGAACAGACAAAACAAAATGGTGTGTGCTGCCCCCACCTCCCGCCATGGCCGGAGTCCATGGGATCACGCTACAGGGGTCACACTCCCAAAATTAAATATTCGGAGCCTACATGTACCTTTGCTTGATTGCGCGCATAATGAAATTGGGGAATGGGGATCCACCGGCACGGGGCTTCTGTTGGATTTAGCAGGGTTAGGGTTGTAGGAAGAAAACAAACCATCTTCTTACATGTAGCCATGGGTGGAAAATGCCAAAATGAGGCAGAATAGCTTTTATGGCATATTTTAAGTATCAAACCAGGAAGACGACAGTCTACAATTGTCCGAGGACAAATTTGAAGTTGAATAATAATAATAAAACAAATCCACCCTTTTTGCCTCAAAATTAGTCATTTAGGAATGCATTCAGTAAATGACATTTTATGACAGTAAATGACATTTTATGACAGAAAATGTTTTAGATGACATATTGTAATTGAAGGGAGACCTACTTACATTTCATAACAAAACAATTATACCAAGAAAATGAAAATATGCTTTGCATAAAAGCATTGGAAGAATTGGAAGAATCTATAGTATAAGCCTTTGAAAACAATCATCACAAATATATTTTAAGGCTTAAGATCATTGTTAACAGGTACATGAAAACAATCATCACAAATATATTTTAAGGCTTAAAATCATTGTTAACAGGTACAAAGTATAGAAAATCTTCTTATACAATTTATGGGTAACATGTTAAGTTATAATGTTTTGAAGAAATCATTAATAAGTAATTTACTGAGGCAAAAGTGACTTTTCAATTTTAATTAGGGCACAAATTAGATGCAAATATATGTTTTTCCTGAGAGACAATGGCTTACCATTATCATAGACATCTTGGCACCAGCCTGCCTATGTTTCTGGATGACATTATTTAGGAAGATTATCTCTGTCAACTTCACTGTTAGATCATCTTCATTCCTTCAAAAACGAACATAAATATTCATTATTCAAAGAAAGTTAAAAACCTTTCTATTATAAAATGCATACAAACACCACATCCGAAGATGAGACTAAGGGTTACGCATCACATACCAACATATAGAGGATCGCATAGGCGATTCAATAGGGAACTTGAACAATTTAAATAATTTAACAGCGAGGTAGATAACTACCACAAGTTCCACAACTCAAACAAACATTAAAAAGCCTCGACTCATATCCCAACTTAAAAAGCAAGGACGTGAGCCGATGCGGGAATCAAACCCGTGACCTTTCGAACACAAGTCGAATGCTCTAACCACTGAGCTACCCGGCCGTCTCCGATAAACATAGTACAGACCAGATAGTAGTGATATAGAGCAGTCATGGATTCTAATTGACAAACAATACAACAACACACGGTATATGAGATCATTAAAGATGCTTACTCGCAACCCTAACATTATAAATACATACAAACACCACATCCGAAGATGAGACTAAGGGTTACGCATCACATACCAACATATAGAGGATCGCATAGGCGATTCAATAGGGAACTTGAACAATTTAAATAATTTAACAGCGAGGCAGATAACTACTGCAAGTTCCACAACTCAAACAAACATTAAACAAGCCTCGACTCATATCCCAACTTAAAAAACAAGGACCTTTCGAACACAAGTCGAATGCTCTAACCACTGAACTACCCTCAGTGGGGTTCATCATAATTTTCTGTATGTGTACCTTGTTCAGTCTATGAGAGAAACTATTTATGAGAAGCATTGCGGATAACATGTAACCATAAGCCCATAAGCAAAGCATGTTCCTCCTAATTCAATGGGAGCAGGTCGTCTAGGCCTACGCTTTCCGGCTATGTTGCCATTGCGCGCGGAACTATTACTTTCCAGGTCTTACGATCATTGGTCTGTGTCACAAATTCCGGGTCAACTTCTTTGTTGATGTTTGCTACCCAGGCTGGTTTTGGACGTCCGACTGGTCTTTTTGTGGATCGATTATATTCTGTTAAAGCTTGGCGTGCTGGAGTTTCTTGTGGCAAACCATATAGATGTCCCAGCCAATTTAGGCGTCTTCGTTTGATAGTTTTGCTCCATGGTTCACTATTTGTTTTTGTATATAGATCGACATTTGTCACTTTGTCAAGTTTGGTAATATTCAGATTCTGTCTTAGTAAAGTTCATTGAAACACACTAATTTTGTGTTCTAGTTTCATTGTCATTGTCCATAGTTCACTATTGTATAGAAAAATTGAGCATACACATGCGTTTAAAATTCTCATTTTGGTGGTTAATGTTGCCCTCCTGCTTTGAATAAATTGTTTGAGTTGAATGGGAGCTGGTCTATCACTTAATTGTTTGAGTTGAATGGGAGCTGGTCTATCACTTAATTGTTTATTGCATACATGAGGACATTATAACACAATAGCTATACCTAGTTTTGGTCATAGACTGAACAGACTATAATTGTCAAATATGTTGATGCCGTCAGAGGCCATAACATTTGTTCATACTTATGACAACAGAATTTGTAACATATTTTGTAGTCTAGTTTGCATTCACACACAAAAATGACCCCTGCCCATCTCAAATGTACTGTTATTTTCAAATGGAGCGACTGAGTCAACTTACGTTCCTGATTTAAGATCTGATATAACTGAAGGGCGTATACACAGAGGTGGTACTAGCAATCTGGTCAGGATGAGATCCTGTGGACGACTTCTCTCACTATCCATCAGTAACAGAGGTATATCCTGTACCAATCAACAAAACCAATTTAAACACACACAAAATCAAAATGTATTAATATTCAAATAAGATACATTCAATCAGGTCTTAATATTAACAAAAGACTTGAAATAATTAGTGTTAAGTGTATTAGTTACTAAGAGAACTAAATCATCAATGTAACCAATCAAAAGCACTAGTGTAGAAAAGTGGTCGATTTCTAAGGGCTGATATCAAATCAAATGTCAGCTGGAATAAAAGAGACATTTATAATATAAGAAAGATGACATTTCAAACTTACCTCACTTGCAATTCTTTTAAAGAGATTTGACACTATGAGAGGATTGAGGCTTTCCTGGAACAAACAAGAATATAAACTGATACTAGTTACACTAATATTACACTAATATTACTTAATTATTAAATATGACCATTTATATGAGTCTTCATATTACGCTTTATTACAAAATAAATATTTCTGGACATGATAAGATCATTAAGGCTGATTATAAGTCAATTATAATTTTTTACACCTACAGGTCAAGTTTAAAAATCCCAATTGCACTATTGTGCACATTTGTTTTTATTAACATGACTAAACGTTCTCTTATTTTGTGAGTAACACTTTTATTTTGGATCATTAGATGATAATCACATACAATTTGTTTGTGAGGGCCATTAAAAGCAAGTATGAACCGTGGTTGGCTAGATTATACTTTATGTTCTCACCTCATTGTTTGATGTAAGACATTGTATGACCATCTTATTATGGATTTTAATGACTCATTTTAAAAGGAAAAAGATAAAATCCCCAAACATAAAGCATAAAGTTTACCTGTGCTTTAGGCAGCAGTGGTTCAATATCCTTGTTATGCTGTTTGGCAAACTCAAAAGATGACTGGAACTCACTGATAAGCTTCTCTGCTGCAGCACGAGTTGATTTATATTTCTCATGGACAATCTTTAATGTGCCACATTTCTTGACGGGACCTAAAAATGGAGTATTTGTAAAATGAAGCAAAATTATATGTTATTAGTTTTGTTTACTGCTCAATTTCTTCCAATAGGTACACTGCATGAGATTTGGTAGGTTTTTAAATATACAACTTACAAATAGTTGTAAAAAGCCTAATTAATGTTGCAAAACCTCAACCATAAACCTTTCTCATGGAGGATACGTCAAACAATAAATAGGTGGAACACAGGGGTGCAAATAAGCGATCTAACCAGTGTTGCCAATTCTGTGCTTAAACCACAGAATTATGCTACTTTTGACCTGTGTGCCACGGCTTAAAAATGTGCGGTTTGCCAATGGTTTGGCTACTATTTTATGGACTCACTGAAATTTGGGCTTCTTTTGGTCGTGGGCCGCAAACTCAACCTTTAATGGCATTCCCTATTCCGATCTGAACATTAACATAGAAATAACTCCTCAAGCTGCAACTAATCTGGTCGAGAGAAAGTTAGCAAACTGAGAATGTTATAGTAACATCAGCCATTGCTTCTTTCTTATACATACATTATACATACCATTTTGGGCAGCACAGTGTGGACATGTTGTGGGCTTCCTTGCCTTGTCATGGATTTTCTTTCTTAGAGCTCGCTTTTGCAAGTATGTCAACCCTGGTTTGCGTAAAGTATCTATAAATGTCTTCCTGTCACCTGCGTTCAGCATTACTCTGGCACATGTCTGTTTGGAATTCAAACCGTTGAAAAAGTGGTCTGTAATCATTTACAATATAATTGTCCACATAGCTACTACTACCAACAGGTGCCTAGTACAAAACTCAAAGGTAGTGATTTCTTTTACATAAATCATTGTTGTTAACCTCATCTACACAGGCACTGCCTACAAGTTAACCATCAAAAGTAGCTACATACGAGCTTGCCTGCAAGTTACCGACAATAGTATGAATGCAACATTTGACATTGCAAGTAAATGTGACAACTCAAAAGAAGAGAGCAATGGGAAACTAGTGTGCTGCACTTAAGAATATTTATTATCAAATGATAAGAGCTTGCTTACAGGTAAATCCTGGTAACTACTATGTGGATATATGTTACTGATAAAGGATTACAAATTTACCACCAATGGTAAGTTACCATTGTTGGTCATTTGCTATCAATAGTAAGTGACCATTGGTGGTAGGTTACTGTAACATAGTTTCTATTGTTAATAAGGAGAGGTGCTATTCCTCTGATAAGAGTCAGGTTTTTATGAGATATGCATTATTTCAAATCAGGTATCTGCATTCTTAATGTCTAATTGGTATAACAACCTAAAATGACTGAATTTGACACATGGAGAGCAGGATATAGGGGGCAGTCATTTTCTTTAGAATTAGGGGAGGAGACCTCAGATGTTGGGGTGTTCATAGAATTGTACACCAAAATAGGGGAGTCGTAAAATTATACACACCGACAAGCGTCAAAATAACAGTTTTTTTACCGGGAACAATAAAGTAGCTCCAGGCTCCTTTTAGTCTAGCTGGAGCTACTTTTTATAAAGTCAAATAAGGCATACATTTTTGTTTGCTGCCTGTTCTGTCACCTACAAAATGAATTGAGAAGTAAACCTTTTACGCTATATCATGGAAGAGGCTAGGGGAAATCCCACAATCATGACATCGGCTGCAGTACACAGGCAGTCATCAATTAGAATTGGTTTTCACTGATCAAAATTATAATTTTTGTGTTTAAACTCGGCTGTTATGAATTGTGAAGAATTTCAAACAACATTCTCGACTCGAATTTAAACAAAAAATCCAGCATGGCAGCATTGTCAGATCACAATTTGATGTTTTGGGTAAGCTTCCCGATCGTCAACCGGGCACTGGTTCAGGCAAAATATCAGCGCTCAGTCCTTTATTTTTCAGCATTACCAGGCGTTATGACAAAAGAACCGAGGGGTAAAAATCGCCCAGCGCCCGCTTATTTTGACCCTTGCACACCGATGAGAAGGAGAGAGTAATGAAAATGGATTTGTTGTACTAATTTAAAATGAACTTTTATCATTTGTGCCTCTAAACCAATAGAGTTGGTGTACTACCTACCTTACAAATACTCTGCAAGATGTTAATGATAGCCCTAAAGAATCCAATATGGAATACTGGTAGTTCTAGGTCTATGTAACCATAATGACCAATGCAATCTGATAATGGTTTCTGACAGGTTACACAGGGATTGTCCTTCTCACTAGTACCCTATATAGCAAAAGTAGTAATGTTGTATGATTGGTATAATATAGTCATAATAACAGCAGGGGTAGAATTTCGGCGCGAATCCGCGAATCGATTCGCGTGACACTACAGCGTGAATCCATGTGGATTCACGCAAAAAAAAAACCAAAAAATACTTTTTTATTTTTATAAGTCCAAAACAGGACCTTAGATAACTGGTATTTGACCCTTAGTCAACAAACATGCCGAATTTGGAAGTTGTGCAAGCTTATAGCCTTATTCTTGATATTATTTCCATTCATTTCGCAAAAATCCATGGATTCTCAAAATTTGAGAGAATCCAGATTCTCGCAAAATCCTTCAGCGAGAATCCGTTTGGATTCTCGCGACTCATAACGAAATTCTACCCCTGAACAGTAGTCTATTACTTGACTGTACTGGCTTACAGTCAATGAGCAAGAGCCTATAAATGCAGGGAACACGCCATTAGCCTAACCACCTCTTGGAAGGGTCTCATGACATGGAAGATTGTGTAATCAGCATCCAGCTAGGCAGATTTCTTAGTCGTGGTTAAAGTTTGCTCTAAACATCGTTAAGATACACAGCCAGGATTTCAATCTTATCACATTTATTTGTATACAAGAAAAAAATGTACACAGTGAACAGCTATGTGTTTGCAAAATAGCCCTACCTGATCTGATACATAGTAATTAAATATAAATGTACATCGAGGGCTCAGAACCACAAGGCCTTATCTCCATTTGGACCATTTTGAGAAAAAGACTATTGAAGATTTTTAAACACATTGGGGAGATGGAGATGAGGCCTCGTGATACTAGCTATATAACTTAGAAAGGGGTTGTGTTATGGAGATAAGGCTGTGTTACTGAAAAGAGAATTTCTTTCTGAAAATGTTGATACCAAAATCTAATTTTTGAAAAAATGGATATGAGGCCTTGTGTTTCCGAGCCCTCGATATTTGAAACTACAATAACAGTATGGAATCACCTTAAGTCAATCACTGTGTTTAATTAATCTTACCATTTTATGATCCAGGACACCAAATGGTACAGGTGTTCTGGTATCCTGTTGATACAGATTCTTGCTGACCACATTAAGATGAGCATGACGACGTATCTCATCAGGGGTCATCAGACTAAAAGTAACATGGCTTCTGTAGAAGAAATACAAATTGTCAGTGAGAGATTAAGGGTCTGATTAACCTTTTCTATCTAAAGATAGTAATCCTACCTTAATACAATACAAACCAAAAAACACATTTTGGCTCCAGCTTTTTAAATGAGGTGTGCGAAAATGAAAACGACTATCTGTAAGATGCATAATATGGTAAGTATGATTCAATTATCCTCAGAGTTTGCATGATTTTACTAGTGGTAAAATAATCTGATGTTGCGACCATAACCTCTTCTACTTGGTAGTGATTGACTCAAGGTCATCAAACGATGATCCTATCTGTATGACAGATTGATCCTGGTGACTCTGTTGTAGTTAAGGGTACAGTAGCTTCCTTGACTTCTCTTTCAAACCACCAAGGTTTTTGCGCAGTAGCGTAGCCAGGGTCACTTGTCAGGGGGACAAAGGGTATTTTTCCCCGGTGAACACCAGTGTAACCCGGTGGCGTAGCCAGGTTTTTCATGTAACTTTATGATTTGCCGTCGGGTAAGAAAATGACAAGTTGCAAACCATAGCGTAGCTGAACTAATATACGCTGTACAGATACAGAGGGGCATCTGCTGGATTTACAAACAGCCGGTCCAATCTTATTAATTACCATATGAATTGCATTGGAGTTGCAGCAAACTTTTGAACGGGTAACATTGTAATGGATTGCGTGGGTTATTGTAAAAAAGTAAATAAATTAAATATAATATTAGTCTTAAATTTGTATGTAAAGTTTTAACTTGTTTTACTTATCATGGTCTAATTAATTACAAGTTACATGAAGTAATTGCTGAGTCTTAATTGAGGTCATAATAATGTATTTATATTTTCTTCATTGAAAACGTGCAAACGTGCAATGGAACATCCCTATGACGAAATGTTAAAAAAACTTTCCAGTCGAGGGATATCCCCATCGACACGCATGTGTGAATGGAAATTACATGCTGTTAATTTTTTTTTTAAAAGACTACAACTGAGTTGTCATTGTCTTGTTTATTTACCCAATTTTCATACAAATCCAGAATGTGCAAAGTTTATAAAATATTAATTTTATTATATAAGAAAAAAAGTGCTATACAAAATTTGTGAATTGCTACACAAAACTTAGTGCAGAGGACTATTTGCTACACAAAAAAATGCTGGAAATTGAACGCTGGCAACTGTATTGAACGTGTTTGAGTGTCTTCTTTATCTCAATAACTTTGTCTAAATCGCAACAATTGGTGGCAGCTGTGGGATTATTTCATTGTCTAAATCTCGACAATACTATATAGAATCAGAGAGTCTTATCTACAAGTATACTATATACACCTAGCACATAAAGTCCCTGACCAGGTGCTTTAAGGTTGGCTAATTCAAAATAGATAATCGGTACCAAAAATCGGAGATATGAAATCATTGATTTGTGTGTGATAACTGTCATAACTGTGTGCTATCTGAACGAGCCACCTAGGTATCTGGATGAATGGGTCTGGAGTGATAACCGCAATTTGGGGGATAAAGGGTCTGACTAGCTGTGAATAATAAAAGTCTTTGAGTCTTTACACACACATTTTCAGTGCGTAATCACACACAAATCAATGATTTCCTATACCTAGTGCAACTTTGCTGTTGTTTTGCCATAACTTTATAAGTATCCATTCGATTTTGTTGAATGAGGTATCAAACTGCGGAGAAGTAATTTGCCCATTTAATGTATCTCAGATTGTTGGTACCGATTATCTATTTTGAAAAAGCCAACCAAAAAGCACCTGGTCAGGGACTTTATGTGCTAGGTGTATATAAAATAGACATAGACAGTCAGCAACATTTTCTTCAATCCAAATTCAAGCCAAGGTATATTTCTTGGAAGAGAAACAGGTTGCGATATATACCAATTATTACATATTATTTGAACATTAAACATTATATCTGAAGCAAAGGTTTGACTAATTTTATTCAGAAAAGTTGAAAAGATTGTATATAAATATCTGATGCCAACTCAAACAGATGCTTTCATTTTATAGAGCTTAATCAGACAGAAAGCTATGATTATGATTACAATTCAGAGCTAGCATTGACTGTATAACCAAACAAACAGTTAAACTTACATGTATATAGCTCTATTTTTACCAAAAAAAGGCTAGGCTATAAAGAAATCGTGGGTTCAAGTCTCCTTGAAACCAAGATTCATTGCTTCCCCTAAAAAGGGTCTAAATAATGTCTAAATAACCCCACACAAGCAACAGGACATCATGAAAGTAAACTTATTTTACCTCAAATGGTTTAAAATTTGCATGACTTGACCAGTTTTCAACAATATGAGGCAAACTACTTTTGGTTATAACTTTTTTTATTATTCAGCCTGCAGACATGGTTGAACCTAGCTACAAAATCAAGCATTGACTTCCTACGTCGTATTTGTTTCAAACAACAAAAAATATTTCCTGGTAGTTAAATTTAAGTTTACCTTGCTGGGAGAGCGTTTCTTACTGAATCTAATGGTTTCATCTATGGTATGATTTCTCCATCAATTCCAGAGATTTTGAAGATTTTTTAATGACCCTAAAAATGCCGAACTGATGTCAAAATGGCCGACAGCAGTATGACCTCGTTCTATAACCTATTCACCTCCGTCATAGTTCCTCTCACATAGAGTTCCGGTTGCGCACCACATTTCACTGGCCAAGATTTACACACTGAATATAATCCAAGACTAATTAGACATATAATAGGTCGTTTTGACTGTTCAATGTAAACTATGTTAAAACAATTAGTATAGCTTGAAATACGCAATAATCCTAGACTGGGTCCCTGCGCCGCGCCCTCTACTGTATATGACCAACCTCGCACAGGCCGTGTGTAAAATAGGGGAAACATGAGGATCCAGTCTAGTACGATTGCATTGCGCTTTATTGAAGTCGTCTTTTTTCAACGACTGACCGCTGTCTAAATGACTAGGGATCAGCGAGAATTGACCTCATGATGACCTTTCAACGCGTATTTATACACAGCATTTCACTAAGGTTAGGGCCGATTTTATATCGTAAATATTTCATTTTCAGTAACATTTATGAAGCTGATTATTTATCTAGGAGCACACACGTCACATGACCCAGGTAAGTGAATATTTAACTTCTAGAAAAAGTCTACTAGTACTAGCCAAACTAGAAACGAAAATCGGTGACATCCCAACATATGCTTTCATTTCATAGCTCTCATACATACTGACTCGTTTCACGACGTATGAGAGCTATGAAACAGAGCTAGGTTGAACCATCATTTTCTATTGTAAAGTACTTTGTAAAGTTTGTTTACACATTATATTCCATTCAAAAAGATACTTTTATTTTCAAAATTTTATGATCATATCATGCCTACTTTAGGTGTCACGGAGCTGCGGCGTCATGGAGTTCAAAGACTATGTTGCCGTGTAACTCAATGACGACGCATGAAGATGACTGACGCAATCATTTCATCATGCATGGGATGGGATGTGCTAGTGTCACTGTCATGTGTGGAGTGGCAAGGTTGCCAAATTTGGCATACTTTTTAGTCGGGCCGTCATTCAGGATTTTTAAAACACTGTTCATAAAATGAACCTTAAGGTATTCAAATTACATTTTCTTAGCAACGTCCGTCTCTCTGAATTGTTCCTTAACCATGGTGTCGATCAGGTTGGTTCTCTTTTACAGAAACCTCTAGGCTCTAGTGCCGCTTTCCTACACGTTGGAATACATCACCATCCTCTGCAACTCAGCAACTAGACGAACTAGACCTCAGGGATCAGGACAACTCGACCATGGTGGAATAACAAAACTCGGCCCACTACATGCCTCGGCTGGTCTGGTGCCGATGGCGGTTGAGTCCAGGGGGGGGGGGGGGGGGGGGGGGGCGAAGACGGAAGCTCCTGAATTTAAGGCATTTTTAAAGCAAACATTCAGCATTCTCAAGCAGTGATTTTTGGCATTTTCTAACATGCCTAACTAAAAAACAATGATTCCTACACGCAGGTAGGTAATGTCCACTGACACTGCACTGAGTAAAATCCAACACAAACTGGTAGGCCTATGCACAAAACAATTTTATACCCGGTCTAAATAAAGAATAGTCCTTCCCTAAAGAATCTTTTATGCTATGATGAGACCATTCTACGTGAACCTTTATAAGGGCAACATATTTCAAGTGTTATATTTAGCCTAATTAAAGGTATCAACCCTTGCCCTTTTGATCCTTGGTTTTTTGCTTCTAAGTTCGAAAATAAGTGAACGTGGAACCTGACTGGATTATGAGATCTGTTTGACCATGGATTTATCTAATAAGTCCATGGTTTTTAAATGAGAAAACCAGTCCAAGCTGAGCAAAACATTCTCTTAGATAACAGTAACACTAGAGTAATTAATAGATATTAATAAGTTTAAGACCTTTAATTGAATACTAATTTAAACCTAGTAATTTGATGACGTTTACCTCATAAAATATTCATTTATACATGATTCGCGGGATGCTGAATAGGCTAGTCGGAATTGTGCATACGGACCAAAGTGTGCACGTTCTAATGCACTTGTGATTAGAGCTCCTGGCTGGGTTTAAGGGGACGGGGGGGGGGGGGCTTAAGGAAGTTTTTTTTAATGTGCTGTAATTATTGAATTATCATCATCATCATCAGTTACGCATTTCGTCTTTGTTGACATGTCGCCCTCACTTATCAGTTAGTAAATGCCAGGTATATCTGTCACTGGCCAGTTCTGGTAGATTTCTGCGTTTGTATAGTTTTTTTGGAGAAAATCTCACCAACAAAAAAACTTTTTGACCCAATTTTTTTGGACAAAGCTAACAAAATAAATTGAGTGAAAATTGCCCAAATCGCTAGATGATGATGTAAAGACACTAACTTAGGGAAAATCTTTTCATTTTTTTACCTTATCTAATATTTTTTGAAATTTTCACTAACTAAAATGTGCCAACAAAAATTTTTTTCTTCATTTTTTCCCATTTTTTGGCACTTTTTGGTCAAAATTGCCAAAAATATTTGATTAGGTTGAGAAAAAAAATCGTCCCAAAGTAAGTGTTTTTACATCATTATCAAGTGATTTGGGCATTTTTTACTCAAAAATATTTTTGTTAGCTTTGTCCCCAAAATGTGGGTCAAAATGTGACTTTCTCAAAAATTCAACATTTTGGTCAAAATTGACACCAAATTTGGATTATCTGATTTATGTCCTTTCCAAAAATGTAATAAGCATTTGATTAATAGTTCAATAATTACAGCACTCACAAAAATCAAAAATCAAATCAAAACATCCTTAAGTCCCCCCTTAAGGCAATAAGGCAATAATTCAGCATTCTGAAACAGTAATTTTGGCATTTTCTCACATGGCTACGTGCATACACTTTTGCTTAGGGGGCTGTCATTTTTTTCTCGGTAGGGGGCGTCCCAAATATTCTAGGGAGGGGGGGGGGGGGTGTCATAGGTGTTTTTACACGGAACATATGGGGTCATGAAATTAATACCATTGTAATAGGGTGTGAGACAAAACAAAACAAATTGTCACAAAACGTTTTTTTGGGGGCACAATTTGTGTACATTTGTCTACCCTCATTTTTCTTCCGAATCAACTGTTTCCTCAATCTTCTGAATAGCTAGCTATAACAAGATAGGCCTCATAAGTATAATATTTGTGTGTGTGTTTGGGGTGGGGGGGGGGGGGGTATACAAATAGGCCTAATCAACATCTGAGTAGACGGTGGGGGGGGGGGGGGGTCATATAAGTAATCGCGTTTAAGGGTCATAACAACATTACGACGATGACATTTTTGGGACAACCCCCCACCAAAGAAAATGACCGCCCCCTTAAAAACATTAATTTTTTTCATTGTCTTCTTTTTCTGCTCACTCCTTACCCTTCCTCCTTCTCCTCCTCATTCATTGCCTTCCTTTGAGCGGATCTATCTATGATATCTTCAGTAGATACCCTGATATACTTGCTATCTACTGAAGATGGCAACTTACTCTGATAGACTTGCTATCTACTGAAGATGAAGATAGCAACTAACTCTGATAGACTTGCTATCTACTGAAGATAGCAACTTATTCTGATAGACTTGCTATTTACTGAAGATAGCAACTTACTCTGAAAGACTTGGTGTATACTCAAGATAGCTACTTACTCTGATAGACTTGGTGTCTTCTGAAGATAGCAACCTACTCTGATAGACTTGCTATCTACTGAAGATAGCAACTTACTCTGATAGACTTGGTGTCTACTGAAGATAGCTACTTACTCTGATAGACTTGCTATCTACTGAAGATAGCAATTTACTCTGATATACTTGGTGTCTACTGAAGATAGCAACTAACTCTGATAGACTTGCTATCTACTGAAGATAGCAACTTATTCTGATAGACTTGCTATTTACTGAAGATAGCAACTTACTCTGAAAGACTTGGTGTATACTCAAGATAGCTACTTACTCTGATAGACTTGGTGTCTACTGAAGATAGCAACCTACTCTGATAGACTTGCTATCTACTGAAGATAGCAACTTACTCTGATAGACTTGGTGTCTACTGAAGATAGCTACTTACTCTGATAGACTTGCTATCTACTGAAGATAGCAATTTACTCTGATATACTTGGTGTCTACTGAAGATAGCAACTAACTCTGATAGACTTGCTATCTACTGAAGATAGCAACTTATTCTGATAGTATTGCTATCTACTGAAGATAGCAACTAACTCTGATAGACTTGCTATCTACTGAAGATAGCAACTTATTCTGATAGACTTGCTATTTACTGAAGATAGCAACTTACTCTGAAAGACTTGGTGTATACTCAAGATAGCTACTTACTCTGATAGACTTGGTGTCTACTGAAGATAGCTACTTACTCTGATAGACTTTCTATCTACTGAAGATAGCAATTTACTCTGATATACTTGGTGTCTACTGAAGATAGCAACTTACTCTGATAGACTTGCTATCTACTGAAGATAGCAACTTATTCTGATAGACTTGCTATCTACTGAAGATAGCAATTCACTCTGACAGACTTGCTATTTACTGAAGATAGCAACTTACTCTGATAGACTTGCTATCTACTGAAGATAGCAATTTACTCTGATATACTTGGTGTCTACTGAAGATAGCAACTAACTCTGATAGACTTGCTATCTACTGAAGATAGCAACTCATTTTGATAGACTTGCTATTTACTGAAGATAGCAACTTACTCTGAAAGACTTGGTGTATACTCAAGATAGCAATTTACTCTGATAGACTTGCTATCTACTGAAGATAGCAATTTACTCTGATAGACTTGCTATCTACTGAAGATAGCAAGTTACTCTGATATACTTGGTGTCTACTGAAGATAGCAACTTACTCTGATATACTTGGTATCTACTGAAGATAGCTAATTACTCTGATATACCTGATATCTACTGAAGATAGCAACTTACTCTGATAGACTGATTGACGAGATTACGATATATATAATTTACAGATGACGTGATTATTGACTAGATAATTGCGACAATTTTTTTTTTTTTTTGATCGATGGATCGATGATCGAATTTGAGTCGGTGGGTATAGATTAGCACTGATAGTTAGTTAACTAGCTTAATTTTTAGTCCACTGGGAAAATTACGGAGCTCCTAAAGTGACATGTAAAAAATAAATACTTATAACTTCAAGATAATAATTATAAATTCGATATAATAATTGGTAATTTCGAGAAAACATATAAAAAAAACCAGAAAATAACTCAAACTTTGAAATAATTTTTCTAAAGTCTTAAATATTATCTCGGCATTTTGAGATGACAATTTAAAATTTTGAGATAATATCTCAAAGTACCGAGATAATAACTCAATATTCAAGAAAATATATTAAACTTTGAGAAAGTAAATCCAACCGCGAGATATCATATTGAACTTCGCAATAATAACTCGAACTTGTAGGAAACATTTCAAACTTTATAATATCATCTCAAACTCTGAGAAAATATCTCGAACTTCGAGAAAATAATTCAGATTTTGAGATAATTTCTCGAACTTTGAGTTAATAACTCAGACTTTGAAATATTTTCTCAAATTGTGAGAAAATATCTTAAAATTCGAGAAAGTAACTCAGACTTTGAGATAATTTCTCAAATTCTGAGAAAATATCTCAAAATTCGAGAAAGTAACTCAGACTTTGAGATAATTTCTCAAAACACTGAGAAAATATCTCGAACTTTGAGTTAATAACTCAGACTTTGAAATAATTTACCTAAATTCTGAGAAAATATCCAGAACTTTGACTTAATAACTCAGACTTTGAGATATTTTCTCATAACACTGAGAAAATATCTAGAACTTTGACTTAATAACTCAGACTTTGAGATAATTTCTCATAACACTGAGAAAATATCTAGAACTTTGACTTAATAACTCAGACTTTGAGATATTTTCTCATAACACTGAGAAAATATCTAGAACTTTGACTTAATAACTCAGACTTTGAGATAATTTCTCAAATTCTGAGAAAATATCTTAAAATTCGAGAAAGTAACTCAGACTTTGAGATAATTTCTCAAATTCTGAGAAAATATCTCAAAATTCGAGAAAGTAACTCAGACTTTGAGATAATTTCTCAAAATACTGAGAAAATATCTCGAACTTTGAGTTAATAACTCAGACTTTGAAATAATTTATCTAAATTCTGAGAAAATATCTAGAACTTTGACTTAATAACTCAGACTTTGAGATATTTTCTCATAACACTGAGAAAATATCTAGAACTTTGACTTAATAACTCGGACTTTGAGATAATTTCTCAAATTCTGAGAAAATATCTTAAAATTCGAGAAAGTAACTCAGACTTTGAGATAATTTCTCAAATTCTGAGAAAATATCTCAAAATTCGAGAAAGTAACTCAGACTTTGAGATAATTTCTCAAAACACTGAGAAAATATCTCGAACTTTGAGTTAATAACTCAGACTTTGAAATAATTTATCTAAATTCTGAGAAAATATCTAGAACTTTGACTTAATAACTCAGACTTTGAGATAATTTCTCATAACACTGAGAAAATATCTAGAACTTTGAGAAAATAATTCAGACTTCGAGATTATTTTCTCATAACTCTGAGAAAATAGCTCCAATTTCGAAAAAATAATTCTGACTTTGAGATAATTTCTCAAAATTCGGAGAAAATTTCTCAAACTTTGAGTTACTAACTCAGACTTTGAAATATTATCTCAAAGTTTGATTTATTTTCTCGTACTTGGAGATAATTTGTTAACTTTGAGATAATGAAGGCTGACATCCTTCAAGTATCATTAACGTTTGGTTTTGTAAGTTTATGTCAGCCCTATGGTTTGCGGCACTTGCGGTTTGTTCGCCCAATTGGGCTCCCTCTGATTTTGACTTGTGTGCCGCGTGTTGAAAAAGTGTGCTAAAAGGTTTGCTAAAAATTGGGCTACTTTCAACCCTGAGTCCGGGCTGTTCCTAACAGAGTAAGGCGTGGCGTCGAAACAGAGCCGCGTCAGACACTAGCTATTGTTGTGGAGAGGTCATAAACCCCAACTTGCATGTACATGATTGTAAAGAGGGACGGTAATTACTGTTTTATTAATTAGCAGAATAGTTCCCCTGTTGTTTCTATAATTATTCATACCAGAATAATGTTCTCCAAATTGTTAATGTTACATTATTTTTAATAATTTATTGTTCATCATTCCTTGCAAGATGTATGTTCGAAAGGTAAATAAAATGAATAAATTAACTAATAATGTTTAAAGCTGTATTTTTTACTAAATAATTACTATGTTGTGGCAAGTTGATGAACTCCCGGATGAACTCTTCACGCCCATAAACCATAAATAGACTTGTTTTAACAAAGGTAATACTGTGAATCTGAATCGCATCCTCAAAGTGTTGGCTATTTTAAATTTGACATAATATTAACATTTTCCACGCGGCTATTGGTTTTATATTGTATAAAACAGATTTGTCAGAAACCTTTCCCAACTTTCCATGTCTATCTCAAGGATTACAGAATCAATACCAGGCATGTTTTTACTTATTTCCATGCATTTCTCTTGGTGATGCAAAAATGGTAATTTAATTCAACATTTTTGAAACAGTTTGTAAAGTTTTGGAATGTCGTCTACAGATGCTTGCCGCGTGGAAAGTGTTAAACCGCTTTAGGTTGGTCGTCGTCTGAAACTTTGCCAGACCATATTGCTAAGGGCGGAAATCCCGGGGGGGGGGATGGGGGGATTTATCCCCCCCCCCCCCCACTTTTTGACCTGGGGGGGATGGTCAATGTAATCTTCCCCCCCCCCTGATTTTTCACATCTACAAAAAAAAAAAAGGAAAAAGGGGGGGGGGGGGGGAAGGAAAAAAAGAAAGAAAAAAAGGGGAAAAAGGAGAAAAAAAGGAAAAAGAGAGGGAGGGAGGGACATAAGAACGTTTGGAGTTTATTGTACGTTGGTTAGGATACATACACGTATGTACGTTAAGAATCCATCTTTTGGAGGTAACTAATTAACTTCTTTCTGGTATATTAATCAGAAATAAAGTGATTGCTTTTCAATAAAATATTGGTCAAAAGTATACCAGATCGCACGAAATGAGTTTGAAAATTATACTTCTCAAGGGGGCATATCCCCAGGCCCGTAAGAAGGGGGGGGGGGGGCGATGGTGGCGATCGCCCCCCTTTGAAAATCTTCCCCGGAAAATGTGTACACAGATGAAAAAATTTCGCGCGCTACGCGCGCATTTGTCTTTCCAAAATGCAATATTCTTTGCTACAAGCTTTGTTTAGAGCCAAAATGTACCTCGATCGTGCAAAAAATAGGTGCAAATTCGAAAATTTTCGCGCACTACGCGCGCATATTTGACTCACATTTTTTGTTGTTGTTGAAAACGCCCCCCCCCCCCCTTTGAAAAAAGTGTCTTACGGGCCTGATCCCCCACCCTCAGACGCCCCCTGTTGGAGCTTTTAAACCATCTATACTAAAATCAAGAATATATCAGTATAACAAATGCTCAACTTCTTTTGTTCATTGATAAAAAAACAAAATATTTATTGAAAATGAAGCGATGGCTTTTCAATACAATATTGGTCAAAAGTATACACCAGATCGCACCAAATGAGTTTGAAAATTGAAATTTTTTCTACTTCTCAGGGGAGCACATCCCCCCTCAGACTCCCCCTGTTGGAGCTTTTAAACCATCTATACTAAAATCAAGACTATATCAGTATACAAAATGCTCAACTTTTGTTCATTGATAAAAAACAAAATATATATTGAAAATGAAGCGATGGCTTTTCAATACAATATTGGTCAAAAGTATACACCAGATCGCACCAAATGAGTTTGAAAATTGAAAAAAATTCTACTTCTGAGGGGGGCACATCCCCCCTCAGACTCCCCCCTGTCCGAACATAGCTCGGAGTGCGGTGCTGTGCACCGCCTGGATGGTACCAGCTAAATTAAATTTTTAGGGGCAAAACTTATCATCCCCCCCACACCTAACAAGAAATTTCCGCCCCTGCCCCTAGACCATGTATGCTTCAAACACTAGTATCTAACCTGGTCTGGGAAGAGTGCCCAGAAACCATTAGTATCCACCAAACACTGGCTATGTGTAACTAAACGCTACCGCGGATTGCTAAACATGTCTAAAAGACTATCATCACTCCGTGAGGAGTCCGCAACACAGCCTACTTTACTACATAGTCACTCACTTGCATTGGTGTTGTCTTTTCTTGTGGATCTTGTGTATGGGTGTGTGTTTTTCAAATTTCTTTCATAAGAAAAGACCCAGAGATCTCATAATTTTCGTGAAATTTCCAGGTCTTTCACAGACCTGGTATTTGAATGCACTCAGCAATCTATAATAATAATATAAACAGCGTAAAGTCGCCATGATGGATGGTTTTAGTCAATGCGTCGCTGTATTGGCAGTGCAAGTGAGGAGGGAGCAAATACACCAACGCTAACCTTTGGCATGAGTTAATGTTTGAATAACGAGTTTGGCTCCGCCTCACCTGTTATTTTACATTTCATGCCAAGGGGGGGGGGGGGGGGGGGGAGGTAGATGATACCACACTTGTTTCATTTATAAATTGGGTAGCATACACGGGGCCTGTTTCATTATGGGTCTTCGTGAAAATCTGTTTTATCCTGTCTTTCATAGATGTATTATGAAAAGGTTGGCCCTGTATCTCATTTTGACTAATACTATTGTAAAAATATCAAAAGATAAACCGTATGCCTTGTACGACGAGGCTCCCTGTACTGCGAAGCCAGCCTTCGTGGTTCTGACACCGACATGTTTAGGTTCACCTCCATATTTGACTGGACGTGGTTACAGTTAAGGGAGATTAGATACGGCCCCTAGACCATGTATGTTGCCAACACTAGTATCTAATCTGTGTACCTGGGAAGAGTGCCCAGACACCATTAGTAACCACCAAACACTGGCTATGTGTAACTAAATGCTACCGCGGATTGCTAAACATGTCTAAAAGACTATCATCACTCCGTGAGGAGTCCGCAACACAGCCTACTTTACTTTACTTTACTACTGCTTATATATGTAACTCAAATACCATGCATATGGAATCTATGGTGTTTTGGGGGATGTTTTATGTAAGGCCAAATTAAATTAATTGTTTGTCTCAAAGCTCCTCTCCTGTTGTAAAACTAATGCGGAATGCGGTTTTTTTTCAAGTTTTTTTAATTATTTTTTTTAAATATAAAATATTGAAATCCTTGTAAAAGTGAACTTTTGTATTAAAGATGATGTGATCAATGAAAATCTGAAAAATCGGTGAAATTTTGGGATTTTTCTTCTTTTTTTTTTTGAAAAAAGAAGAAAAAAAGAAGAAAAAAAAAGTTTTTTTCCAGATTTTTGTTTTCTAATGCGCATCAATAAACTAACGCGCGCGGGAGCTTTGAGACAAACAATTCATTTAATTTGGCCTAAGTGAAGACCATGTCAATATACAAAATTGGCCCTCTATAAATTATCAAAAGCTAATTTTCAATACTTATTGTATTCACAATGGAGAATTTTAAATAACAAAGTCACAAATACTTATGAATAAACCCTCAACATGTTTCTTGATTTGATTGTTTGTATCACTGCTCTTAATAGGCCTCCTTTATTATTCAAGTGATACAACAATTGATGTATCTATTTCCAACAACTGTTTTCTGCATTCCTGCTGGGTCAACGGGTGGGGAGGCACCCAGGGGTAAGTTGGTAGTACTAACATTTAAAGTATACATATGACAGCCTGAAGATGCCTCTGATGGTCTTTACGATACCTTCATTTGCAAGTTGGATTAGTTCATATGACACCTATTCTTCTTATTCAAATTGGTTACCAAAGCTGCCACTTTGGAAACCCTGATTACACATCATAGCACATCCCTATCAAAGTTGAGCACCCCCCCCCCCCCCCCCCTCATTCATTATGACCATTGAAATAGTAGCAACAGGAAATCCCTAATTCCTTTTGCCAATAACAATGATCCATGATTAAAGCTCCAATCAAATTGCAGATCTTTAACACTGATTCAATCCTATTAGAGAGCCTTATCCTTTAGCTTTGCCTAGCTACAAATGCGATCATGTATAGCCATCGAAATGGTTCATGGTCTGTTGGCGGGACTTTTGAACAGGTCAATAACTGTAAAACCAGAAATGTTTGCATGCATTTAAATTTATCTAATTTTGCAAGGAGCACTTACTCGCAAAAATGTTATGCCATAAATATTTCCAATCTACTTTGTAGCAGTGCATTGCAAAGTTACATTCGTGAAATTTTAAGTGAAAAGAATTAGGCCACTATTGCTGATTCATGAAATTTTAAACTCGTGAAAATTTCCGGTTATACATACATTAAAATGACATAGCATATTAAGATGAGTTTGTCCCTGCCCATCTTGGTCCAATAAGAAAACCATATTGAATTATATGGATCACATGTTTGGCTTAATTATAACATGTGATTGTCTTTGATGCATTAGATGACAAGGGGCAGTCTGGGGTATACAGGGTGAATAAAAAAGGTGTAAAAAAAGTAAAGACTCGTGCCAAGCAAAGCTCGCGCGCGGAGTGCCCATCTCTCTTTCATTAGCGTTTGGGCCAGACTCCCCATGTAATACTTGGCTGTGGGGGGTTCGCCACTCCTCCCGCACAGCGAGTCTGTTTTACTTCCCAACATGAATTAATGCCGGTACCCAATTATACACCTGGGTGAAGCGTGGCAAGTGCGGTAAAGTGCCTTGCCCAAGGACACAACACGTTGGCACCAACGGGGCTCGAACCCACAATCTTTGCATTGTGGAGCGAGGGTGAATCCGCTGGACCACACGCGCCCGTAAAAAAAGGTGTACTCAAAGTAAAATAATTATTAATAATATGTATTATCAGAATATGAAGGCAACCAATGTATGCGGCAATAGATGCATTTATTCACTATCACCAGCAAAAAGAATCATGACATTTCATGGTACCGTTTACCAGATATGACTATTTCGGTAAAGTTACTGTATTTTGAGACCAAATGATATTGAATATTGAATAACATCTGATTAAATAATAATAATAATAATAATAAATCAGCATTTATAATGCACCATTTATCTAGAAACAAGATCTAATCCAAGGCCAATTAACAAACAAGAAAACAACATTACAGTGAAGCAAACAAAAACAGACAGCATTTGAAAGCACAGAAATGTGAAACAAATCTTGTGCTGATAAATAACTTCTAGTGTGACAAATACAACCGTACAGTAGATTTCATTTGCCTATCATATAACCATATCAACAGACATTATCAATCAGGGGTTCTTAACCTGGGGGCCATGACCCCCATGGGGTCATTTGGGGTTTTCCAGGGGGTCATGAAGGGCTAATAAATATAGGTTTTGGGGAACCGTGTTACATTTCGCTTTAAAAAAGCTTAGAAAAACCCAAAAGAAACATTCAAATATGCAACATTTCCTGCTCGCTACGCTCGCATCTAAACTAAGCAGTTTCATTTATGATAATCGGCTGGTGTTTTTTCTCTTCAATTTTGGTTTTGGGGGTCACGGTTCTGACCAGGAATGTCAAAAGGGGTCGTGGGGCAAAAAGGTTGAGAACCACTGGATTAAATCATGTTTGACTAATCTACAACAGGCTTCATGTCATCTGTGTGCTTCATTTCAAGAGGGCAACACCTCAGTGAAATAAACACGTAGACGAACAGAAAGCAAGTTGTAGATTGGTGATGCAATTTATGGTGAAACATGATTTAATCCCTTTCAACAATGACCAAGGATTTGAATGCCATTTCATAAAAAGACAATGCAAATAAAAACATTTAAAATTTAAAATGACCGAATTAAAATAACAATCAAGTTCCTTTTACTTTAGTTTCAAAAGTTGATGTAAACAGCGATCATTCCAAAACAACACACACTGAGGCTGCGATCGCGTAGAGCGTATATAATCACATTAAGTAATTTTGACATTAAAACTCAACCTTTTCGATTGTTTGGGGGACAAAATGGGGTGGGGCTTGAGCTGACAGGGGGCGGGGCAAGTGGGCGCATAGGGTCAGAAGTCACAAACTGGTCCAAAAAAATGTTTCACTTCTAATAATGTTGAGAAATGCACTAAATCTGATTAAACGGGACAAAACTTAAGTTTTACATACTTAATGACCCACAAACTATATATTGTTGGAAAGCTTAGGATTCAAGGTTTTTCATTTTTGCAAAAAAGAATCAAATTATACAGGGTGTGTAAAATTTGTATAGGGTGGAACATAAAAAAGTTGATCGTTTTTGCTCCTCACAAAATATTTTGATAGTTTGTACAATTAGGATTTAGCTGAAGATAGTCACCAAAATCAGAACAACCGCAGAAGGTGCTACCAAATAATGTCAGATATATTTACTTTTATATTCCCAAACATGAAGCATCTATCTTTCCCATATTTTAAGTTATAACTAAGTTCTGAAAGTTTTGGACCCATTTTTTTGGGACACGCTGTATAGGGTGTAGGATCATCATCATCAGGGTATAGTTAGGGTTAATTATATCAAATGTTGGCTCTTCTGGCCGACAAAATATTGTGATTTATCAGTTTTGCTGCTTTGTTCCGGATTTGAAATGGGCAGGTGGGCGAGTGCTATTTCCAGGTCTCATCATATCTATCATGATATGTATCAAGTTTGATATAAAATAATAGTTGTGCCTATAATCCTGAGGTATGACAACACCATTACTAAAGTTGTTGGAATTTATCAGTTTTCTTTTGGAAACTATGATTTGTTTTGTGTTGCTACCTCGATCAAATCTCAAATTTATACTATAATTCGAAACAAAATAGGGTTTAAATTGTTCAGAAAGAAGGTACGCCTGTTTCATGATATGTAGACCAATTTGATAAGACAGTTTGTGCAATGAATTGGACGTCATGCATAATTGAATATATAGGCTGGGTGCGATTCCCTTTTGTGGTCGAATGTGTTTTATTAATACACAATGATTCCAAGCTCTTGTTTGTTAACATCTGGGTAAATAACATTGGACACACAATATAATGCAAAGATGCCCTGTCATATCGAAAAATAACACAACTCTTCCAAATGTCCTGGGCCCTTTATCATAAAACTTTAAGTTGGATTTAAAAAGAACTAATTTGTCTTAAATCCTGATTAATTATTCGGAAAAAGTGTACTTTAGCTCCCAGATACTAGACTGTACTAGTATCGACCAATACTAGAACACCCAGTATCGTTCGATACTGGTACATTATTTTGTTCCAGTATCGCTCGATACTGGCACGTTTTAAAATGTTCCAGTATTGCCCGATACTGGAACAAAATAATGTACCAGTATCGATCGAGTACTGGTACATTATTTTGTTCCAGTATCGGTCAATACTGGTAGAATGTGTACCAGTATCGCCCGATACTGGTACATGAAAAATGTTTCAGTATCGCCCAATACTGGAACATAAAAAATGTACCAGTATCGCCCAATACTAGAACATTAAAAATGTGCCAGTATCGCCAAATACTGGAACATGAAAAATGTGCCAGTAGGCCCTATCACCCAATACAATATCGGTGAAGTTGGCTTGTATGGTTATTTTCTCTTTCTGGAAAATAGGCTGGCTCTGAAAAAAAGCCGTATTGTGGTATTCAAAAATGCCTGTGATGTGTCAAGCGACGGGAATCTTTTGGAGGTTCGTCTCTTTTCTCATGAATCAGAAGCCGACGGCACGTCGGCTTGGAAAACGAAATTGACAATAGGCTAATTTAAGAAAGAGGTCTTGTCAACCGAGCTAAAGTGGAAAGTCCGAGGACATCCGGCAGACTGCAAGGTACAAATGAACCTACCAACACTATCAAGCGATGATGAGAGAACATCAGCAAGCTGTTTTGAAAACTTGTCGCAGTTGAGTATGGGGATATTTAAATTCTCAAAATAGAGTCAACTACGGTATTTCTAAGCTGATTGACGATTCGAGGAAGCATTTCGAAAGGATGAAGCTCCCCTTGGAAGCCCCAGTGCAATACATGACACTTGATCCAACTACTAGGTATTCACTAAATGCAAAAGTCATTCGTTAGAAGGCGTGGAGATCACAACGATTTTCGTTTGAGATACATATCATCGGTAGATTTCCAAGCCACTCAATTTTTCAAAAAGAGAAAATGATCATGCATACGTAACGTAAAATTGACTTTACCAATCAGCTCATCCTACTAATATCTATAAAAGCTCTTTTTTGAGCCACAACAACTTCAAGAGAAAGATATTGAACGACCCCATTTAATATTTAGTGTGTAGTACTCCAACATAAACAATGTTGTTCCCAAACCATAAAACACTACGACATTTTTTTCTTCAAAAAAATAATAGAAACAAATCCCGCAATTCATAACAACTGAACACGTATTTGAAAAAGGAAAAAATATGTATAATGCACTCAAAGCTGACGTCGTAAAAATGTCACTATTTTTTAAAGCTGAAATAGTCGTCCCCTTTTCACAAATATGACAATACATGAGTTCTGGAACACTTAAATCGTTCCATTATCGCTCGATACTGGAACGTGTAAATCGTTCTAGTATCGAGCGATACTGGAAAGATTTACATGTTCCAGTATCGAGCGATACTAGAACGATTTACATGTTCCAGTATCGAGCGATACTGGAACAAAATGTTCCAGTATTGGGCGATACTGGAACATTTAATTTGTTCCAGTATGCCTAGCATTGGTTCAGTAATCTTTGAGATAGACCTTGAAAGATGGGAAAAGTTTCTGAAAAATCTGTTTTGTAAATGGTAAAACTAATAGCCGCATGGAAAGTGTTAAGTTCCTTCTTAAGGTTAACTTATCTTAACTTTACTGAAGGAATTTATCTTAAATTCTAAGGTAAGGCTCTTCTTGTCCTAAGAAGAGTTTTTATTCTTAACATAAGAAGAATTTAATAGGAAGTCCTCTCAACTTCCAAACTTTTTATCTTATGTAGACCTCTGTGAAATAGGGCCCTGGTCACTCATAAACAGATGTAGCAAAAACATTGTACTTCCTGAATTGCTGTTTAATTTCAATAAATGAACAGAAGGTATATCACAAACAATTATTTTATTATTTTCAAATGTGATGGCCATACTTTATACAGTGCATGCAGTGGGTGTGAGGTGGGGACTTAGCTAAATAATTTAATGCTTTTTTCAGCGAAGTACTACCCCACACGCCCCAGGGTTATTGATGTCCGTGATTACCCTCTTAATTTCCCAATTTGTAGCTGTGTAAACTCGTCAACTTGCCGTAGGCGGAGGAACTTTTCACTCAAGACGGGGCATGGGTGGTAAAGCCTATAACAATCAAAGTAAGGGCCTTCAAATTCAAGTTTAGAGTTTAACAAAAGACCATGTGTGATATTGAATGATATTTCCTGAAGATATGTTACACAAGGTCTATACTCATCTTGTGTAGGCAAGCCACACACATTCTTTTCCATGTATTCATTGCGACCAAATAAGACCCTTGGCGTTCAATCCGAAATATCCCGAAAGACTAATAATTGTACCGTTATAGTGGAGTGGGTGGGATGACAATCCACTTGTTATCCTCTGTATAGATCAGGTACACAGCAGCATAAGCATCTATCCTATAATACCAGGAAATATAAAACAAACAGGGCTTTACTTGTATTCTCATGGCTCATCTGACAAGATGATCCGTGAGCGCTACCAAAACGTTTATGTTGAAACAAGGTATTTAAAAAAAACTGGACGGGGGAGATACAAGACTGTTGAAAGTTCAAGAACAGACATTAACAAACAGCGTTGCTACTATGTTTCCTAACAATTTAACTCTAAGGGATTCAAAAGTGTTTTTGATATCAAATGAAAGGTCCCATTTCTCATTACACTGATGATGCCCTTAAATCTAGAATAGGGTCAACAACCTTTAAGACGTATGGTTAACATTGATGAAGAAGTTGGATTGGGGTAATTAAAGTTGTATGGTGGACACCGAATCATTCAGAAATATTATAAGGACACATTGAGAAATAGGTTATGTAAAACTTTTTTTATGAAAGACTGGTACCTTCTGTTTAAAGTTTGAAAATGAAAATAGGCTTATCCATTTTATTTGCGGCGGTTTTAGACTTTGCTAAACATGCTCAGCATTATCAGTCCCGGTGCTAGACACCGGGCATCAGTGCACGCAGTGTACGTATACAACACACTGACCCATCTGCAGGCCGTCAGCTACGCGGAAATCTCTGCACAACGCATGTATACCATACGCCAACATTTCCACCCTGAAAGTACGTTGTACTGCATTGCACTAACAGTGCATGGCAAAGGTCGAGGGGTTGTTGCCATATCATTGGGCTAATCATATTGAAGGGTTCACCTAGACTGTAACTCTCAGCCGCCCTCTTATGTCGCTATCTTGCAGGCTCCGATATTTGTACAGCTTTAGCGTCCGTACGGTAATATTGATGACTGGGGGATGTAGCCTAGGGTTCGCCATAATCATTGGGCTAATTGCGAGACCAAGGCAACACGGAACAAAGAGGCCGTGGACTCAGTGACTCAGTATATTACTAAATCATATAATATAATACAAAATAGCATCCAAATAGCTTAGTATATTACTAAATGGCATCCAAATAGCTGAAATAACTTACTGTGTCCTCTTACCTTCATATTATAACAATATCAATTACATTTTACAACAAAATCGCTTCAGAAGATGATTAATGCAAGTTATTAATATTAGCAAATGCCGCGAATTTTAAGGGTTTGTGAAAAGGTTACGACTTAGAAACGTCGTTTCAAATGACGGGGTCGCTAATCTCCCCCGTCAAAAACAGCAATACATACTTATATATTGGTTTGTTGAGGAATTGAACCCAGTGTTCATGTGTGGGAGCCCTAGAGCGTATAGCCACTATGCTACACTGGATTCACTGTTAACCCTAACACTTTTGGAATGGAAATGTTGAAAAAAAATATCCTAAGGTGGAAATGGGTGAAATTTTGCGAGAAAAACCGGACTTGCCGACGACAGGATTCGATCCCGGGTCCTCCAGCATGGATGACGGGGTCTTAGTCCACTCGGCCAGGGAGTCAAGCACCCGCAATTAACAATTCCGTGCGCATATATCACCTGGTGTCAGTGCCCGACGAGATAGACTGAGGTGACACGTGCCTCCAGCATAGTTTTCAAATGGGATTTCATGAGGTTCAGGGCTGTAAGGGTTATGGCAGTTGGGATAAGTTTCACCTCATTACATGTCAAGTCAAAGTCGTTACATGTCAAGACAAATGTATTGAGTATGGAGTTTGATTTCTTGTCCATTGCTGATCCCCATACTTCTTTTGAAATTAAAACAATGGAGCGAGTAACATTTTAATCAATGTGAATTGTTCATTAGGACACCCTTCTGGTTGTTTTCAATCACTAATTGCTCCAGTATATCATAGACAGGATAAGCGCAAATGTTAGCAAGCTGTATACAGTGGTTACAGTCCGAACTGCTATGTGATGGGGGAAGATGTACATACAGTGGTTACAGTCTAGCATTTCATCAAGGCTTTGTGGCGGTAAAATATGAGAGCACCCTCTATAAAATGTGTGGAATACAAAGCCTTTCAGCAAATATTCTCTGTGTTATGTTTCATATTGTTTTACAGACAATTTTAGCAGTAAAAATTGCGCTTGTTGATTGGTTGATAATGATGTCATGCTATATATCAGGAGATGTCATCGGTACCAAGGGCTACCTTTTATGTGGTCGTCAATAGAATTAGGTGGAGCTATCGTGTGTTACGATGATGACGGTGTTTTATTGACACATACTGCTTACACGGTAGAATAACTATTTGCGCAAAGACGACCTCGCTTCGCTCGGCCCTCACACCTTCGTCGCTCGCAATGGCTCGCGCCTCGCTGCGCTCGGCACTCGAGAGACGTCTATGACAAAGACTAGTTACAGTCCAAACTGCTATGTGATACAGGAAGATGATTGAGACTGTTGTGGGTCTGGTATAACTGCTATGTGATACAGGAAGATGATTGAGACTGATGTGGGTCTGGTATAACTGCTATGTGATACAGGAAGATGATTGAGACTGTTGTGGGTCTGGTATAACTGCTATGTGATACAGGAAGATGATTGAGACTGATGTGGGTCTGGTATAACTGCTATGTGATACAGGAAGATGATTGAGACTGTTGTGGGTCTGGTATAACTGCTATGTGATACAGGAAGATTATTGAGACTGTTGTGGGTCTGGTAGGCCTATAACTGCTATGTGATACAGGAAGATGATTGCGACTGTTGTGGGTCTGGTATAACTGCTATGTGATACAGGAAGATGATTGAGACTGTTGTGGGTCTGGTATAACTGCTATGTGATACAGGAAGATGATTGAGACTGCTGTGGGTCTGGTATACATGATTCAGCAGATTTGTGAGCAACTACTGGCAACTTATTAATTTGATAATGTCATTTTGATCCAAATTGTGTCGTGTATCGCTTTCAGTTGCGCACACAACCTGAAGGCACAGGCAGGTGGAGTAAGTATTGACATCACGCTATACCTAGAGGTATCAAGTGTCAATGACCAAAACAACACTAATGGGCCGATGGTTTGACACTATTGCTATCATGATTAGCTTCAGGTCTCCTAAGCATTAAATACTTTCCCCTTAATAACACTTTCCACATGGTTATTGGTTTTACCATTTATACGAAACAGATTTTTCAGAAACCTTTCCCAATTTTCAAAGTCTATCTCAAGGATTACTGAACCATTACTAGGCATCTTTACACTTATTTCAATGTTTTTCTCATGGTGATTCCAAATATGGTAATGAAATTCAATAATTATGACATTTTTGAAACATTTTGTGAAAATTTGGAATGTCGTCTGCAGATGCCTGCCGCGTGTTAAAGAGATTATCACACCAAAAGGAAAAAAGTGTATTTATAGCTTGGTCTCCTAATAAGCACTTATGTACCTGTCCCTAACTGCTTTAACCCTAACCTGACCATCCTGTTATTTAACAAAAACAGGGGGAAAAAGATGAACCAATACATCTTCGTTCCCTGACCAGGAATCGATCCGGGGACCCTCCGCACATCAATCCGCTGGCCCGCATAGGCAAGCCACGACTTTCAGCTTCACGTTTTTGCAGTATACCGCACCGCACTCACTATATAGACTCGGTTGATTTTGTCATTGAAAACCAAACCATCCACATATGCCATGGTATTTTGTGGTATTTGGTAGGGTTAAGGTTATAGAAAAAAGGAAAGAAAAGGGGTAATTAAATAGATGATTAAAACAAAAGAAAAAAGGGTACGTTTAGCTTGGTGTCACTGTGATTTTGTCACTTATCAGCATATCATATGGACATGGCTCAAGTTGTAGAACCCCTTGTCTCTGTTCATTGTATCTGATGAAGATAATAAATCCCAATTCCTGGTTAACTCACTATGATCGTATTTCTGCTGGGGCACTGCAAAAAGTAAACGCTAATAAACGCTAAGTTTCAATCGGTCAGTTTTAAACCCCCTGTTTCTATTCGCGAAAAGTTACCACTAAGTTTATCGATCCTAGTCGATGGGCCACGACATTTGACCTTTTGTAGTACCAAACAATGCCACCGCACCTGAAAAAGATTGCTTCACAATAATGTGTATAACCCAGCATGACACGGTTCACGGCGCAAACCGCTAAGAATCACCTTTCTGCTTGTATAGGGTTTATTGCCGATTATTGCCTGTTCCAAACCTGGTTTGTGAAGGTTTTTGGTATTACCAAAAATACTGATTATTGCCGGGTTCTGCCTGTTACTACTGGGCAAACTTAGCGTTTATTAGCGGTTTCTTCCCCAGCAGATACATGCTCTATGCGCCTCTTTATACTTACTTTCCCTGTTTTAATATTTAAAAATGTTTGCACAACTAGTCAAATTGACAGTCCGGTGGTATGGGAGCTTCTGACCAATATTTCAATTTTTTTTATTGTTTCATCCTTTGTTTTGTATTAGGCCAAAAATAAGTGTTTGTTTGTCCATTTCCGACCTACCCTAATTTTGAAAACAGAACAAAAAAGTATTTACTGTACAAATGAATAGCGACCCTAATTTTGTAAATTCCAAAAGTTGGGGTTTTTTTCTCAGAAATTTGCTTTCTGGAAAGACACAATGAAACTGTTCCTTTACTCTTCTGAAACTATTTTAAAAACATGAATGAAGTTATTTATAATAATAGATCAATATTCCCATTCTCATCTTGTTTAGCAACTATTATACATCTTTTAAATTTGATTTATAAGAAATTTAAAAATCCGACCTACCGTTTCTTGGGGGTGATGGAATACAGGGTGAGTAAAAAAACACCTGCAATAGTGGTAAGAAGCAATTTTTGTTTCAAAACCAAGTTAAAGTTTGAAACTTGTGAAATTTAGCGAACTTTGTACATGTATGAAAAAATAAAGTTGTTGGCATTTTTCGTTTGTCTTTGGTGACCCCTTTTGCCAGCCAACTCAATTCAAGTTTTTGTCTACGAGCACAGTGATTTTTAATTGAAATTGCACACATTGCATTTTCATATTTGAATATCCCGCCAACAAAAAATCAGTATAAGCATTTCATAGTATGGGTAAGGTAAATTGGTTATGTTAACTCCCATGTAAACAAGAAAAGATGCATTAAAATTCCAATTACATCACAAACTACTGAAGTTTTCAAATTTGAATGAGAGACGCATTTTGCGATCTTATGCATGTTTCTGGTATCCTGGGGACAAACATGTGAAATGGGTGCACGGGTAATTTGGTTCACCAAAGGCAAACGGAAAATGATATTGACTTCATTTTTTCACATAAGTTATATTATCAAATAAGGTATTATATTTAAGAGTATTCAAACTACAACTTTGTTTTGAAAACAAGATGACTTCTTATTGCAGTGGTGGAAAGGGCATCAAAAATTAGATGTTTTTTTTTGCATTTTACGTTTCATGTGTCTTGTAGTAAAAAGATCACTTCAAGGCTCTGTTACCATACATACGTTCAGATCATGGTCTATACCTCACTGTTCATAAGACGCACAAGTGTACTAGGGACAGTAGGTGCTCCCACAGCAGCCTAAGCATTCATCCCATAATACTACAAAATATATAATATATTACAGTCCCGGATACAGGCTCCTTTGTTCAAATCGCCCAAGGTGAACTGTGAACGCTGCCAGAAATGTGTATGTTACAAAATGCAAACCAGCAATATATAATAATATAGGTTGATTGATGATTCTTAAACAGCTAAGAAAGTTTAAGCAATCTCATTGGTTCTCAGAGAAATCGGCGACATCTCTATGAGACAATAGAACACGGGGAGGTGGGGTTACGTTTTAACAGCGCGCCCGACCTTCACAATGCGTGGTTTGCTCCATAACTTCTGCAGTGCGTCTTTAGCGCTTTTCCTGCGTTTATGCCGGCGCTGCGACGCTTACGCATGGTTTACTCATCGCATGTGATTGGATGGAATGTTTGTGGGCTATTCGATCCTAGCAGGGGTAAAAGTTGTCAAATGTGGACAATAAAATGTACTTATTTCTTTGATAAATGTCTAAAGTATGATTGTTTAAGAATGAGAATAAAGGTATTGTTGCGGCGTCGTTGTTCTACTTAAAATAATACTATCGTCCGCATTTATGTCAGACAATATAACACGGGTACGGTCTAAAAACAATACCTTTATTCTCTAAATTGAACCCGGGATTCCTGCGTTGGAGCCCTAGAGGGTAGCCACTATGCTACGCCACTGCATTCATCCCATAATACTACAAAATATATAATAGCACATACACAGCCTGGTACAATAAGTGAAATTTGTGGAATTCTGGATTGGCTGTCACAGCCAATCCAGAATTCCACAAATTTCACTTATTGTACAGCTTCAGAATGCTGTAAATTTGACATCGTAAATAACCTGATTAATTACAGCACTGTCATTATTACCCAACTGGTGTGTGTGTGTTTAATAGTAGATGATTGTCTAAGTCTGGGTGAGAGAGGTGTCCTACTGTGAAAGTGGTGTGTATCTGGTGTGTAGGGTAGAGCTCTGCCATATAAATCATTACTAAAATGGTCACTGTCGATGAGTGCTATAAGTCATACTAATAGGTACAGGCTTTTTTGTTCACATCGCCCAAGGTGAACTATGAACACTGCCAGAATGTGTATGTTACAAAATGCAAACCAGCAATATATAATAATATAGGTTGATTGAGGAATTGAACCCGGGATTCCTGCATGGGAGCCCTAGAGGGTAGCCACTATGCTACATTGGATTAACTCTTTTGGGTATAAGTCTTTATATAAGTTGTTTTTAGTATGGAGTTATTCAAGCATCACATTGCTTACGTATTGCTGATCCCCATACTTCTTTCAAAATCAAACTTATGTAGTGATTAGCATTTTAAACAATGGAAATTGTTCATTACGACATAAGCTTCTTGTGGATGCTGTTCAATCGCTAATCGCTTCAGTATTATGTGCTAGCGCTTTGAGAATTGAACGCGAAACATTGCAAGTTGTACGCTAGTTCCATGCTTTAAAATGGTTACAGGCCGAAATGCTGCTGTGGGCTGCTCCCTAACATGCTATGCGATGCTGCTGTGGGCTGCTCCCTAACATGCTATGCGATGCTGCTGTGGGCTGCTCCCTAACATGCTATGCGATGCTGCCGTGGGCTGCTCCCTAACATGCTATGCGATGCTGCTGTGGGCCGCTCCCTAACATGCTATGCGATGCTGCTGTGGGCCGCTCCCTAACAATGCTATGCGATGCTGCTGTGGGCCGCTCCCTAACATGCTATGCGATGCTGCTGTGGGCTGCTCCCTAACATGCTATGCGATGCTGCTGTGGGCTGCTCCCTAACATGCTATGCGATGCTACTGTGGGCCGCTCCCTAACATGCTATGCGATGCTGCTGTGGGCCGCTCCCTAACATGCTATGCGATGCTGCTGTGGGCCGCTCCCTAACATGCTATGCGATGCTGCTGTGGGCTGCTCCCTAACATGCTATGCGATGCTGCTGTGGGCTGCTCCCTAACATGCTATGCGATGCTGCTGTGGGCCGCTCCCTAACATGCTATGCGATGCTGCTGTGGGCTGCTCCCTAACATGCTATGCGATGCTACTGTGGGCTTCTCCCTAACATGCTATGAGATGCTGCTCCCTAACATGCTATGCGATGCTGCTGTGGGCTGCTCCCTAACATGCTATGCGATGCTGCTGTGGGCTGCTCCCTAACATGCTATGAGATGCTGCTGTGGGCTGCTCCCTAACATGCTATGCGATGCTGCTGTGGGCTGCTCCCTAACATGCTATGCGATGCTGCTGTGGGCCGCTCCCTAACATGCTATGCGATGCTGCTGTGGGCTGCTCCCTAACATGCTATGCGATGCTGCTGTGGGCTGCTCCCTAACATGCTATGCGATGCTGCTGTGGGCTGCTCCCTAACATGCTATGCGATGCTACTGTGGGCTGCTCCCGAACATGCTATGCGATGCTGCTGTGGGCTGCTCCCTAACATGCTATGCGATGCTGCTGTGGGCTGCTCCCTAACATGCTATGCGATGCTGCTGTGGGCTGCTCCCTAACATGCTATGCGATGCTGCTGTGGGCTGCTCCCTAACAATGAAACAGGATCCTGGTCAGTGTCCGCAGCGGCAGTAAGTGTTACCAGCTTTGAATCTCAACTCAAAACTCATCTCGTCTCTTGATTTATTTTATTTTGTATTGAGCTTTGTATCAACTGGCAAAGGCACATTAGAAATGCTGTGTATCATTAGTAAAATTAAGAACTGGGTGTGAAATGTGCTTTTATTTTTCACATATCCTGTAATACAACAGTTATACAGATCAACTTCACAGTGTTTTTTCCTTTCTGTATTTGTTAGTGGATATGAGGTAACGGGGATGTGCTGCCAATTAGGCTCCCATTTTTCACCCTCTAGTAAATGGATGACCCCTTTGCAATGCCATTTTTGGTAAATGTATGGGTCTGAAATCCTTAATTTTGCTGTTTTTCGCCAAATTTTTAGCAAAATCTGTCAAATATTTAGGAAAATTATGGGTTTCGGGTAAACATATGGGTCCATTGATACACTGATTTTGCCCTTTTAACTAGCATCAAATTGTTAAATAATTGTTAAACAATTGATTTTTTTTGAAATTTTATGTTGAAAATGGTCAAAAACTCTTGAATTCCGAATTCCTGAATTTACAATTTGATGCTAGTTTAAAGGGCAAATCAGTGTATTAATCAATAAAAATACTCAGGGGGAGGGGTACTCAGATATTTTTTTGGTAGGGATGTACCGCCAGCAAAATGAAAATTGACCCAAACGTTTACCAATTTTCGGGGGGGGGGGGGGGGAAATGGACCCATATGTTTACCTGAATTTTTGAGAACAAACATAACAAAAAAATGCCTGACCTACTGACCCTACCTGAGAGGTCCATTTACCTGTACAACTGTTTTTGGTCGCCTAATCAACAATCCAAACCAAATTGTTGAACAGGCTGCAGTTGTTATAGATTTGTCAGCAGAAACTAATAGTTTCATCGCTCTGTTATAAAGTAAGCTTATACATCCCTTAGGCACTGTCCTCGTATAGAGTACTCCATGCTGGACAAGTGTTATATTTGGATTCAAGCAATAGATGAGGTGACCGTTGTTTACATCAGTATAGTGTTTACAAATTGATTAGCGCCTGGTCTAAAGACATGCTAGAGGTACTAGTCCATGACTACTGCATACATTAGGGGGCTGGCATTTTCTTCAGAAAGGGGGGGGGGGTCCCAAATATACTGGGGGGGGGGGGGGGTCATAGTTTTTTTGACATGAAAACAGGGGGGTCATAAAATTATTTCATTGAAAATGGGGGGGGGTCACAAATTTATCAAAGCATGCTTTCTGAAATGTGTGTTGGGGGGGGGGGGGTCACAAAATAATGGACTGTATTGGTAGGGGGGGGTCATAAAAATATGCAGCTCTTGGATAGGGGGGGTCATGAAAAAATTGTCTGGGTCTATCCACATTTTTGGGACCCCCCCCCCCCCCCCCCTTCCGAAGAAAATGCCAGCCCCCTTACTATGAAAGCAAAACACACATCACTGAGCGCCAATTTTAAAAGCACATGCCCTTATGGTGCGCACGCAAACCGCCGGGCAACCAGATTTAGTACCTGGTCTCTCATTGTGCTTAGGGATGCATACCATGACTACTGCACTATTACACCGTAAGCATGGTAAGTAATGATCAATCAAGTGTGAATTAAAGCACCGTTCCCTGTAGGTGCGCACGCAAACCGCCGGGCACTACGTCACCGGTCACACCATCTATAGGCAATATCCTTCCCGATTATAACCATGTAAACATATCTATTCCACAATGCTTTGTATTTGTATTATTAGTCTCCTTTTGCCTTTGCTCATACAGTAACAAAATATGTTCAAGTGCTATTATTACTATTATGAGGTTGATATTTGCCTTGGGTACGTCTGCGGTATGTTGTTTTTATCCAGACCTTCGGTAAACTGGTTTTATCCAGACAATTGCACAAAATTATTGTAAGCTTTACGTGTGTTTATACTGTAGTATGATAAACAAACACTCAATACCTAGCTAGGTAGTACTTCAATTTTAATTTAAACAAGGTATTTAAAAAAAACTGGACGGGGGAGATAGAAGACTGTTGAAAGTAGGCTTGAGTTATCCCGTGCTTTTTCTCTTACGTGACACGGGTCATTCTATACGTGCGTGTCACGGGTACCCGTATCCCGTAAGTCTCACTCTCCGTGAATTCCCAAACCCAACCCACAGTAGAGCCCAAGCCCCGTAATAACCTGCATAGTGCATACCACCACGCAGCGTTCGATTTAACCAATGTAGCATCACGAAATACGACACACTTTTGAACACTAATGCACAAATATGTAGCAAAAAGTGCTACGCCAAAAGATTCCCTACTTGATCTCTGATCACGTACCATCAAAGCCAAACCTAAAGATTGAGTGTCATCTTCAAATAACTAAAACAAAGTATGGTAAATCTTGAAATATCGGCGGTTCATTTTCACTTTCGTCCAGAGTTAAAAATCCCATTGGTTTACACGTACTTGCGCAGAATTTTTCTGTCGGTTTAAAATGTGTACAAAATGGCGGAGTTCTGCGCATCTCGGAGAAGTAATAATCATGACGTCACTTCTAGTCTTGTTTTCGTGTCGCATGGCAAAGGTCGAGGGGTTGTTGCCATATCATTGGGCTAATCATATTGAAGGGTTCACCTAGACTAACTCTCAGCCGCCCTCTTATGTCGCTATCTTGCAGGCTCCGATATTTGTACAGCTTTAGCGTCCGTACGGTAATATTGATGACTGGGGGATGTAACCTAGGGTTCGCCATAATCATTGGGCTAATTGCGAGACCAAGGCAACACGGAACAAAGAGGCCGTGGACTCAGTGACTCAGTATATTACTAAATCATATAATATAATACAAAATAGCATCCAAATAGCTTAGTATATTACTAAATGGCATCCAAATAGCTGAAATAACTTACTGTGTCCTCTTACCTTCATATTATAACAATATCAATTACATTTTACAACAAAATCGCTTCAGAAGATGATTAATGCAAGTTATTAATATTAGCAAATGCCGCGAATTTTAGGGGTTTGTGAAAAGGTTACGACTTAGAAACGTCGTTTCAAATGACGGGGTCGCTAATCTCCCCCGTCAAAAAAAGAAGTCTAAACAATCCTTTTTAACTTTTGCAAAATTAATTGTTAGTATTAGTTGCTAAACAAAAGTCCAATTACATACATATGCGGCTTGATGCATGGAGTTTTCATTATCAAATACCATACGTATCCAAGTTCTAGTTATCAAGGGCGGAAATCCCGGGGGGAGGGGGGGGGGGGGGGGTGGGGGGATACATCCCCCCCCCCCCCCCCCCCCCCCACTTTTTGACCTGGGGGATGGTCAATGTAATCATCCCCCCCTGATTTTTCACATCTACCAACAACAAAAAGGAAAAAAGGGGGGGGAAAGGAAAAAAAGAAAGAAAAAAGGGGAAAAAGGAGAAAAAAAGGAAAAAGAGAGGGAGGGAGGGACATAAGAACGTTTGGAGTTTATTGTACGTTGGTTAGGATACATACGCGTATGTACGTTAAGAATCCATCTTTTTGAGGTAACTAATTAACTTCTTTCTGGTATAGGCCTATCTGCCTATTTAAAAAGCCAATATTGATCAGAAATAAAGTGATTGCTTTTCAATAAAATATTGCTCAAAAGTATACCAGATCGCACGAAATGAGTTTGAAAATTGAAAAAAATTCTACTTCTCAGGGGGGCATATCCCCCACCCTCAGATGCCCCCTGTTGGAGCTTTTAAACCATCTATACTAAAATCAAGAATATGTCAGTATAAAAATGCTCAACTTCTTTCGTGCATTGATAAAAAACAAGATATTTATTGAAAGTGAAGTGATGGCCTTTTAATACAATATTGGTCAAAAGTATACACCAGATTACACCAAATGAGTTTGAAAATTGAATTTTTTTCTACTTCTCAGGGGGCACATCCCCCTTCAGACTCCCCCCTGTTGGAGCTTTTAAACCATCTGTACTAAAATCAAGAATATATCAGTATACAAAATGCTCAACTTCTTTTGTTCATTGATAAAAAACAAAATATTTATTGAAAATGAAGCGATGGCTTTTCAATACAATATTCATCAAAAGTATACACCAGATCGCACCAAATGAGTTTGAAAATTGAAATTTTTTCTACTTCGGAGGGGGGCACATCCCCCCTCAGACTCCCCCCTGTCCGAGCATAGCTCAAAGTGCGGTGCTGCGCACCGCCTGGATGGTACCAGCTCAATTTAATTTTTTAGGGGCCACACTTATCATCCCCCCCACACCTAACAAGAAATTTCCGCCCCTGCATATTGCCATGGACGGCGTAATATACAACCAATTGTCTTCAGATTTGGAGAAGTATTAGACACATAGGCCTAGTTGAGTTTAGGATACAAAACAAAATTGTATACATGTCATCGTCTGTGTAAAATTAGAGGTCAAAGTTCAATTTTTTTAACGAAATAATTACTATTTTCGGCATGTTTAAGATCTTCGCACGACTATAATTTGAATTATTTTAAAAATGTAATAACATTGACATCCCCCAAGTGTTGGCAATTTATATTTGACCCAATAGTCACCTTATGAGATTAGTAAATGCTATAATTTAACATGCCTAGTAGTATTGGTTCTGTAATTTTTGAGATAAGACTTTGAATAATTGGGAAATGTTTTTGAAAAATGTTTTGTAAATGGTAAAACTATAGTTATAACCATGTGGAAAGTGTTAAATTCAAACATTTACGTTAACATATTCTAAGACAATTTAGCGCGCCTGAAACACATCATTTTGCACTACAACAAGTTGGAGGGTATCAAGTGTACCTGCTTTCGGATTCAATAAAACAGCTATATTTAAAATACCAATTGTGGTCTGCTTAAATTTAGAAATTCAAACGGGAAAATATAAAACATGAAGCATCTAACAACAGAAAACATTTATTCAATAAATTAGACAAATTTGAAGAATAGGCGCCACGCGGCAAAAACTATGTCGGGCGGGAACTGAGATTTAATTAAATTAGCGTAAATAAAGATATTACAGTTTTATTCCGTAAAATCTTTACAGAACTGGAATTATATTCGATTCTTCGAATAATAGAGAATGTTGTTTATCATTCCTATGAATTAATACTTCAAGGTCAATTTCAAATGTTTATCAAAGACATTTCGATAAAATTGTGAACATCCTGATAAAAGCATAGTATATACCGAAGCCTACCAATATTGCTTTAAAAGTATTTCAATAATTCGCCATCATCACGTTTAATCTGAGACTAATTAGTCTCAGGTTTAATTAACCATATTGCTATCTAATAGAGTAAGTTGCTATCTTCAGTAGATAGCAAATCTATCAAAGTAAATTGCTATCTTCAGTGATAGCAAGTCTATCAGAGTAAGTTGCTATCTTCAGTAGACACCAAGTCTATTAGAGTAAGTTGCTATCTTCAGTAGATAGAACATCTATCAGAGTAAATTGCTATCGTCAGTGATAGCACGTCTATCAGAGTAAGTTGCTATCTTCAGTAGACACTAAGCCCGTATGCACAAAGGAGTTAGACCGGGTCTAAAGTTAGACCTGGTCTAAGTGAAATTTATCCATGCCTCAAAATCTGTTTTCCTCTGCATTTTCATGAGATATTTTGTGCTATTTTTGAACTTTGCATCCGAATCTTTACAATTTGTTAGCTTATTTGAGAAGGAAATGTAATTAAAGGTGTGCTTTCACAAAAACTAAAATTCATTTAGACCGGGTCTAACTCTTTTGTGCATACGGACCCAAGTCTATTAGAGTAAGTTGCTATCTTCAGTAGATTGCAAATCTATCAGAGTAAATTGCTATATTCAGTGATAGCAAGTCTATCAGAGTAAGTTGCTATCACTGAAGATAGCAATTTACTCTGATATATTTGCTATCTACTGAAGATAGCAACTTACTCTGATATACTTGCTATCTACTGAAGATAACATAGATAGCAACTTATTCTGATATATAATACTTGCTATCTACTGAAGATAGCAATTTACTCTGATACACTTGCTATCTATTGAAGAAAGCAACTTAATCTGATAGACTTGCTATCTTATGTACTGAAGATAGCAACTTACTCTGACATACTTGGTGTCTACTGAGATAGCAGCTTACTCTGATAGACTTGCTATCTACTGAATAAAGCAACTCAGTGTGATTACTTGCTATCTACTGAAGATAGCATAGATAGCAACTTATTCTGATAGACTTGGCATCGAATGAAGGAAGCAATTTACTCTGTTAGGAACCACCCGAAATAACTCCTAGTTGAAGGTAGCCCAATTTTTAGCAAACCACACCACAGCTTTTCAACACGCGGCACACTAGTCAAAATCAAAAGTAGCCCACTGGCAATTGCGCGACAAAAGCGTGGCATTGGCAAAACTATTATCTCGCAAAAAAGTCGCAAAAAAGTCGTCATATATCACGTCATCTCGTCAATTATCTCGCAATTTTGTAGTCAATTATCACGTCATCTGTAAATTATCTCGCAATTATGTAGTCAATTATCGCGTCATCTCGTCAATTATCATGTCATCTCGTCAATTATCTCGTCATCTCGTCAATTATCACGTCATCTCGTCAATTATCTCGTCATCTCGTCAATTATCACGTCATCTCGTCAATTATCACGTCAACTCGTCAATTATCACGTCATCTGTAAATTATCTCGCAATTATGTAGTCAATTATCGCGTCATCTGTAAATTATCTCGCAATTATGTAGTCAATTATCACGTCATATGTAAATTATCTCGCAATTATCTAGTCATTTATCTCGTCATGTCATCATCTCATGTCTCATCATGTCAACCATAGGGCTGACATAAACTTACAAAACCAAACGTTAATGATACTTGAAGGATGACAGCCTTCATTATCTCAAAGTTAACAAAATTATCTCCAAGTACGAGAAAATAAATCAAACTTTGAGATAATATTTCAAAGTCTGAGTTAGTAACTCAAATCTGAGTTACTTTCTCGAATTTTGAGATATTTTCTCAGAATTTGAGAAATTATCTCAAAGTCTGAGTTACTTTCTCGAATTTTAAGATATTTCTCAGAATTTGAGAAATTATCTCAAAGTCTGAGTTATTAAGTCAAAGTTCTAGATATTTTCTCAGTGTTATGAGAAAATATCTCAAATTCTGAGTTATTAAGTCAAAGTTCTAGATATTTTCTCAGAATTTAGATAAATTATTTCAAAGTCTGAGTTATTAACTCAAAGTTCGAGATATTTTCTCAGTGTTTTGAGAAATTATCTCAAAGTCTGAGTTACTTTCTCGAATTTTGAGATATTTTCTCAGAATTTGAGAAATTATCTCAAAGTCTGAGTTACTTTCTCGAATTTTAAGATATTTTCTCAGAATTTGAGAAATTATCTCAAAGTCTGAGTTATTAAGTCAAAATTCTAGATATTTTCTCAGTGTTATGAGAAAATATCTCAAAGTCTGAGTTATTAAATCAAAGTTCTAGATATTTTTTCAGTGTTAAGAGAAAATATCTCAAAGTCTGAGTTATTAAGTCAAAGTTCTAGATATTTTCTCAGAATTTAGATAAATTATTTCAAAATCTGAGTTATTAACTCAAAGTTCGAGATATTTTCTCAGTGTTTTGAGAAATTATCTCAAAGTCTGAGTTACTTTCTCGAATTTTGAGATCTTTTCTCAGAATTTGAGAAATTATCTCAAAGTCTGAGTTACTTTTTCGAATTTTAAGATATTTTCTCAGATTTTGAGAAATTATCTCAAAGTCTGGGTTATTAAGTCAAAGTTCTAGATATTTTTCAGTGTTATGAGAAATTATCTCAAAGTCTGAGTTATTAACTCAAAGTTTGAGATATTTTCTCACAATTTTGAGAAAATATCTCAAAGTCTGAGTTATTAACTCAAAGTTCGAGAAATTATCTCAAAATCTGAATTATTTTCTCAAAGTTCGAGATATTTTCTCAGAGTTTGAGATGATATTATAAAGTTTGAAATGTTTCCTACAAGTTCGAGTTATTATTGCGTAGTTCAATATGATATCTCGCGGTTGGATTTACTTTCTCAAAGTTTAATATATTTTCTTGAATATTGAGTTATTATCTCGGTTCTTTGAGATATTATCTCAAAATTTTAAATTGTCATCTCAAAATGTCGAGATAATATTTAAGACTTTAGAAAAATTATTTCAAAGTTTGAGTTATTTTCTGTGTTTTTTTAAATGTTTTCTCGAAATTACCAATTATTATAACGAAGTTATAATTATTATCTTGAAGTTATAAGTATTTATATTTTTTACATGTCACTTTAGGAGCTCCGTAGAAAATACCCTTTGCTCCCTTTGACAAGTGACCCAAGATACGCCACAGAATCGCCTAACGGCGTAGGGGCCAGATAATTTTTCAGCGCAGCTGTATTAATCCGCTACGAGTCCACAGATGTACTTGCGCATGTAGGGGAGAGCGGGGAGTGTTCGCCCCATTTTCATTTGAAGAGGTCTAGAGACGCCAATTTTAAAGATTGAATGGACCTATTGATATTTCATGTGAAAGATTGATTTCTTGACTACATACGACCATGATCTCAGTACTCTAGGCCTTACTGTAAAGGCAAAAGTAAATGATAAAGACAAGTGTCTCAAAAGGGCGAACTTGACCGACGCCGGGTAGGTTCGCCCATAGGCCGGGGCAAGTTCGCTCTAGGCTCAGAATTAGGCTACACAAAGTACCATAATATCCAATACGTATCGATTCGTTATTCGTCGTTATTTTACTCTAGGGTGGGGCACTTTTGCGGAACATACTCGTTCAGAATTTAAAAGTAAAAATACCACATTTTGAAATATTCTCCTCTAATATTAGTGTTACTCCATTCCTGATAACTATTTTTATCATTACGATAATTATGTAAGAGAAAAATTACAATTTTGAAATTATGCAAAATCATAGCTATATAAATCCCTATTGGCGAACCTGCCTCATCATCATATAGGGCGTATGTGCCCCATATAGCGCAATAAGTGCATTTACATATACCAGGGATGTCCCACATACATTGATGGGTTGTTAACTGCATCAAATCCATAATCAATCCCATACCTACCTAAAGATAATTTACATTAAAACCCTTTCTGCGAATATCTTTGGAAAAAAATCAATATGAAAAATGGAAGAAAATTCACTTTTGCGAGGCAAAACTGGATGTTGGATGATAAGTTGACAAACATGTTACGGTGATCTGTCACGTTCATTTGAGAAGCTTGCAACATACTACTGTAATATTGTGTGAATCACGTGGTTGGGACGAACCTGCCCATAGGGCGTACACTTCCCGCTCTCCCCTACTATATCATGTATATGGAGCTGCTCAATGTCGGTCAACACGTGTTTCGTTCGCCTATCAGTTCAGTCAATTATAGCATAGATTTTACACAAAAATCTATGTTTTATACAAAAATCTATGTTTTACACAAAAATCTATGATTATAGGCATAGCAAACTAAAATTGCTCAATGCTAACTAAAATTGCTCAATGCTAACTTTTGGATCTAATCGTCGTTAAAGCCCCGCGTAAAGTTGATACACTGCCGTACGTGTAGTATATACCGGTATGCGATGATTACAAGAAAATCCATTTGTATCCTAAATGAAAGTCTGGCATGTCGACGTCCTTACATTCAAACTCAACCCCTCCTAAGTGCTATGTCTCACCAGCAAACATTTCATTTCATACTAGTGGAAAAATGGTTTATACGCTCAAGTTTATTTCACGAATGTAATATGTCAAATATTGAACAGCTCAGAAGTATGACGAATTTTATATGGTTAGTGCAAAGTTCACCCCCATTGAAAAACTATAGCACTCTCGTCTTGGCTAAAATCGGTAGCCCCGTTTTCAGTTCACATAACCCTCTTCGACGTTAATGCAACAATTAAGAATAACGTCTAATAGACTATACGGAATTTTTTGGGTACTGGACTGGTAGGAACTTTGACTTTTTATGTCAATTTGGGTGTAGGCCTACTGATTTCAAAAATTGAGGTTCCCAAAAATAATTATCAAATTCGGGTGAAAAGGGGTTTGATAAATGCTTTTTTGATGTTATACAAGCCTCTTTTTCTGTGAGTTCATGGAAATCCAAAAAGGATATCAAACAATTGTTAATTCATAATGATCTAGCAATTTGCATAAACAAAAGGTTAGTTTAAATTAACACTTTCCACGCGGCTATAAGTTTTACCATATACAAAACAGATTTTTCAGAAACCTCTTCCAACTTTCAAGGTCTACCTCAACGATTACTGAACCAATACTAGGGATGTTTGTACTTATTTCAATGCATTTCTCATGGTGATTCCAAATATGGTAATGGAATTCAATAATTTTGACATTTTTGAAACATTTTTGAAACATTTGGAATGCCGTCTGCAGCCGCCTGCCGCATGGAAAGCGTTAGGAGTTGTAGATATGATTGCTTCAAAGGTGTATTATAGTATAAGGATATAGGATAAGTTATACTAAAAATAAAATGATTTTATTTTTATGCATGACTAGCCAATACCATTCACGTCAATAACTTCCCTGCATCGTTTAAAGTGCCACTTTTCAGAAAACATCATTTTGTGGCAATGTGACTGTTTTGGGAAAAGTAAACATGGTATTGAAAAGGGGAAACTTTGTGTTTGTAGCCAGGCATTTTCCTTTTTCATAAATGTTGCCATCTTTCAAAAACGCCTAATTTTATATGCGAATAAATTAAAAAGGATTTGCGCGTAGTGCGAAAATATTGGCTATAGTAAAACGAAAGGTTTAACAAACCGTTCTTGAAGCCATGTTGTTAAGTTGACTGATAATTAAACAGTGAAACTAATTTGCGCGTAGGGCGCCAAAAATGTCTATGTTAGAAACTAAAAAGGTCCAGAAAACGTTTATGAAGCCATCTCGTTCCAATTGAATAAAAAAATAGTATAAAAACAATTCGCGCGGAGCGCGCAAAAATGTGCTATTGTAAAAGAAAATTTCTATTTTAACACTAAAAAGGTTCAGAAAACGTTTATGAAGCCATTTTGTTGAAATTGAATAACACAAAATAAAAAATAATTCCCGCGGAGCGCGCAAAAATGTGCTATTATAAAAATAAAGGTTTAGAAAAACTTTCTTGAAGCCATCTTGTTAAACTTGAATAATAAATAAACAGTGAAACTAATGCGCAACAAAATGTCTATTTTAACACTAAAAAGGTTCAGAAAACGTTTATGAAGCCATTTTGTCGAAATTGACTAATATAAAATAAAATAACAATTCTCGCGGAGCGCGAAAAAATTGGCTGTGCTAAAAATAAAGGTTTAGAAACACGTTCCTGAAGCTATCTTATTAAGCTATCTTAAACATTAATCAGTGAAACTAATACGCGCGTAGCACCCCAGAAATGTCTATTTTAACAATAAAAAGGTCCAGAAAACGTTTCTGAAGCCATATTGTTCAAATCGAATAACAAAATAAATAAAAAAGGCTATTGTAAGAGTAAAAAGTTTTAAAAAAACTTTCCTCAAACCATCTTGTGAAGCTTGATTAATATAACATTGCAACAAATTCGCGCGTAGCGCGAAAAAATTGGTTATGTTTACACTAAAATGGTCCTGAAAACGTTCCTGAAGCAATCTTGTTAAAGGTAGATGACCCGATCACATTTTCGTAACACAGAATTATTTCAAACATACAGAGATTTTCATATCATATGAAAGCTCGTATTTTTCTCATCATCATACTGAAATTTGACGGCCTAAATCGGTATAATTACGGAGAAATCGATGAAATAACGTCGAATTACCGCGAATGGTGGTAACCACCGATATAGTTTGTGTACTACTCAATGGGTACAGTTCACAGCATCTTGTGCGTCTAAAATAAGAACCATTAGAGCTATGCAGCTCAAACTTTGGAACACGACTTTTTTAAGGATGACCTTTCATGTAGAATAGAAAACTTCAAGTTGAAAATCGGAACATCTACCTTTAAGCTTGAATAATAAAACATTGAAAATAATTTGTGCAAAAGTGGTTATTTTAACAATAAAATGGTCCTGAAAAACGTTAATGAAGCCATTTTGTTTAAGCTAGAATAATAATAAAAAAATGAGACCAATTCGCTCGAAACGCGCAAAAATGTCTAGTTTACTAACTAAAATGGGCCAGAAAACGTTCCTGAAACATGCTATTTTAACACTATAAAAGCTCCAGAAAAACGTTCCCGAGCGTACTAACTCTCAGTTTTGGTCCAGAAAAACGTTCCTTAATTAAGCCATCTTTTTTTGAATAAAAAAAAATTGAATCTAACTCGCGCGAAGCGCTCAAAAATTTCTAGATTGTTCACTAAAATGGTCCAGAAAACGTTCCTGAAACCATGTTGTTCAGCTTGAATAGTTAAACATTGAAACTAATTCGCGCAAAAATAATGGCTTCTTTTGAGGGGGGGGAGGGGGGGGGGGGGGGCATCGCGCCCACCATGACAATGATGGGGGTTGGGGGGGGGGGGGGGCACTCTCCGCTTGCACTGTCTATGCTCGTTACCCTTCCTCCTTTCCCCCTGGTTACGCCACTGGTAATTCAGATGGCCGAGCTGTTGGGTTTCAACTTGCCTGGATGACCTAAAACTCTCCTTGCAATCAATATTTACTTTCGTTATAAAACACTCACATGGTTCAGAGACGTAGAGATAAAGTGAGAGACACTAATAAAAGCTCCCGGCCTCTCCTTTTCCCTCACCTCCTCTCTCCTCTCCCTCTCTTCCTCCTCTCCCCTCCCCTCTTTCTCTCCTCCTCTCCTCCCCTCCCCTTTCTCCCCTCTTTTTTTTTTTTACCCTCTGGGGACCCGGGGGGCTTGAGCCCCCAAAGCCCCCCCCCCCTGGGCACGCGCCTGGTTATGCAAACACACTCGTCGTAGGTTAAAAAATCCCGACTATTGTGTGTGGAGTTATGGAAACAAACGTGATCTAATTTTAGGCGGGGATTTTTTTTAACCCTTTATCAAATGTAAATTACATTTGATAAAGGGTTAAAAAAAAGTAGGTATATTTCTAACTAAAAAGTTTGTAATTAATATTTGTCATGATATCCTTGAAATTTGCATTACAATAATGAAAATTAAATTTATTGAGATATATTCAAGTAGTTTGATAATGGTAGGCTACAATTAGGCCTATGCCAATCATAGAAGGGTTTATGCATTGTATGAGACTTTTTGTGAATTTCAGGCCATAATAGATGTAGGTCCTAAGGGTTATCACATTCCTGTGTTTTTGTGTTGAAATCCCCATACAGGGTGAGTAAAAAAAAAAGGTGTACTCAACTTTGAGATTTTCTATCTTAAAATACGTACACAAATGTCACAGATTTTGAGTTTGTTGAAATTGGTTGTGGTAAACATATTTTATGCTCATTTACTCCTTTTTCTATTAATCTTAGTCCCGAATGATGCTTCATGGTGGACATTTGGTATTGTATTCCCACACCCATGGGGATGTCCCCTTGTCATGCTCCTCCCTAATTGGATTGACTACGCCCATGCTCCTCCTTCTCCCCGTCCTTCTCATCCTCCCTTCAAGAGATATTTTCCTCCCTCACTGTATTACATAATTTCATAACTGGTTGATTCGCACAAGTTCACCACTATACAGGGTGTATAAAAAAAATTAGGACACTTTTTCATGACGGTGTAATACTTGTTATAATCATTGGACCATGTCCAATTTAGTCTCAATGTAAAGCCCAATTAATTATTATGATATCCTGAAAATATGAGATCAATCCGATGAAAAATAAGAAAACTAGCATAATTTGCATAAACCATGTCATTTACTGGTTTGTACAATGGGATTTACATGTATAGACCAGTAAATAACATGGTTTACGTTTCAATAGTTGCAATAATTATAAACATAGAAAATAATCTATCAGTCAATAGCAAAGATTAGTTTGGTAATCCATTTAATTCTGGCACAAATCAATACTGGCTAAATAATCCACAAATCAGATGCATGCATATTCTGTGCAAATTAAAAAAGTTCTCGAACCCAGTAGATGGTTCATTACCATGATATTGGCATAAATAGTGTGCGCGTTCATGTTACTCTACTGTTATGTGTGAATGACCATTGATACTACAAAATAGATTGCCTTGCCTAATAGGTCACAATTTCCTTAATTAATGATGGATTTTTCTCATCTCTTCAGGATTTTATCTTTATCGGTTGTACTTTACATTGAAATAAAAATTGGTCATGCTTCAGTGATTTAACAAGGATTTAAACCATCATCAAAAAGTGTCCTAATTTTTTTGATACACCCTGTAAAGCAAGGCTATTAAAACGAATATAATTAATGAACGGCTAGCTATCCAAGTTCTCATTATGTATTCAGGATGCGTCTATACAAGGGTGGGTTTCTAAGGAAAAGATGATGACAACAAAGTGCTATGCACCTGCCGCAATCGTTGTGATCACATTAGCAATACACAACAGCACAGATTGTTTTATCTTACGATAGACTTCGTTCACGGATTCTGGCAAATTTAACATGAATACATCGTATATGGATTTCCAATCATCTTCGAGAGAATACCACGGTATAAGTAGCATGGAGCGTGAAGGAGGGGCGCGAAAACTCGTGGTGCCGTGTAAACGTCGACCTAAATCGACTAACTCAAATCTTGGGGCACGAAACCGTGGCTACAGTAATCAGGCGTTTTCGTCGTCGTCAGCTAAACGTACTACCTCTGCTGCCAAGAAAGCAAACCCCTTTTCAGTTCAATCTTATACGGGAAGCCTGGATGTAGCACCAGCTCCAAGTGCTCGAGCATTCAGTCCAAGACTTTCAGCGCCTTCCGATTTTCGGTATTTTTACGAGAGAGGGGATTTTCCTGTCGCCGTTGAACATGATACATCAAAAAACAAAATCGCATGGAAGGTAGGGAACGTGAATTCAGTGATAACTTACTATTAAGCGCCGTAAGCATTTTTCATATATAAATGAATCGATGATAAATCATGTAAACAGAAACACCTCAATAGTCTCTTCTGTTGTAAGATTACATACAAATGATTTGTTAAAGAATTCAACATTTGAGATTGATGAGATTGGCTATCTCTTCTACAATGAAAATAACAGCATCCATAAAATACAAACAGGCCTACTGCATAAATAAGGTACAGAGAATCTGATGGGCCAAATCAAGAAAGTTCTACAGATTTAAAAATTCATGTCCAATGTTAAGTTAATAATACTTTTTATAAGCTTTTTCGGACAAACAAACAAACAAATTACAGTTAATTCACAGGCGCCTTTATGATTGGGCCCAGGGGCTCCTTAAATGAGTGAGAAAAACTGAGAGTTTTTTAACGCGTGGTTGGATGGATGACTTTTAGAGAAAACAATATTTTCCTCAGTTCTCGCACATATTGATATGAAAAATGGCAGGGCCCGTAAAAATGGAGACAAAACCCATATTTGTTCGACTCCAACGCCGAACCACCATGGTGTAAAATTGTGTTTGCTGCTTGTCATCATATGCCAAAAGGAAAGGATCCGGAATTGTCCTAATCTCGGGGTCTCGGTGGTCCGGTGCACTTAAAATGAAATCACACAATTAATTAAATCTTTAGTGCCAGAAGAATTCTTGCGGCTGAGAAATCATCAAAATTAATAAACAGCCGTATTTTAAGAATGATACTATATTAAACTCTGTTGCTATCTTTCGTAGATAGCACACGGACAACGTAAAACGTTAACCCTGGCATGTTAATTATTACAACACGACGTCCGTTTTATCATTTAACGTAGTCGTCAGGAAGCAACGGGTTAGGTAGTGCAGGTGAATTAACCACTAATGTAATTCCATCTATGCTTTGATATCAAACTATGTCACGTCAATCGTGCGACAGAAAAAAATTGACCGTCGACAAGACTCCATAGGGCAGATTAAAAAATGTTTATATCGTTCGGACTTTTTCACACACAAAAAAGGAAAGAGGAGGCTCTTTACCCCATTTCCATCGCCAAATCGCTCTTTTAGCGTTAAACTTTGTGAAAGGAGACTCTAAAATTGTGTTTACCTCATGGTTCGGGGGTTGGGGGTGGGGGTCACCACAAATCTTGTTTAAAATGCATATCATAAGAGAGAAACAAAGCTGTTTACAAACATCTCAAACTCTGAAACACTGATAAAAAAGTTATGACTGAAATAAAGAAAAGCCGGAGGGGACGCTAACACCTTTTTTTTAAATTAAAAGGTCTATATGTGCGGTATTATTAATGTTTTAACTGAAACTAAGACTAAAATGAATACGACACAAAACTGACAAATACAGTTGCAAAAACTTAGTGGAGATACTAGTAGGCCTACGCAGTTGTAACTTGCAGGGCCAACGAATTGAATAAGATTTTAAAATGTCCAATCACTGCGCTTGAAGAAGGGATATGATGGAACTGCGAAGTGTATGGGCCAGCTTGTAGAATAATTTCTTTCAATATTATATATATCCAAATGCTCACAAACGTAACATTTTGCGGTATCAAACATGGTTTTAAATGCAACCTCAACCTGTATGTTGCAATTGGGGAATTGGTCGGTCACTGCTGGTCATTGACGGGGTCAACATTGCGTCCTGGGTTTATGTATAGGCCTGCGTTATTTTTATCATTTTATTGTATTTTTAATGATTGAAAAAAGAATGATGAAATAAAACGCAGAAAACTGTAACTATTTGTCAATGGAGGTCAATGTCAGCCTATTGTCAGGGGACATGTTCACCGCAGTAATGATTCGCTCCTCTTTTTGACAACCCCCACCCCCGTTTCAAAAGAGATTATTGCCCGTGCTCACGAGAAACGCGCAACAGCTCCTTCCTCAAAATCTTTGATGACCTCATGACATTCCTAGGGCCAGGGAGGGATTGGGAATTTGTCATAAATGAAAAGTGGCAGAAACTCGGAGTTGCTCTTTGGTAAATAATAAGTGTATCACCGGGTATATCACAAAGTACTATAAAAAATAAGAACTTCAACTGAATTGTATGCATACTCATTACATATAATGTGCATATTTAATAAGCCAGAATCACGCAAAGTGTTGAAAATAATGTAGCTCTTTATTATAAAACATCGCAAGAAGTTGGATTCAGGGGTCAATGAAAGGTTTTGAAAAGGTCTACGTTTAATGGACCTGCTTTTAAAAGCACCCCGACTAAAATTAACTAATATACAGAGGGAGTAAAGTTTGAACAAAATTTGAAATGTCCACCTGAATTATTTTGGGAAATTGACCAGCTATGAAAAAAGTGGTTTTGTTTAAAAGATGATTTGTGCTCTGTAGTTTCGCCAACATTTGAATTGTGAGAAATGCATTAAAGTTTTTGACCCAAAAGTGACAAAAAACAAGCATTTTTCACAAATATGCAGTACTTTTTTTCCTCATTGGTTTCTATAAGTACAAATTGGGGTAGAAAAGCCTGACATTTTTTGGGCGTTCAATTCCTCCCCGGTTCTACCCGTTTAACTGTTTAACTCAAAACCGCAATGGGGCTCTGTTTGCCCTGTGAACAATGCTGTGTCTAAATATATGTTCCTCACTTTTATATTCTGTTCCTCTCTTTTCAGGTTGAAATAGAAAAGTTAGATTTCCATCACTATCTGCCCTTGTTCTTCGACGGTCTCTCTGAAATCGACTTTCCATACAAGTTTTTCGCTCGCCAGGGAACCCAAGACATGCTCGTTCACGGGGGTCACAAGGTACTTCCAGTTATTCCACAACTCATCATCCCTATCAAGAAGGCACTGGAAACGAGGCGCCGTGATGTCATCTGCGCTACGTTGCGCCTTATGCAGTGCTTACTGTTGAGCAACGACCTCGTTGGAGAGGCATTGGTCCCATACTACCGACAGATTCTACCTGTTTTAAATCTCTTCAAGAACTGCAACAAGAACTTAGGTGATGGAATTGAGTATGAGCAGAGACGAGGTGAAAATATTGGCGATTTAGTTAATGAGACTTTGGAGATGTTAGAGAAATATGGAGGTCAAGATGCTTTTATTAACATCAAATACATGGTGCCTACATATGAATCGTGTATGTTAAACTAAAATGGCAAGTGTCCGTAAATAGATTTATCAGGTCTGTAGATAATCATGAAAGGATTGGGTTTTTTGGCAAGACCAATACCAGGTAGATGAACACGTACGTTTTTTCCGAGCTGACGGATCGGGGGGATATTTTGGTCGATTTTCCGCGTTGAAGAAAAAACTCTGAAAAAAGTGGGGGGTAGAGTTAGGGTTAATAATACCGTACTCATAATGTTTCGATATTAATAATAATAAATATCAACCTAGAGGACAGCCTTGTCGAACACCATTTTCCAAGAAAAGACATTTCAGAAACCTTTTGTTAATGTCCCTTCTAAACATACATTCTCTTGATCATTAATCACGCTTAATTGCATTTATCCTTTGCTAACAATCTTGATACAGATTAACTGTGTGCCATCTCTTTATTATACAAGGACCTATGATACAAAACCTGTTCTTTATTAATAAATAATTCGTATGGTTCGATAACGATGCTACCATTGCTTGTAAACAGAGATTTTATTGTTTTTAAATTGTTTCTAAATTGAGAAAAAACTTTTTATTATTTTTACCTTCTTTTCACCTTTGATATCAAATTTTTGCAACTTCTATTTTATATTGTCAATGAATGTCTAAATCTTGTTTCCACAGTAATATTCTTTAATACTAACATGTATATTACACAGCTTTTTGACATATTTTCGGAACGACTTCAAGAACAATTATTTATTTTGAATGCCTCCAAACATATGGCCTACATGTGGCAAAACATAATGAAAGTACTAAATGAATAACAAACCCTTGATAAAGTACAAGACCTATTTATTTTACAGAAAAATATCTAATTATGAATGTATCTGGTTTGAATCTGAGACAAATTTTGAAGAATATCTTCATTGTGAAAGAGCTTCATATTTTAACACATCAAACATCATTTTACTTGGTCTTTTTATACTGTGCAAAAATCTAATTGTGTTAAAGTCAGATTCGGTGATTACTTTTAAAGGGACACCATGTCATGTTGAATGTTTTTCATTTTAATTTATTTACTTCAGAATTCAAGATGAACATTAAAAATTGCCATTACTGTTGTTTCTACAAAAAAATAACCCAGCCAAACTTGAATTAAAACAATGTTTTAAATTATGTTGGAATACCACCCCTAACCACGTAAAATGCTGGTTGCGGCTCTACCAGCATTTTTGAATAGACGTTTTGTTGTACAAAGAGGGCTGATTCTTCTTAATCCTTATAGGTGTAAGTTAATACATGTAATACAATTGTAAAAATATACAAATCCCAGTTTTTGTCATACATTTTTGTAATTGAGTGAGGGCGCTGCCTCCACCACATCTCTTAATGCCCCTTTAACTAATGACCGCATAGTGCTGCTGTAGCATAGAACATGTTCCTTTGGCAGTTTTTTTAGCACTTGCTTGATGTTTTAATTTAAGTGGCTAAACGGTAAACCACTATGATGAACATTATGAATGGAATCGAACCATGAACATAGAAATAGAGCGCTATTGTTAGACAATAGTTCATTTCAAGTGGATCTTCTGGCTGCAGACTTTCCAAGGAGATTTCGATATGCACATGACACATGATGCGCTTGTTGCATTCATGTATGCCCGCCCACACCTTCTGTATTCATTCGCTGGGGGCTCTTGCCAATTTGGAGCTGATCAAACTATATCACTGTACTCTTTGCATTAGTTTATGTTGCCAAGTGCACATTGTTGCACTAGGTTGTATTGAGATACACCATAGTATTTTATTACACACTATTGGTCGCTTTAAGAACAACTTGTGTGTGTTTTTCTTCATAAACAATACTGCAAATATTAGACAAATGTGAATAAGGTATCAAAGAGTAAATAAAGAAACCTTTTATTGTTAAAGCATGGAGACCAGTGATACACTGATCGGAGGATACCATGTTTTTCTTTAAAACAACATAGTATGGTGACTTGGTACGGTATATTCATCAGGATTGTTCATGAAAATAGTTGTTGAAAAGATGGCTTTCTTCTTACAAATCCATGGGGGAAAGTATAATAACATTATACTCACATTTACGCTTATAGGTCATTATTGAACTGCCCTAACCGGAGCAAAGATGGTAGAACCACCCCAGCCAGTTATTACTAATCCCATTTAGGATGATGATGGCCACGGGCCTAAGTTAGTCTCTCAACTATCAGTATTGGGGAGACCGTCAAGGATGATGAGGAAACCTTAAAGACTAATTTGCCGGAACGGGGAAGCAGCTGTATCAACTACACTAGTCTGAATCAGCTGGGACAATAACCATAGCAATGAACATATCGATTGTCCCATTAACCACTGAGGTGGAAGCTGAATGGGCCCAAAAGAAGGACCAAACGCTGACCCGATCGCCGATGCAGCTGCTTTTCCAAATGATGAAGTATTGCAAACTACCTTAGGGGATGCAGTGGGAGGGAAATTGCAGAAAGTGATGTGGTGCAGACCAGTGTAGAAACAGGTAACTATGTGAGCCCTAAGCAGCTATACCTGTGTGAGGGTGCTATACATGGAGACTGTAGGCCATCAGAGGATGCAGGCAGATGCTCCAACTAGATTTGTTCAATGTAGACTGTAGGCCAACAGAATGCAGGTAGACGCTCCTACTAGATTTGTTTAATAAAATCAGTTAACAAAACCTAACCTTCCCATATATCGTCAGCCTGCTTCGATAATTGCCTAACTCAATTTTCAGCGAAATTGAGCTTTTGAGAAAGTGTTGATAAATGCGCAATTTCAATTCTGCCTAAGTCAGCCTTGTGAGTTAGGCAGATTTAATGATGATGTAAAATGTTTAAAATGGGTCATATTAACTCGTATTAGGCCTATAACAAGCCACATTTCACATACAGGTATATCTCCAACCTAATTCTATCCAACAGTTACTGCTCCTGTTTGAATTCACCTGCACTATATTCATGGTGCTATTTAACATATCATCAAGCCTGCTTCGATAATTGCCTAACTCACTTTTAATACTTATGTTGTTTTCTAAAAACTAGAAAAAATGAGTTAGGCAATTATCGAAGCAGGCTGACGATAATTATGTTATGTGTTGTTTTGAGAAAAATTAGACAAATCAATGCACGCAGGCTGATGTTGATGTGTGAATAATAGCACAACCCACAGAGGGAGAGTTATTGTGAGCATATCAACATTTGCGCAAGTACATTGATTTTTCTAATTTGTCCAGAAACAAAACACATGCATGTATTGACCTAATTTAATACTTTTATACACTCTTAAGTAGTGTCGAACCTATCAGAAAGCAAGAAACTAAAATATGTGGAGTGCATTGAAAGTGTCTAATGTGTGCACCGCACGCTTTGTTTTGATTCGTTGTTCAGGAATCGCGGGTTCGTCAATTTTCACTGCAGAAATCAAACTTGTTACACAATTCCACAATTTGAGCATAATTTTGTTCTATGAAATAACAAATAAAAACATATTAACAAGTTTGCTAACACCCGCAGTGAAAATCGGCAAACCTGTGATGCCTAAACAATGAATCAAAACAAAGCGTGTTGTGCACGCATTGAACAAGCACACACAGAGTGCATTAGACACTTTCAATGCACTCAGCGTATTTTAGTTTTCTGCTTTCTGATTGGTTCGACACTACTAAGAGTGTATGAATAACTAACATGGTACGGTACTTTTGAATATATTCATCAGGGTTGATGGAATGTCAAACATGATAGATTGATCATATCTATTCCACATTTATACACACCTACAACGGACAAACTTTGTTCTTTCTCTCAATACTCATAGTTGATTAGTGCTAATAACACAGGATTGTCATTTCACTATCAGTGTTGACACAGACCAGGTTGTTCATAAAATGGCCACTAACTGTATGTTTAAACCTGGTTTTAAAATATAAATGTACTTATCATCAATCAACATGAACAAGGTACTGACTTTGAAATTAGAACACACTTCATCAGATATTATATACAATTCTAATGTACAGTTTATTAAACACAAAATAGCTTTGATTTCTACCATCATGAAACAAGGGATAACATTACATAAACAATAGGTTAAATATTTTGTATATTGCATACTGTATACTATTACAGGCTACTTTATGGGAAAAATAACATCTCAATGTATCTAGCACATACATTTTTACAGCAGCCAAATTTGGGCCAGATATATAAGGGGTTTGTAGCCATTTCTTGCAATATAATGCTGAATGCAAAAGCTATTGCTAGTTTTGTGGAAAGTAAATTTATGCTACATGAAATAATTGTCAATTGTTTGGTAACATTATGAATACAAATTCAACAATCCAATTTCACCAATGTCATGCAGTATTTACTACTTTTGCAATATTATCAATTACAAATTTTAAATTAGATCAAACCAATCACCCTGAGTAGTATTGGTTGAAATTGAAACTAAAACAAATGAAAAATATTGAAAAAGCTATAGTAATCTAAATTTTATAAAGAGTGTGTTAAGAAATGAGCAGGCATACCATTACCAGTTTACATCATGTACATTTCTTTAACCCACTTTTCATAATTAATACACATTTGCTAGCCCAAGCAAGAAACAAGTAATTTACGTTTATACATGTTTAGTAATTGCTTAAGCTACATCATTACTTGCCACGCAATGACCATAGCTTAATTTTGTTTGCAAGGATGTAACTTTTATTTATTTGGCCCAAAAGATGGTGCTTATCAGAGAAGGTCTTTCATTAACAAATCCTGTAATAGAACCACAAATAAAATGGAGAATTGAGTAGTTTGCTCATATTGAATATTTACAATCTTATTATAAAAATGTATATTTGAGTAATTATTTGTTTTTTTTTATGAAAAAGTTGATATATAGGCATAAACATAAATTAAATAAATTCATGATTTTGGAATATTTCTATCAGTAATTTTGAACAAGTCTCAATAGAATTGAACAATTGTTTAATTAGTTAGTTGTCCTTCATCACCCATTCAGATTTGATAACTTAGAGAAGAAAAAAAGTAATACTCTACATTCTTAAAACAGCTAAGCAAGTTTGAACCATCTCATATACAAATTTGCGACATTTATATGAGACAATATAAATTGGGTAGGCTGAGCTTAAATTAAGTAGCGAGACCACCCTTGCATCCATTGCATGAGATGGAATGTTTGGGGTTATTTAATACAAAGAGGGGTTTGGCAAATTTGGACAATAAAAGGAACTAATTTAACAAATAAAAGTCTAACATATATGACTGTTTAAGAATCAGAATACATCTCTTGTTTGTAAACCGTACCTGAATTATATTGTCTGACATAAATGTGCTTGATAGTAGTTGTTTTACATAGAACAACTCTTGTCTGCAACTTTTAATGTTCCACTTTAAATAATAATAATAATCGCCCGCTTTAACACGTAGGGGCTAAAACCATACCCTCTAAAAATAACATGAAACCTTTTATACTCATATCAGATAAACTGTTGTTGTTGTTGTTGTTGTTGTTTTCCTTTTATAATTTTGACATTCAGGTATATTGGTGGAGTTAAAACATTAATAAACATAGTTTACACAATGACAACAAGCCTTTATTCTGGGGGAAATAAATCAACAAATCTCTTATTATGACGTCATATGGGGAATGTCCATACTCTGTTTGGTATCAATGGAAAGGAGAGACCAATAGCTGTACAGTGGTACCAAAGGCAAGGCAATATATTGTGTTTTAATAACAAAATGATAGAAGGTTGCAACATTTAAGCCTATTTGGTACTAGACAAACTATATGTAGAGATTAATGACTGCATAGCACTTGTTTAGAAGGTACTGTGCACATTCATAACATGTCAGTTTGGTACGGAGGTCTGGTAGTTAAATGTTATAAATTTGGACAGAACCTGACCAATCAACTGATCAAAGTCATTAATCTCATTCATAAACGTAATACAATGAATTTGGTTTTGGAATTAATTTCCCATCATGCAGGGCATGTCAAAAAAGTGTCAAATGATTTTTTTTGGCCATGAAAATATGAAAATTGTACATGGAATAGTAATAATCGTGTTAAGCAATCTTGAATGTGTCAAAAGAATTTGTCCACCAATTTGAAGCTTTTGTTATCAAATTAAAATAGAAAATCTACTCAGGCATGTTAAATTCAGCTTTAGTCACTTTTCACGCGCAGAACTCATTAGAAGTGTCATTCAGTGTGTAATTGAACAAAAACAATAAAATCAATAATAATACTACTACATGTTGATAGTTAGTTCAATTTGAGCAGAAAAACATGTTTTCCATGACAAACCACAGAAGATTTGAATATTAGATGTATTTTAAACAATACATTGATGTAACTTATGAATCCTTAATGAAATCTGAAATACCTTTTTTTCAGTTGAAAATCCAATTCCTGTTCAAAAGTGGCCAAAGTGGGATTCACACTCTTGTTACTGAATCGGTCATATCTCAGAAGTTAAGGGGTGACATTTTATGGGATTAACTTTAAGATAAAGGCCTAATACAGCTTATCAACAGTCTATTAAGGAAAAAAGGGACATATCTTTAATTATTCTCATGATACACTTTTTTACACGTCCTGTATGTACACATGCCCATAATCGAACAGTCTGCTAAGTAAAATGTACTTGCCAACGAATCAACAGCGGTTGAACGCAAAATGGCAACGCGCAAGTAAGGGATTGGTGTGCTTGGTGATTCTGACACAACATGCACTATGCGGACATCATTGATGTGCTTAATTTTGTCCATTTGCATATACAAACGCCACATGAGGTCTGTGTGCCGGCCATACTGTGGTTTTTCAATTATACGGCACCCACGTACTGCATTAATGAATCGGAGACGTTTGATTGGGGCATATCTGACATACATATTCATGAGGTTATGAATGATATATTAAGTTTCTTCATCTGTAACTATCTAAATCTTAGCTGTATTAGACAATGTCCAGTGCACTTACTGGTTGCATGCAAATTATTACACATGAATTAAGTAAATAGGTCATTGTAGAGGAACAAGAAAAACTAAAAATGTAACATTGTGTCAAATTGTTTTCACTTGGCAGAGAGTAAAAATAAAGTGTGTGAAAATAACAAACTTATAGTACTATCATTCTACAGTACTATGGTTGCATAAACATATCACATAGAGCTATATACTGCATAAACATAATACGGAGCACCAAACCTATACAATGTACCAATAACTGGTCTAGCACAAAATACCCTAACAAAAACACTATTATTTTTGTATTTGAATAGTGGCTTTATACAAAACCTCTACCACATGAATTGAGCATATGAGATACACACTCCACTCATTATTCCATTACCTTACATTTCATAGAGTATAACAGATTTAGTGGAATCGTTTTAAGTTTTAATTACATTTAATATCAGCAAATGTAATTTTGATAAACGACTCCACTAACTATATAACATAGGCTTTCACGGCCCATCAATGGTATAACAATCATTGTATAAAAAGAGTGGCAATCAGCTAACATGAAGCTGCGGAGTTTCTGTAATGTTGCGGTCACAAAATATAGAATCTTAAATTATTACAACTGCCTTTTGGTACCTAGAAATCATTATATACAGGCATGTGAGTAGGACATTGAAAAAAAGGAACATTATGAAAGATTGAAAAGGATACTCCAGAGCAAAGCTTCTGATTATAGTATCCATGAGTAAGTGTTTATTGTTACAATTTGTTACAATTTAAATAGAAGCACAGATTTGTATAGTTTGATCAGTTCAAAATTGGCGAAACCTCCTTACTGCGGCGAATGAATACTGAAGGACGCAGGCGCGCACATTAAGGCAACAAGCACACTATGCATCGCACGTGCATGCGACCCAACTAGCGTGCGTGTGACCATGATCGCACGCATACGCTTGGATTACTTTTGCGCGCGGAGAGATAAAAACCAAATATTCCTCGCCATTTTGGAACTGATTGAACAATATATCTGTCTCACATACCTGTATATCTTTAATATAATGTGTTATTCAAATTAAATCCATCTGATTATCCAGACTACCAGTAGTATATGCCACTAATTCACCAAAACATCTTTCAATAATAGCGCCACTACAGGGTGCACAAAAAGTCTCTAAACCTTTGTTTAACCCTTTATCAGGGATAGGGAGCTTCAAAAAGTATAGAGACTTTCGGAAACCTTGTTTATGACAATAAATATCTATCTTATTCTTATATACAGAGTACTAGCTTTCATATTCATACAACAATGCATTTATTTTGAAAATAGAGATATATGATACATTCTTGGAATATCGTGGAATTGGCAAAACATTTTTATATAACATTTACACCAAAAAGAGTTATATTTGCATAACTACCCCAAATACAAAATTAGGCTTACTTGCCCAAATAAGTTTTTTCCTAACATAATTAATTTTCATTTCAAACACGACCTTGAATGACCATTTAAATATTCTGCAATTACATATTCTCAACATTTCAAGGTTTTACCCTATCCTTAAAAACAAAATGGCGTTAACCTAATAACATAGATTCTGCTTCAAAAACTTGATTACCTCTGATTTTCCTCTTCCAAACATAAATCCTGATCCCACCGCTTCCAATCTCCTATCTGCACATGATTGAACATCTAACTAAACACAAAACCCGCATTATATTATACAAGGCAAGTTACAAATTAATGGTTGAAATTCATCCTAATTGCACGCACTAACCATAATTATATAGTCACTGTTATAGAACATAATTCAACCATCAAACTCAATCAATGAGTTTTTCAAAAAGTACAAATACACATAATCTTGGTGACTGTGTAAGTACAACTAAATACTGCATCCAAGTGCACTTTAGTTTAAAACAAAACATGAAGAGCAAATGGAATCAAATCGAAAGGGAGGACGGGGGGATGTAAATTTGTAAGCATTTGAGTGAATGAAAACAATATATATTTAACCCTTTGAACCCTAGCTGGCCTGCCCTGTTTATACCACTCACCCTAGCCTTTCCGTCAGTTTCCACCCAAAATATTGATTTTTGCAAGAAATAAAATCACCTGTAACTTTGTAATATCACATGGAAACAATAAAGTAACTTAGAAAGTGCTTAGTCCAGGAAAAATGTTTGAATTTCCATGTTTTTTGCTACATTGTCAGAATTTGTACTGAAATACGATTTATTTTAGTCCCATTTCATCTCATAAATCTAAATTTCCAGAACTATCGTCAGCCAAATCTTCCACAGAATCGCTATCATCCAACATGTTCAATACCTCAATAAAAGTATATTTCTGTGCCATATTTACATGTATTTATGACACTAATCAACACACAGAAAAATGCACTTACAGCTGAATCCTCCTTTTACCACTATTATATAATGATAGGCCTGATCTCAGCCATGTGATTGTTTTTACATTCACATGGCTTGAAAATAGTTGTGGGATTTCATTATATAAAACAAATATTGAATGCCATTTATTTGTGCAATAGTAAAACTATATCCCTCGGTTCAATTGGGATTGTTTCATCTTATTTGGCTTTGCCTCATGAAACAATAAATTCAAAATTTGACCTCATTATATGATTTTTACTATCACACTCTCAGGCATTTAATATTTGTACACTATTGTTTAACTTGTACTGACTCTCTGATTGGCTTAATTTGATATTATACAAACATTGCATGTCTGGGAGAGTGATAATACAAACTATATCACAAGGTCACAATGGACCTACGGCACATAATCTCCTGGCCACAGTTCGACAAACGTGGCGCACTTCGATCAGTCTGCGCACGCATGCTTGAACTCCTAAAATACTGCCAACCAACAACACCAAAGCACCCGATTGGTCAAATTTAAACTGAAGCCTTTTTAACGATCATCACGCTGCGCCGTATCCACCAACTCAGTGCTGCCCGCTGCGCCGTAACCACCGACGCAGTGGGGCGAGATGGTGCGTGGAAAAGCTCATGAGTTTTTCAGTTCTCACGTTTGAGCACCAACCAATCAGAGCCTTGAGGTCGAGATGACGTAGTGCGCACAACAGAGAACCCAGGTACCGTTTTTGGGTGAGGTTGAGCAGGCGTACTTTACGCGAGCTCAACCTCATGTGACGTGGGTCCATTGTTTGTTATCAAAGCAGTCTGTTATAAATAATGATAATACTATTTGACTGGTGACATTTTTGTCTAGCTTTTACAATAAATTCTTGTATCGCAATCAAATCCATTCAATATTACAGACATTTTGTAAAACTTTATGTGCACAAAAAATATATTTCTTACTGTGTTGCCTAAGAGGTTAATATAGGCAGATGGGTTAGGATAACTCTATGATACAATGGACAGACACATATGATGCTAGACTTACATCAAGGCATATTTGATGTTGGACTAACACCAAGTCTAAACAATGACACTAAACAATAATATCAATACCAAATACATAACAAACCCTATAACATGGTAAGCTGCTGCATATATTACCTAATGCTTTAAAAGCTAAGATTATTCACACACTAAACCTATGAGTGTAATATTTACAAAGCAAATATATACTCCTCTAAATATAGCAATACATAGATCAACATACGCCAGGACACATGTAGTACATAAAAACAAAAATACAGGACAAAATCTTCGCATAAGTCTAATACATGGAATAAGGCGGCTATAAGTTACAATAGAACTCCAATGTAACACAACTGCTGCCTTATTCTTAAAACCATATTGGAGACCTACTTGTGGATTGGGACCTACACCAGATGGATATTGCACTTATTTACAAAATATATAACTTTTCTGAAGACAAAAATAAAGAGGCTGACTACAGTGTGTCAGATTCATAATCCCATGCGCCATTTCAGAGCATACATGCATAGATTCACACCAACATTTCCAAGTGATTATGAATCCAGCTTTAGTACTGCACTTAATCAGTACAGAAAATAGTGTTCCTTGGCTGATCTAATCTTTGGCCAAATGGTCATGAAATAACAGTGAATTTTACACATAGTACAAATAATGATAATCATATTTGACAAAAAAAATACTAGAGATACACAAACCTGTGTCTCAGATATGAACACAGCCAGTTTAAGTCCCTCCTTGCCCCCCCCCCCAATAAATAAATACAGATTAGTGTCGGACCCTAAGGCCACAGGGAAAAACCCTGTTCAATGGTCAAACAGACCTCTCAGTTTGGGTTGGTCGGTCAAGCTTTAAAAAATAAAAAAACCAACATTTCAGGAATTTCATTTTTTTTTCTAATTAAAAAACAACAACCCATTTTTTAAAATGAAAAAAAGGGGACGGTCGGGCCCGTAGTTATTATGGCCTGGCTGTAAACACACTATTTTGCTACAAAAATCAAATCAATGGAGCTTACAATCCTAGCCATAATTGTTGGAACACTTTTAACTCAATCTTGAATTATTCCTCCTCTTTCCCTGATTGGAGCTATTTTTAACAACATTGTCCATTTTTCAATATTGTGTATTTAGCAGAACAGAACATAACCTTGCAATAATTTGAGAGTGTTCCAGCTAATTATGGCTGAGGTTGCACAGTAAAATGAAAAACAATCACTTTGTTCACCTCTAGGTATAAGACTAACAATCTTAGATCAACTTTCCCACAACAATGAAGGTTTTGTACAATCCACAAAATAAACAAAACATTTGATAAGGCCAAATAAAAAAAACAAGTTTGTCTCAGAAGCACGTGCGCATAGCTTTTAAAATTTGCATAACTTTTTCCCCATTTGTTTCTTGAACTTTCGAAAATCCTGCTTCTTTAAATTTAAATTTCACATTGTCAGCTTCATTTACATACAAAGAGAAGTTATAGAGTTCAACAAAATGTGATTTGTTTTTTTGGTAGTGTTTTAAAATGTACATTTCACAGAGCCAGTCTCATGTAAAAAAATATATAAAAAATAAAATAAAATACCGCATTTCGCATAGCATTTTTTACTTTTTATCCTTTAAATCGCGTTTCGCATAGCCTTTTTTCAGGTTTTTTCTGAGACAAACTTGTTTTTTTATTTGTCCTATATAAATAGAATTTATTTGTCCTATATAAATAGAATTACTATTTATATAGTTATAGACTAATCATAAAGTTATGAAGTACTGCCAAAATATACAGCAATAAATATATGGTCAATGCATATCACTCTACCATAGCTTACAGAAGTGCAACCAAGAGAAATATCTGGCAACATAAAAGACCTATTGCCCAATAGTGATATCATTAACTTGTCTACACTTGAATTTGTTGACAGCATTTTTGTTTCTGTCCTGATGAAAACCATGAATATAATGATATAATGAAACACAGTATTCAACAATACATGCTAGGAATATTCCAGGGGAGAGGAGGGGCCCTAATGCAGGGATCTTGACCCTACCCCCTCAAGGTAAGGCAGAGATTAGAAGCAAACTAGACGCCTAATCTTTGCATTAACATTTGACATGGTGTGATTTTACCTCATTAATTTTAAAAGTGATGAATCTTGAATGAGGAAGATGTTTTGAAAGGTGAGCTGGTGGTGAATCTTTGCCTCACTTTGGTCATTGTCTATATATTACTGTAGAGCCAATGCATCTGTAGGGCCAATCTTAACAATCTTGACCTGAAGTTTCCAAGATGAACAGTGAATCAAAGACTAATCTTGACCCAAATATATTTTTGTGAAAGTGAATTAGAGTGAATGCTTGATCGGGGGTAGATTCAAGATGCCCATTGATCCCTGCATTAAGAATCATAGCATACACAACTGTGAGCAGGAAAAGGTATTAAGGATTTGTGTTAATAGTGACTGTGTAATGCGCTATTCCTTGAAGGGTTGATAACTGATTATAAGAAATGTGTAGTACTTAACATTTCCCCAGGATGTCTAGAGTTCTTCAAAATTGCTTTTAGTCCATCACACTGTTATCAGAATTTAAGCTTTCAAATATTATGTAAAAGAATATTAAGAAGTACATTTGAGACAAAAAACTATTTGGGTTATCAAATTTGCTACAGTTTTGTCCAGAGCTCAAAACATGTTACACAATTTGGATTGATCTTCGGTTAGACAATAGTTTTACTATTGGCCAGATCTCAAAATAATTTTGGCCTCTAAATTTAAATAAGAAGGCCATGATCTGATCTCAAGATCACCTCAATGAATACTTTTTCTGCTGTTCCTTTTGTCAGCAGTCAATATTAATATACTAGCTATGTATTGCACTCAATTACAGATCCTCTTGTTTAATACATTTCAGTTAGCAGAAAAAGGTTTTTAAGCTATGAAAAAAATAATGGCATTTAAAAAATATAATCATGTGAAGGGAAAAAATGAAAATATTTCAACAACAAAAATCATACTTGGTTGATTGGACCAGTAGAGGAGGGCTTTATCACCAAACTCAAATTTTAAACAACTTAAAAGCATTTTTATTAGACAATTTCTGTTTTGAAGAGATCTTGCCAATAAACTTGTATTCAATTTGTTGGTGAAATATAAATATAAATATGATCTGATCATTTTGATTAGAGAAATAAATCCACTTTATAAGTTAATAAACGTACCATTAATATTGAAAAGGCAACCTGGTTAATGCAGAAATAATCAAACTAGTTGCAAATTTCTTTAACATTTCTTTTAACTAATTGGAATGTCACATGGTGCCATCAATGTCTTCTCAAATTAATAAGTTAAATACAAAGAATTTGCCCCATAGAGAAATCACACTAAATACAATACAGCTCAAATACAAAAGATTCACTTTTGCCAGTGTGTTTTAGGAGGACATTGTATTATTGACATAAAAAAGACCCGTGAAATGTTTTCATAGATAGTACAGATGTTTTTGTTGTATTTATCTTACATGTACATACAAGCTTATAAATTCTGTGATACTTTGGTACCATTCAGACTACTGTACTCTTCAATATCTGATTCTTCGCTCCAGTCCATCCCACCATCCAGATCACTATCCTCTGTACTCACTTGATTAAAACCTCTTCGTCGGTTGAAGAAGTTCCCAAGACTGAACCGCGATGTGGAGTTGTATCCCTTTTGTAAGCTGCTTGCACCAAACTTCATCTTGCCTTGTGCACGGAGCCGTACCGCCACTGCTACCATCATCATCAGGACAATTGGCACGGCTAACACAGCTACAATGATAGCTGTAGTGGCAGTGTTTGCATCAGTAGCGCTCACCTTATCACCCATTTTGACACCTTTGACTGCCTCTTCAGTCTTGAGTGATTTGACCACCTGGCCGTTGCTGCTTGCCTTGGTTGATTTGTGGGACACAGTGATGTCATTTGTGGTGCCCGTTTTGACAATGTCTTCTACTGCTGCTGGTGTAACAACTGAAAATCACAGAAAAGTAGTAGAAGGTGACTGTTCAAAAACATGCTTTCACCCAAAGGTATCATGGGTAAGAAAGTACTCCATTGAGTTGAGGGTGTTTAACCTGAAAACTTTAAAATGAGGGGGAAGATTAGTAAATAAATACATAAATATAATAAAATAAATAAGATGTTAGTATCAGATTTATGAAGAAAAATTGATAGAGGGGCTTGGCTAAGTCAGTTCCACTTGCTATGCCACTGTACTTGTTTATCCTTTTTTTGTTATTTTTACCTAGCATACTACATAGTTTGTAGAAGTATATGGTATGCGTTTCCGTGTGTGTCATTGCATTTTATGTCACTGACATATTTATGTGCAGGTTAGAGTGCTAAGTTGCATCATAAATATTGTTATTCTTTTAAATACTAATTAAATGATTGGTGTATAATAGCTAACACAGGCTTAGATGTATGGGGCACTTGCATAAAGGGTGTAAAACAGCTATTTGTTCAGATCTGCTTGCTAGGAGGTGAGGTGGTTCCTTTATGGGAATTATTGCACCACTAATGCCAAGAGCCTGAAATTCTGTATAACAATATAATTATAGCATGAAGTATAGCTCAAAGGTCTAGTTTGTTGTCTGAATCAGATCCATTGTGTTGTCTACTGTGCCATATACAACGTCTCAATGTGACAATGGGGGAGACATTAAGGGTACAGCATTAGACTAGCTCCAATACCATCAACATCTGCCTTTGTCTATTTGTGTGAATGGATCCAACTGGATAATATATAGAGAATAAAGGTATTGTTTTTAGAGCTGTGTTATATTGTCTGACATAAAAATGGATTGTAGTATTATTGTAAGTGGAACAACGACTCTGCAGGCAGAGTTGTTCTAGGCACAAATTAACAAACAAAAAACCAATACCTTTATTCTCATTCGTAAACAGTCAAACTTTTAGACCTCTGTTAAAATTAGTACAATTGCCAACATTTGTCAATTTTTTACCACTGTTAGTATCAAGTAACACACAATCATTACATCCAATCCCATGCGGCGAGTACACCATGCAACACTGCATTGCGCTACATAAGAACGTAGGAAAAGCGCAGTAAGACGCACAGCAGAAGTGCGCTTATGGAACAAAACTATAGTTACCAAGCACTGCTTGAGGGTGGTCATATTTATAAGTGTACACCAAGTTACACTAGGAACAAAAGTATTAGGACACTTGGTTATGGTGTCAAAATCATCCCAGATTTTTAATTAGGACTGTAATATTTCACTATGAGTTGAAAAAAATGTGTTGCTGAATCTCTTCTCATTACTAAATTCATGTTTCCTGCAACATCTGCTCACTCCATTCCATGACATTGATGAAAATATGTGCCTTCTGTGAATCCCCATACAAATTTCCCATCAGAAATAACTCATGAATAATTAATCAAGCTCATTATAAATATAACCATTGCACTCCCATAGTAGGCAGTTTGTCAATTTGACTTCCTTTCAAAATAACCATCTCTAATTGTTTGTCAATGGATTCACTCAAGTGAAATTAATCCCAACACTGTCACTAGTCTTTAAACTCTCTCAGATATTGAGAATGGATCGCTTTATTAATCTTTAAAAATAGAATATTTTGTGGTTAATGCAGAATGAGCTTTAATAAAAATGCATATGATATGAGCTGACTATTTAAAATGCTGTGATCTAAAATATACAGAGTGGTAAATGCTTGATGAGTTGCAATAAAAATGCTTACGTTGTAATCTAAAAATACACGGTTAGTAAAAGCTTTATTAATGCTCGATGCCCTATAATAGAAATGCCGGACAAAGAGGGTTATTGATGATGCAAGTGTAATAGCTGTTATAAGTGTAATACTAATAGCTGCTATAAGGCGATGGACATAAACCTGCTATAAGGTGATGGAAAAAACTGCTATAAGGCGATGGAAAAAACTGCTATAAGGCGATGGAAAAAACTGCTATAAGGCGATGGAAAAAACTGCTATAAGGCGATGGAAAAAACTGCTATAAGGCGATGGAAAAAACTGCTATAAGGCGATGGAAAAAACTGCTATAAGGCGATGGAAAAAAACCTGTTCTGCGGGCAAACAGACCAGGTAGGGTCGGTCAGTCGGGTGGGCTTTTTTTTGGTTTTTTACACACAATTTTCGAAATTTCCAAACAATTCTTTAATTTGTTTTAAAAATCCAACCTTTTTCAAAGAAAATTCCCAAAATGTTCCTACAAATGTTTTCTATTTTTTTCTGGGTTGGTCAGGCTCGTAGAACAGGTTTTGTTTTGTTGTCTACTGCTACAATGTAAGATGTAAGATTATTAAAAGCTAAGTTGAGGCTTTTGATTATTAGTAGATTCATAATACAGTGTAGTGTGACAACCCAAGTCATTCGACTTTAGTTAAATTTAGGTCACCATTTTTGATGACTTGACTCGAGTCACCAAGAGCAATAACTTGACTTGACTTGTGACACAGGCATAAAACTTTTGAAAGACTTGACTTGAGTCACCTATGCAAAAGACTTGACTTGAGTCACTTATGCAAAAGACTTGACTTGAGTCACTTATGCAAAAGACTTGACTTGAGTCACTTATGCAAAAGACTTGACTTGAGTCACTTATGCAAAAGACTTGACTTGAGACACTTATGCAAAAGACTTGACTTGAGTCACTTATGCAAAAGACTTGACTTGAGTCACTTATGCAAAAGACTTGACTTGAGTCACTTATGCAAAAGACTTGACTTGAGTCACTTAAGCAAAAGACTTGACTTGAGACACTTATGCAAAAGACTTGACTTGAGTCACTTATGCAAAAGACTTGACTTGAGTCACTTATGCAAAAGACTTGACTTGAGTCACTTATGCAAAAGACTTGACTTGAGTCACTTATGCAAAAGACTTGACTTGAGTCACTTATGCAAAAGACTTGACTTGAGACACTTATGCAAAAGACTTGACTTGAGTCACTTATGCAAAAGACTTGACTTGAGTCACTTATGCAAAAGACTTGACTTGAGTCACTTATGCAAAAGACTTGACTTGAGTCACTTATGCAAAATTAAGGAAACCTACTTCATGTTCAGTTAGATGTGACTTGAGCCAACCGGTGACTTAACATGATCAATTGACTTAAGGGGGGACTTAAGGAAGTTTTTTGAATTTTGTGAGTGCTGTAATTATTAAACTATGACTCAAATGTATATAAAAGTATACATTATTGGAAAGGAAATGGATCAGAGAATCCAAATTTGGCATCTTTTTTGACCCAATTTTTTTGAACAAAGTTAACAAAAATAATTATGAGTAAAAAATGCCCAAATCGCTTGATGATGATGTAAAGACACTAACTTAGGGACAATTTTTCCTTCTTTCCTAACCTAAACTAATATTTATGGAAATTTTGACTAAAACATGCCACAAAAATGAAGTTTCTATTTTCTTCACTTTTTTGGCACTTTTTGGTCAACATTTCAAAAAATATTAGATCAGGTTATATAAAAAAAAATTGTCCCTAAGTTAGCACTCACAAAATTTAAAAAATAAAATCAAAAACTTCCTTGAGACCTTCCTTAACAAGAGGAAAATTGAGAAAGACTCGACTCAATCACAACACTGCCCCCATAATAGAAATTGTTATGATAAAACTGGCTTTACAATGCTGCAATTTAAAATATAAAATTAGTAATGAATATGGCTGTTCTAGCTATAGCGTGTGGTAATTAAATTTGTAAAGAGAATAAAATCTTACTATTATTTCTATGTTGACAATTGCCTCCATGAAATTCACTGGCACAGAGACAAAAGTAACTGACAAATGCTGATTTAGCGGACTGAAAACAAACGCCCTGGTTCTGGCAGGGATTAGGATGACATACCTCAGTTGAGATTGTGACAGGATGATGGAAAGCTACAAAAACAAATGTAGTGTGACAATTTGTAAAAGCAAATATTTTCACATGCATCATTTTTGTGTTTTGCCACATTCAAACCATTTGTATGTGTTTATTAATTGTTTGTATGTTAACATAGATTCTATACACATAACCCTAACTCCCTTGGCTTGGTTTTGGGAATAAAGCTATCAGAGGAGAAAAATGGGTCAAATTAGGGGCAAAGACCGGATGTGACAACACCGCCAATTGAACCCTGGTCGGCAGGGTGGAGATCCTGCCATTCCCTAAGTGCGCTGCAGAGTCTTGAAAGTCTTACAATGTTCTTCCGCACATGATAGCCTGCCTAATCGCGTGCTTGTTGATAGAGTGTCATTGTACAGAGAATGTCAACCTTTTACAGATTTTACAGATCAAACAAACACTCATATTTGACCTCCGCCCCCAGTTCCGTCTCATTTTGCAAGAACAGGTCACATTTCGAGGGTTGAGCGCCAGAAGGCCGTAACTCAATTGTTGGGCAAATTGATATTTTGGTACAAAGATTATCCATATAACCTAGATTTTCAGAACCATAAAGAGATAACTCGTAAACACTCTTAATTTGACTAAAAATTGGAGTTATAAGTTGGGTGCTACAGTGTATTGTAACGAGTCCCAAATATTTGAAAGTTGCATGATTATCTCAAAATAGCATTTTTTTAGTTAAGGCCTTCAGGCACTCAACCCTCGATTTGTGCATTTTTCATTTACACGAAACTGTAGCAGTTTTTAAAAAAATGTGAAAATTTCCAGTTTTACTGTAACAAAAGGGGAAATATCCATTTCTTACTCTCACTATTTTGACAAATATTGCCAAAGAATCCGCTCGCACAGAAGCAGTAGAAACCGCTGTTGCTGCCACCAGATGATACACATGTGCCATGATTGGAGCAGGGATTTGACTGGCACACATCCGTTGAAGGTGTTGTGGCTGAAATGATAAATCTTATTTTTTTAAATCATTTCAATTTTATACAAGAAACAGAAATGCAAAGTATACAGAGGAAGCCAGACAGGAGGATGGACTTGGTAATCTGCCGATATCCATCATTTGCAGGCATTGGACAAGTTACAAAACAATTATAAACAGATACCATGATGAAACTGGAGCATAAAGGATCCAGGAGGGAGCCGGTCAAAGGGTGGCGTATCATCTCTGGGTCCAATTAACATGTAGTATAAAAGAACCAAAAAGACACGGAAATATTCTGAGCATATTCATACACAGTTATTGTGATATTTAACACACCCTGTGTAAAGATAAACAATATTTATAAAATTCAGTGAAAATGAAGTTTTGTGTTATATACAAACAGAGTCATGACAGTTATGAATGATGTTATGTCAAGTACTGATGACATCTTTACCAGTGATGAAGCTGTTTGATTGCACCTGTATACCTCCACACCATCTCCTTCTCACACTATCCCAAGTGATTCCTCAGCATGGAGGAAGCTGTTTGATTGCACCTGTATACCTCCACACCATCCCCTTCTCACACTATCCCAAGTGATTCCTCAGCATGGAGGAAGAGGAAGCTGTTTGATTGCACCTGTATACCTCCACACCACCCCTTCTCACACTATCCCAAGTGATTCCTCAGCATGGAGGAAGCTGTTTGATTGCACCTGTATACCTCCACACCATCTCCTTCTCACACTATCCCAAGTGATTCCTCAGCATGGAGGAAGCTGTTTGATTGCACCTGTATACCTCCACACCATCCCCTTCTCACACTATCCCAAGTGATTCCTCAGCATGGAGGAAGCTGTTTGATTGCACCTGTATATCTCCACACCATCCCCTTCTCACACTATCCCAAGTGATTCCTCAGCATGGAGGAAGCTGTTTGATTGCACCTGTATACCTCCACACCATCCCCTTCTCACACTATCCCAAGTGATTCCTCAGCATGGAGGAAGCTGTTTGATTGCACCTGTATACCTCCACACCATCCCCTTCTCACACTATCCCAAGTGATTCCTCAGCATGGAGGAAGCTGTTTGATTGCACCTGTATACCTCCACACCATCCCCTTCTCACACTATCCCAAGTGATTCCTCAGCATGGAGGAAACCTGTGCTGCTTGCATTTACAGTCAAATATAAGTAAAAACAATTGAAATAGTGGAAACGCACTGATTTTTTGAAACATAATTTAATTTTTCTTACCAACATCCACATCAAACTTCCACACTTTGTTTGGTCCAATCTCCGCTACATAGACAGCTGTATTGTCAGCTGTGCATTCAACGTCATGAGGATTTTGAAACTCCTGGGAATGAGACAAAAAGTGGTAATAACAGATTTCAAACAATTATACAAAGAAGAAAAAAGACCCGGAATCAGCAGCTCAAAATCAGGAATGATGAAAAGTGACTATCTCAAATCCGCTGAGTTCACAATATATTTTGGAAGGATTATTTGAAAGTTTTTATTCAGCAAATGGAGATTTACTTGCTGAATAATAATAAGTACACCAGCATGTGATTTTAATCATTAGATTTGCATATTAATGACACTAAAGCAATTCAACCAGAGCAAAGTTTCACATGTTTATAGCCACTGGCATGAGCATACAATTTGTGTTGATGAATTAGAAATGTATAGTCCTAGGTTCCCATGTTCCTTATCAGGGTGCTCAGTGGTCATTTCAAGAGGGTATCAGGTGCGTCTAAGGACTTTCAAAAATCACCCTAAATAAGTAATTGCATTAAAAGCACCCCTAAACAAGTATGGACAGCATTTACATACCCAAAGCAAGTAATATCAATATTTCCAATACCCTAAACAAGTATTCAAATATTTTATATTTGAATACACGAAGTAAAAATATGTTGATACCCTAAACAAGTAGTACAAATATTTTGATACCATTAAGCAAGTAACTTGTATAATTTATACCTCTTACCAAGTATGACACATTTCAAACCTTTTCCCCTTCCCTAGTAAGTATATATGTGTATTATGAAACAAATGCTGAGTTGATCTAGATCAGATCACTTATATGCGATGAATAAAAATTGAGAAATATATCCCGCCTTTATATTGAGGCTATTTACTATCCTCAGAACAAATAAGGACCCTAAATACTAAAGATTATTGTATGAAAAGTATACAATATCTTTTCAATTTTGGCTTCTTTTGATACCCTATTCACCTTACGTGTGTAATACACAATGAGTCAAAATATTTTTACTACTTGAAAAACTACCCTAATTATGTGATATTTTTTGACACGCCCGATACCCTCTTATAATGACCACTGAGCACCCCGGGTTCCTTCAGCTTCTCTTATGACAAGACATGCATGATGGGGACTTAGCAGTGTTTTGATATACAACTTATTCTTGCTGTATAGGATACTTACCACATCTGGTTTCCATGTCTGTAATACTTGTCTGCTATTATAGTCTAATGTAAATCCCTGCACTGGTACTCTATCTGATGAGGGACCATTAACAGCATATAATACACCACCTATATTGGGGAAACGATACGATACTTAAGTTATTCACAGCAAGGCATTGTTCTGGAAATGTGCACCTTGATTTCACACAACAGCTTCAATTTTGTCATAGCTAATAAAACAATTTCAAACTGTTCTTGTACAAATGGACGAACACATAAATTAGGTTCCAACTTTAGGATAAGAGCTGGGCATCTTGGGGAAATAAATAAATACAAATAACCTTGACAACTAGAAATTCTACTTGGTCACAGTTGTGTAAGAAGTTACAGGACAATTAGTAATCATCTCAGCAGTTGATGTGTTGCCTCCATGACATTTAGTTGGGAGCACACCACATTAAAAATATATTCGTTCCTTTCATTATCTCACATTTTCCCTTATGAAATTGAAAATTAATGTTACTTTAAGTGGTGGTTATGTTTGTCTTTAAGTAACACAAGTGTGTATGTCACATCATTTTGTGTGTGCACTTTTAATGACTATATTTTGGGTATTGTTTTATCGATGTAAAATACACAGTCATTTTTCTATGTATGAGAGACAAAAATCAAAACTTAAAAAACTGCCACATGACCCTCCATCCCAGTAGACCATCCAAAGGCAATAAATGTGTTTACAAAAAATGTAACAGCATTTTTTGTTACAGTTTGACATCTGGGCTAAATGAAGTAAGCTTTCCAGTGCAGAGGAGGGTGTGGGTGGGTGGGGGGGGGGGGGGGGGGCAGGGGGAATATAAGTAGATTTAAAGGCCATTTTCAGAAGAAAAAAGAAAATTTTGAAGAAAAAAATATGTGATTTTGGTTGTTTTCATGTGTAATTGATATCTTTTTAACAATATGCTATTCATCAGTAATCAGTTTCACCTGATTTCAACTGATTTAATGTTTATTTAAAGAATAATCATTATTATTTTAAATTCACTATCAAATCTATTCAAATAAATGTACACATTCCAATAAATACCAGTCTTTATACTCAATTGACTTGCAAATTTGGCAAATTGCTCAAGGAGATCAATATCGCCCTCTATTATCAACAAGCAGTTTGATGCCTTATTATAGAGGGCGCTGTTCATAAATACAGAAAGCTACTATTGAATGCGTTGTAACTTTCCAGTCGAGCTTTCCACGAGCTAACCAAACTGTCTAGACAAACCTACAACATCCCTTAAATGAAATCAATGAAAAGAACATCAATCACCACTCAAATTTGAAGCTAGAATTGCACTACCAAGTGCTCAATATGGCAATGCCATATAGTTGCTAATTTGCATATAATTTGCATAAAAAATAAACAAAATGTAAAAGTACAATAAAATCAATTCCATGGGGCTTTTGAACATGGACCTTATTACAAAAAATAGATGCAGTCATTTGGCAGATATTAGATCATCAAAATGATTATCAATCACACTTAACAATGCTAAATTAGATCAAAATCATTTTATTAACACCATAGAAAGTATATTCTGTATAAATTACATATATATTCCAAACTATGACATGAGTTTATCGTCCTTATCATGGGGGAGCGTGATCATTCAATGAGCGTATAGCGAGAATGATCCTGCTGACACCATTACCAACACTTATGTTGCGCATCGCCTCCAGCTTCGGCAGGGTGGTTTGGGTGCAATTTTTGAAATCCCTTCATTCTGGGTAAATATTCTAAAGAAATTAATATTAATGTAGATAATTGAATTTAGCAAAACTGATTATATGCAAACTGTTAATTTAATGCTATTTATTAAAGGCACAATATTGCAGTTCATTGCAAGTTTATTTTGTTTGCAGTGAAAATCAAACATTTGCATGAAATTTCACTGCATATTTTACCAATTAAATGTATATAAATTAGAAGATTTGATACAAAATGGGTAGACAAAATGTTGGCAATTTTCCAGAGAATTTCACTACATTTTACCCAAACACTTACCATTCCATGGATTATAGTGCACTGCAAATACCCTGCCACCAAAGACATCACGTTGGAAGGATTCAACAAAATTACCAGTGCCGCTATCAAAGCATTGTATACGTCCATGCTCCCTATCTGCTACACACACAACATCTAGGTGTTCTATGTATGTTATACTGTGTGGTATGATGAACGCATCAGAGGGATAGCCCGAGGACTCTGTATAAATACAAGGTTACACATAGGTATGTTATACTGTGTGGTATGATGAATGCATCAGAGGGGTAGCCCGAGGACTCTGTATAAATATAAGGTTACACATAGGTATGTTATACTGTGTGGTATGATGAACGCATCAGAGGGGTAGCCCGAGGACTCTGTATAAATATAAGGTTACACATAGGTATGTTATACTGTGTGGTATGATGAATGCATCAGAGGGGTAGCCCGAGGACTCTGTAAGGTTACACATAGGTATGTTATACTGTGTGGTATGATGAACGCATCAGAGGGGTAGCCCGAGGACTCTGTATAAATACAAGGTTACACATAGGTATGTTATACTGTGTGGTATGATGAATGCATCAGAGGGGTAGCCCGAGGACTCTGTATAAATACAAGGTTACACATAGGTATGTTATACTGTGTGGTATGATGAATGCATCAGCGGGGTAGCCCGAGGACTCTGTATAAATATAAGGTTACACATAGGTATGTTATACTGTGTGGTATGATGAACGCATCAGAGGGGTAGCCCGAGGACTCTGTATAAATACAAGGTTACACATAGGTATGTTATACTGTGTGGTATGATGAATGCATCAGAGGGGTAGCCCGAGGACTCTGTATAAATATAAGGTTACACATAGGTATGTTATACTGTGTGGTATGATGAACGCATCAGAGGGGTAGCCCGAGGACTCTGTATAAATACAAGGTTACACATAGGTATGTTATACTGTGTGGTATGATGAACGCATCAGAGGGGTAGCCCGAGGACTCTGTATAAATACAAGGTTACACATAGGTATGTTATACTGTGTGGTATGATGAACGCATCAGAGGGGTAGCCCGAGGACTCTGTATAAATACAAGGTTACACATAGGTATGTTATACTGTGTGGTATGATGAATGCATCAGAGGGGTAGCCCGAGGACTCTGTATAAATATAAGGTTACACATAGGTATGTTATACTGTGTGGTATGATGAACGCATCAGAGGGGTAGCCCGAGGACTCTGTATAAATACAAGGTTACACATAGGTATGTTATACTGTGTGGTATGATGAACGCATCAGAGGGGTAGCCCGAGGACTCTGTATAAATACAAGGTTACACATAGGTATGTTATACTGTGTGGTATGATGAACGCATCAGAGGGGTAGCCCGAGGACTCTGTATAAATACAAGGTTACACATAGGTATGTTATACTGTGTGGTATGATGAATGCATCAGAGGGGTAGCCCGAGGACTCTGTATAAATATAAGGTTACACATAGGTATGTTATACTGTGTGGTATGATGAATGCATCAGAGGGGTAGCCCGAGGACTCTGTACAAATACAAGGTTACACATAGGTATGTTATACTGTGTGGTATGATGAACGCATCAGAGGGGTAGCCCGAGGACTCTGTATAAATACAAGGTTACACATTTATACTTTTCATTCTTATATAGTGGGTGTGGTTTTGGATGTTAACAGGCAGTTGGTTTAAAATCAGCCGATATGCACTTTATATCATGAGACTGATAATATATAGTTTGGGGCGGGCTTAATTCATACCATAACCCTAACCCTACCATATACCCCAAAATACAACAACTGGGAATGGACCCAGCCCATATAGTTTGCGCAATATACTGCGCAAACTAGCCTTGACAGCTGTGGTGAAGTGTGGAATCACTCGCCTCTGGTGCGAGAGGTCCCTTGATCAAATCCCGGGGGATCGGGGGGATATTTTGGTCGATTTTCCGCGTTGAAGAAAAAAATCTGAAAAAAGTGGGGGGGTAGAGTTGGGGTTAAAGATGTTTAAGAGCGCTTCACACAAAGATGTCCGGCATATGCATGTAACGCAGCGTCATCATGTGTGCGTACTAAAGAATATGATTATTCCAAGCAGGAAGTTGGTAAACAACTAGCTGGATTCCCCAATTAAATAAAGGGGGAAATTTGTTGTAGTTTGACTAAAATAAATCTAACAAAAAGAGTTATTTTTATAATAAAAGATCAAATAACCAATAAAATAAATAAGAATGAGAATAAAATATAGTTCGTAGGACCAACGTATATAGCAAAACAGCTACAAACTATACTTTATTCTCAAACTATTTCATGGTTGCAGTGCAAATTAAAAGAATTTGGGCAAAATTAGACACTTCAATCCTATACAGGATGAGTCAAAATGTCCCTGATTTGTTAAACCAGTTCAAATACAAACATGAATACAATTAATGAAATGCACAACTAGAACATATTGTTAGCTCTAACCTAAATTTTGTTTTATTCAAATTGGTTATTCCAAACAGGAGATGTGTGCCTTTTCCCAAATTCTATGAAATTTAATTTGTTCCAACTACCATATTTCCACTATAAAAGTAAAAGTTTTTGCTGAATGGGGGCAAGTTGAACATGCTGAAGGAAAAAGTGGACATATTGAATACAATTTTCAGATTTGAAAAAAAAAACCTGTTGACATACATAACAAATGGCAGAAAATGTGTTCCATATGTGCATTTGTACTGAGTGTCCCCTTAACACCCCTGCATACTTACTAAATGCCATCTTCCCCCATTCCATCAAGAAATCGCCTTGTGGTGAAAATTTCATGATGCGACTATTGCAGTACCCATCTGCTACAAAAAAGTTTCCACTTTTAGGATCCACCACAACATCAGCTGGCTTGCAGAAGTGGTCCTTGTCGGTTCCAGGTGTGAGTTTTTCCCCTAATGTAATGAGTGGCGTGTCTGCACCACCAGCAGGGAATTTGAACACTTGGTGTAGAGCGACATCAGTGAGCCACAGGTTTCCCTCATGGTCTATGGACAAGCCATGTGGTAGGTAAAACCCATTGAAGCAAGTCAAGCAGTCACTGTTGTTACTGTCAAGCAGCAATAGAAAAGAAAATAGTAGAAAAGTGTGAGGTTTAGTGATATATTGTAATAAAGTGTTCAAATATGTAACCACCTGGTAATGAAAAAGAAATTAAGAATTAATCAAATGGAAGACTATCAATATCTGGAGTAGAGCTAAAAATAATAAGGAGTTCGGTCAAATCCCAGCGTTTATCTGATTTGGGACCATTGATTTTCATTGAGGGCTCCAAAACTTTTCACAGCCAAGACTGAATTGGGCTATAGGAGATTTTGGCTTATTTTGAGGACTAATCAACAGTAAATCTTAACCCACTTGCCATAATAAGAAACATAAACATAATAGGTAATACAATATATTACAAGGGAATAAAAAAGAGAGAAAGTTTCTTACCTTTTTGCTCCCCATTGATGTATCACCTTTCCAGTGTCTGGGTGGAAGGCTATCACTGTACTGTTGATAATAGCTCCATCATCTGCCTGAGTGAATTTATTCATAGAATCAAAACTCCTGCAAACACACACACACACACACAAAACAAAGAGCTATGTCATTACGAAACAATATGAACCAGGATAGCTGGAGTTCTAACCCAAAAGACTTGTGTACCGACCCAACCCAATTACCATGCCCGACCCTATAAATTATTCCTGGACGCAACCAGAAAATATGATTATACATGAATAAATGTGTATCTGTTTTTTCAAGACAAAAATAGAAAAATCAATGCAGACCCATCAATGTCAAATTAAAGCATAAACCAATTGGGATTGATTATATTTTTTGTATATTGAATCCTTTGATGATAGCATAGCAAAGTAAAGATTGTTTATTATGTATGCGTATTTATAATTTTTGTACTAAGTAGTATGAGGGGCCAGAGGCCATGTATACAATAAATAAAATGAATGAATGATTGGTGTAAAAAGGGAAACTAACATTTGGCAAGCAGACATTGTTATATATTTCTTTGTTTCCTCTACTATCTTCCTGAATTATTCTCTGCTATAGAACAAAGTTCAGAAAATAGAGGAGTACAGACAAATCCTGAAGGCCATCAGACAATTCTTCTGATGACTTGATTTTGTTTTTGATCAAATTGAAAATGTTGAGTTTTTAAGTTTTTGAGGTGCATGGATGGATGGGTTGAGTTGGTCAGTGCAATTGGTTTGTTCAGTCAGTTGGTTGGTCATCATGAATGACCGTTTAAGGTTTAATGAAACAATTGTGCTGATTGTGCAGATTTACTTACTGCATGTCCCATATCCTTTCTCTCCTGTGGAATACATGAATATTTCCTTTGCCGTCTACTGCTAATCCTGCAACCTGTCCAAGGGTAACACTGTCATCCGTATGCCAATCAGATAATGTTAATTCTGTGCAAATATAATCAAATCAAATTGTTGATCAATTTTTCTATGGGTTGATTGATCAAATTAGGATGATTCTTCCCATAAAATAGGCTAATGGTAACACTGGTGCAATCACAAATCAAAACCCACCTAATATATTATACAATGAGTAATTTAGGAAACCAAATCAGCTGAGACATCTCTTGTAGAGGATCATTATAAGCACAAATATCATGCAGCATTAACTAGATAAGACTTTGTTGATACCAACTATATTGCACCTGAATGAAAGCATACTTCAAATATGGCCACATTCATTTATATTAATACTTACTTCCAGAGCCTATGTCTTCTTCCGGTTGCATATTTTCATTTTCTTCTTCTGTCGACTTTCCTGATGATGGTGCTGTGGTTGCAGCTATTTCATCATCATCTTTGATTGGCTTCTCTGTCTTTGTATTCTCTGGTATAATGACACCATCTTTACCATCATCCCCATCTGCATCCTCATCATCATCATCATCATCATCATCATCATCATCATCTTCGTCTGTCCCATCATCTATCTTCCACCTATCTGGATCCCATCCCAACATATCCTCATTATTACCATTATAATTATTAGGGCTATAGATACCCTGATTATAATAGTCCGTATAGTAATCCTCATTCCCTGTCCCATAAGGGTAATAAGGCTGTCCGGCTGGGGGCTGTTCAATCATGTCAGGCATTTGAGCCGGGGCTACATCTGGTTTATCCTTTCTGTAGTGAGCTTCAATATCTCCTGATGCTGGCGTTCCACAGACATCAAATGGTTTGCCAGTGTCAGCATCGGTATAGTACATTAAGTAAAGGTTGCACATTTCATCCTCACCGGTTGATCTGTGTAAAGATTTAGGTTAGATCATTCAATGATTTAAAAATACATGGAAATGATAATAAAGACCCCCTTCAAAAATGACAACCCAACAACAAAAGAACCCCAACAATGTTGGTCTGCTTAATTTTCTGCAAGAGGCAGGGGACATACAGGTTACTTAGGCCAACAAAAAAAAGAAGTGTTGCCCTCGCAAGCCTAAACCCGGGAAGGTCGGCCAGCCCAATTTAAAAATAAAAAAAAGTATACCAAATCAGCAATTTTATACCTATTATTTCAGTCAATATTTGTGAAGATACCAAGGAAAATGCATACTGGCTGTATTTTCTACCCACTGACAGAGTTGATCGTTTGTTGAGACAGAAAATGGTATATTACTAGATCAGTAGGAAACCCCTTGTTTTTCACAACATTTATAGTTTCTGTGAGATAAATGGCATACCCAGTGTGTGTTTCCTCTTCTCTATCGGAATCATATGTACATCTAGCTGTTAACCAGTCACCTTGCTGTACCACAATGCCAGGTGTCATTGGATAAAATGCCTGGAGCAATATAGAAACAAAACAATGACAATAAATTAATTGGGCTTCTTGATCCATACTCGTTCCTGCAAGTTTTTTCTGGGTTCTCCTGTAGCTATAAGCTGGATTTTGTGCCACTTCAATATGCCATAACTCCGGAACACAATGGCTGATTGAAAACAACAAAAATGTTTTGTAATCTAGAAAGCAAAAAAATCATACTTTGTCCCCCTCCCCCGGTTTCCACACAAAACATAGCCTGGCTGATTAGGGTTAAAGTACCCTGAACAACCAAGTGGTACTATAGCCACTACTCCTAAAGACTATCACAGATTGTGTTAGACCAGACAAGTCAGCACTATTTAGTTATGAGAACCATTGCTATTGTGGTACAATACTATAGCTACTACTCCTAAAGGCTGTCCCAGAATGATTTGGATCAGACTATTTAGTTATGAGAACCATTGCTATTGACCATGTTGCTTGTGGTTCTCCCTTTGACATATAATTAGCTCTCTTATGAATTTTAAATTTCAAATATTGGGTGTATGCAATAGAAATGACCGATTCTTTTCTAAAAATTGAAGATTGACGGAAATTATCTCTTTTGGAAATCTTAAAATCATTGACCATGTTCAGCACAAAACTTTATTAAATTATATGCAGGTATTATGCTGTGTCCTATTTTAGTTTCCACTAAAAGTAAATAGATAAACAACTGTTTGCGATGTTTATGAATGAATGTCTGTATAATATCAAAGGATTATTCACCTTGATGAGTGATTTAATGCAGTCCTTTCTTTCAAATCAAAAAGTGATTCAAGCCTCAATTTCTTTAAAATCAAAATGAAGGGGATTTAAGATGTGGCATTTATAATATAAAGACAGACAGTAATATTACTATTAATCATATGTGAAAGTTTTAATAAGATAAGGACTCAAGCTATCTAATCAAGATTTGTAAAGCGTTTTCAATATTAACCAGATAAGTGTATGAAATAATGATTAGTATGACCCAGACAACTATGAGATATCAAGCATATTATAGCACAGATGACATTGTATTATTTCGAGAGTGCTAGTTCATAGATGAAAACTCACTTTTTAGAGGCTTCCAAGCCTACTTACTTTTGTTGTATACTCCATTCACAACTAAGTGTTAAGATGCTGGTCTCTCAATACAACTGTTTCAAAATATTTTCCTTAGTTTCTTTTTCTACAAAGACACTTTGCATATACAGGTACATTTTCTAGCAAGGCAATGACCTTGGATGACCCAGCGAGGGGTGATTATATGCCATTGGAATATGATGTGACATAGCAGTAGTATGGTAATTGGCCGCATGCATGGGGTTAATAAGAATGATATTATCCAGTGACTTGGTATTATGCAAGTAATTGTCTGCTGCATTCCAACATATCAGATCTATGTAGGTTTTAAATTGTAAAAGCAAGCGACTGTGTTGGTTTTCTACAAAGATATTTCCCCAGGGTATATAAACAAGGTATGGATGCCAAATGTGACCAGTCACCTAAAAAAGGACACGTTGTTGGCAAATACAGTTTTGAGATAGAGGCCAATATATTTGGTGAAATATAAAGAAAAAATAAGCTTCTTCAAATCATATCTTGTGATTTCAAAGTCCGATTAGCTTCAATATGGTATAGTTTCAACGCTTATAATGTGCTCTTGCAAGTCATACCAATAACTCAGATTTGACTCCAACATGTCCATTTTGACGTGACAGGTCACAAATATGGGAGCATTTTTGTTTTCTAAATGTCTTTTCTATGATGTCTCTTTTGACAACCCAATAAAGAATGACAGTATTTGTAGGTATCTTATAACCTCACCTGTGGCCAGTTTGGATCTCCTTTTGCTATCTCTTTCCATGTGCCTCTCTCGTGCTCTTTGATAAGAAAACCACTGATGACTTTGCCCAGATCATGGGAGTGAGTGCGGAATGCAAATGGATAAATCGGTGTCGGGTCGTTATACTCGCATGCTATTTGAACATGATAATCTGCAATGTATAATCATAATTAATTAATTATAAATCGAGACAAGTTTCATGTTTAAATATGTCTATTTTTTTCTTGCATAAAGGGTCAGGAGACACCCACATTTTACAAGGGTCTAGAGATGTGTAGCCCCAAAATTTGAAACATAAAACTTAAGAACTGTAAAGTTGCTTGAACAGGGAAAGGTATTCTGCACTATAGGTCGGCTTCAAATTGGTAATTTAAAAACTGATTTTATCATTAAAATGTATGATCATGCAGGGGTCTTGAAATACTTCACATTTGTACATTATGTTTATATGTGACTGAAAAAGATGATTTAACAATGGGATATGCCATTCTTTTTTAGCATGGATCAACTCTAATGTATCAATATTCACTAATTTTCAAGATAGTGGTCCCTGATTCAATTCTCTGATTAAGGTATATGAACTGTTTATACTTACTATGTGCATGCGGTGGCACACTTATTTCTCCTGAAACCAACAGGTAGATTCCAGCTAAATAAGGTTGCCTGCATAGCATGGCAAAAACAAGTTAGATCTTATTATACATAGAATTAGAGAATAAAATATAGTTTGTAGCTTGTTTTGAATAAGTTCATCAGGATTGTAGATTGAAAGTTCGGAAGACTTCTTCGGTAATGACTTGATCCACTTGCCAAATCTCGCGGGAAAACAAGTGGATCAAGTCATTACCAAAGAAGTCTTCCAAACAGGAAGATGAAACCGGCTAACATGTGAATAACACATTAGATTTGTACAACATAAATTTCTAAACATAGTTTGTAGCTGTTTTGCTGCACGCATGGTCTCATAATGGATGGGCTGTACCATATTTGGAGTCCTGAATGGTCGCCGCAGACATGGCCATTCACGATGACACAAATATGGTAAAGCCTATATATTATGAGACCAATGTGTACAGCAAAACAGCTATGAACTATATTTCATTTGCATTCTTATTTAGCTTATTAGTTATTTCTACCTTTTATCAATATAATAACTATTTTTCTTAGATTTATTGTAATGGAACAACAACAAATGTCCCCCTTTATACAATCAGCAAGTCCATTGAGTTGTTTATCAACTTGGCTGCTTGGAATAATCACGTTCTTCTCACATGCACACATGCCACATGGCAACTCTGCGTTATAGGCACAATGCTTGAACGTCAAAACACGATGACCATATTTGCACTGAGGGTATGAATTAAGCCCTGCCCAAATCTATATACTATTGGTCTCATCATATATAGTGTGTATCGGCGAAAATCAGCCGGAAACCATTAAAATTGCCTGTTAAAATCCAAAACCATACCCCCTATACAAGAAATACTCATATAGGTCGCCCCGGTCATCCGGGTATGTTTTACATACGGGTCATTTGCTGTTGACAACAAAGCAAAACGTTTTAACACATCAGTTTGTACGCTCTACTCAACCATACACGAGATCGTTCCTAGTGATTGTGTGAGGCCGTGTAAGCAACTGTTGTTTACATAAGCAAAATTGGCAAAATGTTTCACCCGATTTTCGGACTTGCAACTGTAAAAAACATGTGAAAACTTGCATTGTGTGTAAATATGATAACATGAGTATGCAGAGGATTCCCTTGGGCAAATATTCTGTTCGATGATACCATATCAAGGAGGTACAAAAAGGACTATAGTTTTGATGGTGCAATCTGAAATTTGTTGACTTCATGTTGTTTGTCGTCAATGGCATGTGACATCATTCCGAGCTGACCTATATACCTCTAGTCGCTAACCTCAATTTACCTAGCCACAGGAATTTACAAAACACTCAACTCCATATTTGCAAAGATGTTAAGATGAAAACATTTCAAATGTAATATAATACATGTCAACAACTGTAAATTTGATACAGCACACAATTATCAGTGATACTTGAAATTGCAAAACTACCTGAACATATTGGCTTATACAGTATATCAGGCAGCTCCAACAGATGTTGTAAATACTTACGGTGTGAATGTCATAGTGAGTTTCAATCCAGATGTATCCAATTCTTCATCTGCAAATAACAACAAGTAAAGATTGGAGGGAAATTCATTAGGAAAAAGGAAATGTCAAATAACAACCATTTTAAAGCTAGAAGTCATGCTTTATGTTCCACTCTGTAGGAATTATTATAAGAGATTGAACACAACGCTCAATAACACAAATTGTGTCGGTTCATCTTTTGTTGAAAATTGCCTGGCCATTAGGCAAATTAGTTCATATTATTTGATTCAACCAAAATAGGTGAATCCTAATGACAAGAGATTGCTGTGCTATTTTCGCAGCATATTTTACCACTAAAGCGGTAAAACATATTACAGGGAAAATGTGAACTTTTTAAAAAAAATCAGTGTAAAAGACTTAGCTTTCACTGATGACAAATTCTACTCCATATTATTTGTTTTTCTAGTCATGCAGGTGCTGTTCCCAGGGGGCCACATGTATAAAAATTGTAATCATCCGTGTGAATCCACCCTCAAAAACTACCCTTTACGCGGATTCTCAAAGAAGGAAAAAGGATTATAGCTCCACGAAACACTTATAGCAAAGGATATAGGTCCTCAAGACAGAGTTTAGACTGATAAAAATGTACGAAGTAATTGTGTTATTCAGTTTTGTGAGTAACTTTGTCTTATATGCCTTACCATTTTCGGCTATTTTTACAATGATGAAACATGACTATCGGCCCAAGCAACCCTTATCACAGATTCAGGTTAAAAAGGACACCTTTATTCACTGAAATTGGCAATTTTGATACCCTTAACACGGGCCCGCATTGGTAGAAAAAACACCCTTAATCTGCGTTTTTCGTTCACACAGATAATTACAACATTATACCCAACTGCCCCCCACCCCGGTGCAGTCATTGCAATGCTCTCCCTATCCTTGAAAACTAGAGCATCCAATAGGACACCATAGGTATATAACGTCAATAGGGTTTTTTTGTGTGCATATTTTGTTCACATTCTGGAAATTTCAACAATTTTTCAAGTTGATAAATTTGTGATTTGTGACCCTTTACAGAGACATGGGAAGCTTGTGATTTTTGCAGGTGTTATAGTATGCAAAAAGAGTGAACATAAATGTACTGCAAACAATTCAGCACAAAGTACTTGAGATACACCCATGTGACACTCACACAAAGTGGCATTTGATGCCAAATACTCTATGGACTGACGTAGGATAAGGCAATCTCTAGTTGCCGTGCCAACAATGGTGTATCTTTGACGAGCGCACTTTAGTTGGGAATCCCTGAACCGGATTTGTAAGCACAATAAAGTGTAAGTGTCAATTTAACGTGTGTTATACTCCAGATTTGTATCCAGTATCTAGATCATAAAATTGACCCCTTACACCGCAATACTCAATGACACAATTCATGAAAAATAAGATAGGTTGCTTAAGTTAAAGAAAGTGCTCAATCTAATCATCATCCTTTTAATTAATTGTGTACATTAATGTAAATAAGAGAGAAACTATAGTTTCCAAAATGTTACTTAAGAGGGTCATTCAATAAGTTCTACCCCTACCTCATAACTTTGCTATTAGTATTATACAAGCCAGTCGTATGAAATATTCAAAAATTGAAGCTTTGAATCTCAGCTACATAATCATAGTAGATTGGTCTGAATAGTCAACACCCAATAGAGACTTGGTAACTTTTGATCTGGTCATCTGATTATGGAATAATTAATACAGACATTTGGACCATTTTGCTAGTTACATTTTGATATCTCATTTGCTACCAAAGAGGGTAAATCTTCCAAGTAAGATTTACTATGGTTTATGAAGAATCATGCAGTTTCAGGGGTCACAAATTTTAAAAAGGTCATGCTCGGTCTAAGGTCAAACATTTTTTTGTTGTTGCCCTCAGGGACCGTCCCTAAAATCTCCCTCAAAAATTAGGGTCACAATTTGTTTAATTTTTTTTATTTTAAGATTTTTAATTTTGCCAAATTGTCAAAAAATATTACTATTTCTGCTCGAAATAAGACTTCTTCGTAAAGAGAAGGGATCATCTCGGTTCTGTTTCTGTACACACACACACATGTATTCCTATACATACCTCCACTAGGCGTGGCGCACCAATGGAGTAAACAAATAGCCAAAGAAAGAATGATGGGGGGAATTGTGGTCTTTAGTGTGGAATGTATGTTGGGTGTTTGCTTTTATGATATAAATGTTTTTAAAATCTATTATTGTATATCTTGCATTTTTAATGTATTTTTGTTGTAATATTGTGCCGATTCAGCCAGATGGCTGCGAGGACAATAAACTGTACCATAAAAAATAATAATATAATAAACTAAGCTGCTTCCATTGTTCCGTCCGAGGACGACCGATGATGATGACTTGAATAAATTGTCTTTAAACTATTGTCACACTAGAAACATTAGACAAATTGACATTTACCAATTTTGTGTTGACATGAACCACAGTCTGTCAGTAATATTTGTCCACCGGACTTCAAGATTGTTGGCACTTGAGGGCAACACAACAACACTTTTTTGTTGGCCTAATGCATGTGTGCCAACCCTGTGTAGTGTTACAATGTGCATGCACGGCATGGCTTGTACAACAAGTATTTTTCTTTTGCGGAAACCCTTGTGTTCTTGCTGATATAAAAGAGATTTATTGTTACAGGTTCTAAAAGGAACTAGTAAATTCAGTTTTATCTATTAGGTATTATAAAATAAATTGTTTTAAACCTGTCAACAAAACTATACTGATTTTTTGGTGTTAAATTCTGCCAGGTCAACTCCCAAAATCTCCACACTAAACATGACAGGCAAATCTGTATCAAGGTGTCAAAATGAAACCTAGCGTGGTCATTCATAATTGATTGAAGTGCAGAGTGGATTATCATACTCCAAAGGTCATTCCTTAGTAGAACTGATGTCTGATTCATGCTATACTAATACAAATTAACATACAGTAAAAAGAAATACCACACAAGCCTTATGTAAACAAAAATCTGAAAATTGCCATACAAAAATGAAAAAATCAGAGTAAAACAAGCTAAAATTGATCTGAAAATAATAATAAAAATGTAAATTTTGTCTTATTTGAAGTAGGAATTCCTACTAAAAGAAACATATTTCTATCTGGCAGATATGACAGCAAGTCATATTTTGCAAATCCAATTTAAGTCACAAGTCATTTGGTCCAGTCACCAGTCAAGTCAAGTCATAAGTCATACTTAGTTAGTCATTAGTTGGTCATAAAGTCAAGTCAAGTCACAAGTCATTTGATCCCAGCACAAGTCATGAATCTCTTTGTCAAGCCATATCGCACAATCCATGTTGCACATTATTTTGTCCAGCTGTAAGCATTCAGACAAATTAGGGGAGCTAATCCTTTTTTTTTGTCAGGACAAGCCAGACTAAAACGAAAACAAACTTTATAGGCCAAAGTAATACAATTAGTCACATTCCTATTACAAGTTTTAGATCCTTGCAAGATATGAGTGTGACTCAAGATAAACCTGAGTCACACTCAGCGATCATCAATTTTTATGTAACACTTTGAGGGTGAGTATCAAGATCAGATTGTATCATTCAAACTATACGGTCATGCCATCATTAAATATAATGAATAGTGCATTGCACGTAGCCATACTAAGCAGAGTTTTGAAACGAACTGAACTAAATCAGGGATCAAAACACTTTTTACAATGGTTTTGCAAAATTTGTCTGTGTACATTGGTAAATAATGGTAAATCAGTGGAGAGGTATCAGATATAGATGTCATTATCAGTGTCATCCAACAATGTCATTTTAATACAAAGACAGTGTATAAAAACATGTGGATCACAAAAGAGGTAAATGATCACATGAGGGCAAATTTGATTAATCACACTATGATATATATAAGGAATATTTTGTACAGAAAGTGGAGATGTTGATAGATGAGGAAAAGAAATTCATAAGTTCCACGTTTATAGGATGATACTTTCATGTAAATGCATGGGTTTACATTGTGTGTTTGTGCAACGGATTCATGCTATAGTTTAATCAGTTCCAAATTGGCAAGAAATATGCAGTTTTTATCTGTCCACTCAAAAGTAATCAAACCGTACATGTGCTACTTTGGCGTACACATGCTACTTTGGCATACACGAGCGTCACACATATTATTCATAATTGTGCCATGTTGCTCCATGTGAGCATATTCCAAGCTCTTCTGAATTCATTCGCTGCTGTAAACAAGTTCGCCAATTTGGAACTGAGTGAATTATATACCTAAAAGACAGACAGTGGGTAGAGTGCTGAACTTTTTACCAGGATATTAAAGACTTCAGAGCTTTAATATGATCCTAGTTTTGAGGAAATGGCACTGGAAGTGGAAAAGGGTGTAAACAGGCAACAGTGGCTTAACATTCTGTATGCAGTCATTTTGCATTTAAAACATGCATGATCTTACCATGATATCTAGTTTTTTCTAGGATGCAATAATGATAAATGATTATATGTATATCAATGAGAGTCAATATTACATCATGCAGAACACTATTTCTACATATTCAATACTTATGGTTTCTTAATCATAATTAAGCATCCTTGAATGTTGCAGGCACTATAATTATCTAACATTGTAATAGAATTATTTGTTCGATAAATGTTTCAAGATAAGATCACAAGTACCTCTTCTGATGTAAGACTTAAAGATAATTATAGATCTTCTATTTGCTAACATGTTAAAACACTTTTGGGTAGGGGTACTCCACCCACAAAAATGATTAGTTAGGCTAGCCAATGTAGTACACTTCCCCTCTCAAGTATTTTTAACACACGGGTAGGAAGTACGCATTTCCCGCTTCTTTAGCACATTCAATTGAATCCCAACATAGTTATTCCTCAATTTAACGGGGTTTAGGATTCTAAAAAAGAGTCACTTTAACTTGCCTTGCCTGCCCGCATCCAAACCTGGAACCATCCCTACCTTATGACAACCTTCCCCTCTTTCCAGAATCAGAGGGTGGATTTCATAACAAATTCTGGTAAAACACACCTCAAAAGAATATACAGTATAGCTACAAATGTGGCGTTAGTCATACCACAGGGGAAGTTGAACTTCAAAGTATACGGTTGTCTCCTCCCTTTACCCTACCTCCACAGTTCCTTCCTCTTGCACAAACAAATGTGTGGATTGCATACAATAAGGAAGGCTAGGAACTGTGGTCCTAATAGACTGCATAGAAGTTAGTAGCATGTAAGTTGTTCCTAACAGTTACAAGTGTGTGTAAAGGGGTAAGTCATGACCCAGCTATATTAACCCTAACCCTGCTAAATCCAACGAAATCTAACAGAAGCGATGTGCCACTGATCTAATTACGCAGTCACAGATAGGTATGGTACCACATGATTTGATGCACAATCACACAGACTCCCACCACTGTGCTGGCCAGGTTCAATACCCCGAGGGCAGTGGATCCCAGTTTGTTTCTGTCATTACTTAGCCCATGCTTTCCCCTGATAGTTTTATTCCAATGAACTACCCTGAGGGGTTAGGGAGTTGAATTACACAGAGTATGGGGTCTGTACATTGAAAATCAGGTTAAGGCGAGGAAAGAAAAACACCCCTGTTGTACGGGCAAACAGACCTCTCAGGTAGGGTCGATCGGGCATTTTTTTGCTTGTTTTTTTGTTTTGTTTTCCAAAAATGTCAGGAATTTTTGGTTTATTTTCAACATTTTAATTATTTTTTTAAATTGTCATCATTTTTTTTTAAATTTGACATTTTTGTAATCAAAATGTTGCAAACATTTCCCCACAAAATTATATTTTTGATGTTGAAAATTCGTCCTTGTCTCACCAACCTCTACATTTATTTAATTATTTTAACTATTTATTTAATTTATTATTTATTTAATTTATTTATTTAATTTATTTAATTATTTAATTATTTATTTAATTATTTTTATTTTAACTATTTAAAAAACATTGAAAATCAAAACAGTCATATGCATAGCATTAATACTGCACTTCACCTACCCCTATGCAAAATTTAGCAATATCAAATTTCAAAATTCAATCAATCTTAAAATGTGTAAACCCAGCACAGGAAATATTTGATTTGTGGTAAAAAATGTCATGAGTAATACTGTACCAGATTTAATATTATATATGCTACTTTTATAGTTAACTTCTAGGAATTTATGAATATTAACATGATGCAAACAAGTTGAGGTAACCCAACGGATGTGCATGCGTTTTGCTTCAAGAACAAATTTTAATTTATATATTTTGTGAGACCACAGTGAAGAGCAAACTTGATACAAACTCTATTTTATTCTCATAATATAATCTGCCCACTTGCATTTCCTATAGACTATTTCAAATTTTAAGTTTTCCAAAAATATTAAGACGACTCGCTTGCATGACTCGGAGTCATGCCGACCACCCCATTCTTAGGTTAGAATCAGACTCAACATGCGACTACATAACAAATTTAGTAGTGTTATTTTAAGATCTGTGTAAGAGATTGTTGTTTATTTACATAAAAGGTCGTGAAATATTTGTATTTGTCCAACGTATTGTCCTGTATAAATGGTTTTACAAACAATACACTTTTGCAATTTTAAGTATGAACTATGACATCATAGCATTAGCTTAAAGTAAGTACACTTTGGACACTGCCAAATCAGCTATTTGGCAGGAAATTTGAATTATTTAAATGTTGTTTTTATTTAATGTTTATTTATTTATTTATAATACTTTTTTTTTTAAAGGTTTGTGTCGGAAACCAGTGCTGAATATATATAATTTATGAAAAGGGAAAAAAGGAGTAACTCTAAACTTTTCATTTTGCTTTTTGAATGAGTGTCTCTTTATACACCAATAATAATTGACTATGTAATGCATTTGGCCCTATATCAGGGGATTGAAATACCGCGCATTTGATTATAATTGCCAATTGATGGATTATAGTCATGCCGACCACCTCATTCTAAGCACTTAATCTTCAATCTATAATTGCATGCAGCAAGTGATTTGAATCCTTATTCCTGATCTAAAGTCACAGCAGTTTTGTTAAAGGAACACTGCAATAGAGGCAGACTACTGAACTTTGTTCACCAAAACTATAAGACGTAACAAATCCCATCTCATAATCATGCGAGTTTACTTTTAAAAATCCCGCATCAATTCAAAGAATAAACTGCATTAGTTGTAGTACGCCATGATTCCAGTATATGACGCATGATTGATTCCTTTCTTTAAAGGCATATTATGTGATCTTTGCCAGAGAGCGCCCTCTATTCATGATTTTTTTTTAGAAAGTAGATTTTCTTGCAGATTTACATTTCTGATCATGAATCGTACATACATTCCAAGTTACAGAGCGATACGATTCCTAATTACCTCAAAATCATGGTTTTAGAGTGAATTTAGACTAGAATAAAATAAGTTGTCGGATATCCGACACTTTATTTTCACTCTAAAACCATGATTTTGAAGTAATTAAGAATCGTATCGCCCTGTAACTTGGAATGTATGTACGATTTATGATCAGAAATATAAATCTGCAAGAAAATCTGCTTTTAATTTTTTTTCGATGTTGAGGGCGTTCCATGGAAAGATCACATAATATACCTTTAAAGCCGATCAATGAATACATGCAGGGCCTCTATAGAGGTTATACATGTAACCAAGTGGAATGAACTACACAAGGGATTTGCACTGGCTTGCTCTACATCCAATTGAGTTGGTGCATGACAACCAATTCATAGCATGCATCCATTTTATAGCATGCGTCCATTCATAGCATTACTTGTGCTATCAAATACACATCAATCATGACACAGGTTGAATACAGGTATAGATCTTTTTAAAATTGTAAACACAGTTTAGCAATCCTGACAAGATGGCTGCTAATCCAAGACATGGATCTACTAATAATTATATAATAACATATAATATATATAACAGACTGCTTTGATAAAAATAAATAAATTAGCCCGAACTGACTTTAATCTCAGCGAAATTGAACAGCGATCTTAAAAATGTACACATGCGCATCATCTGGGCATACATACTCACACCCACATCTTCTGCGCCGTACAGTATTTTTTGAATATTGGTGTCGCATCCGGGAACTTGGAGCACAATATTCAATACACACTTTTATTGTACCATTTGGGAGGCCCATATAAATAATAATGGCTTTTATTGAATACTAGGGGCCCAATGCAAAAATGTAATTCTAGTGTAGTAATATCTTACCTTTAAATGCATTTTTATGTCCATAATGAATCTGTATAGTGACATAATTAATTCTGCTCTGTCCACCAACATGGAAGCCAACACCTTATAATGTAATAATAGACACAATACAATGTAAATGTCATAACCTAAGAAATATATGTACTGCACTATTCACCATTTCTGCACCTTTTCATTTTTATTTCAGTATAATTTGGTGAGAATTTGGCAAAAATGTAATCCATTCTTGCCAATATCTCTCTTCACAGATATAGCAAGAATGTAGTAGCTAGTTCACAATTCATGGATTCTTAGAGGGATCAAAATGCTTTTTTGGCTACGAGGGCTATTTTGGGCAAATGTTGCCAAAAGTAGCCCTTTTTATTTTGTGAAAACTGAGGGCTAATCGCCATTCGCCCCATTTATTTTGAGCCCTATTATTGATGAATATAAATCCCTTTGGTTGATGCTATAAGCATGTATGAGTCATTTGACAGAATGAAATGCATCATTTTGTTGTCATAACACTGTGTACTTGATGAATACCTGGGACCTAAACAACACTTTATCCAAAATGTCTACCTCTGCAAGTGTAATTCCATTTGTACAACAGCCATTTAAGACAAACATACAGAGTCATATTGAGTCATATACAGAGTCATGTTGTGTCAATCAGCTGTTGCGATGCAAAGTGTTGCTGAATTTATCATTTTATATTTCTTGACATAAACCTGAAAGAATGAAAGATACTGACTCTGAAGTTAAAAACTCTATATGATTATTCATCAAAGTATAACTCATGAAGATAACCAACCAATCAGAGGCACCAAACAAAAGGTGAAAATAAATACTGACCTGCAGGAATGCTTGGGGGAGGTGCATCTCTTGCCCATGCAAACATGATGTTAGAATTGCCTTTACATATTCCCATACTGCTACACTTACTGAGGAATAAACAAAACAAAACAATAAAATCTATGGATTACTGTCCGCCCCAAATGAGATAAAGAGTGCGTTTCTACTGGGCAACTTAACAGTAATTTACCAACTGGCCTTTTTTGCCCAGTAGAAATGTGGTGTTTTTTTGTTACGGTAACTTTAATTAACGCTAACTTGCCCAATGGAAACAGCAACCCGATACATGTTATCGCTAAGTTCTAATGACCAGGAAATATACACATACTTAAATAAAAGTGATCTGACCGCTCCACATTTCATCGCCATTGTATTTGTATGTGAGCCCTACTTTCTGAACTTTTGTTGTTGTTAAGGGTTACGGGTTAAGGGTTACGGGTTAAAGTTTTTTCTATTTTCTTTTAATATTTTTTTAATTAAAAAAATTATGATTATTAATTCTTAATAACAAATGGGTTAGTTAGACATGTAGAACACTTTTTTCCTTAGCCTTAGTGTTAGAAATGGTTAAGGGTTAGGATTAGAGTTGAGGTTCGGGCTAGGGATTAGGATTCCGGGTTTGATTTGGGTTTAGCAAGGTTATGTTTACTTACTATGCCTTTCCAGGACTTGAAGTGATATCATCACAGCCATACAGTAACATATGATGGGCTGTCCTCATTGTTGCATGGGGCTCAAATCCAACTGGAATAAAAAATTAAAATTAAAATAATTGTAAAAATAATATATAGACTCGGACAAACTGGCGAGAATTAAAGACCTTAAAAATAAACAGCCTTTTTTTGTGATAGTTCACCCATCATTACAAATGATGGACCCGTATGATATTTCAACATAACGTTTGGTGTACTTGTAGTAGCTCTAGCCTCTAAGCATGATATACAATGTAGACAATTTTAATCATTAACCCAGCGTTTATCGCCACTTTACCAGAGCCTTGCTATATTGTTCTCTGACTGCGCACGTACACATAACTTCAACGGATAGATTTAGAAACCAGCAAGAAATCATCAAATGAGTATCAATGACTGTTACCTCACTGCCCTAAACAAAGGAGAATCGATGTTCCGGCCAGTGCGATTGATTACTGTAAAGTTCACTTTCTAAAATTATCTTTCCTAAACAAAGAAATTCTTTTTCAACTATAGTAGAAAATAGTATGTGATTGAGTACATTTTCAATCATAAATATCAATAAAATCGAAATGAAATAGTAGTGTAATGTTGCTATAAACAACATAATTATAATGGGGGTAGATGTTTATCCGAGCCACAAGCTAGATAGTTTTGGTAATAATACAAGTCATTTTGTGATATTTAGCACCAAAATGTTTTAACTTGTATTCTTTTCTGCGGAGGACAATGACGTCAGGGGTCACATGGTTTAAATGGAAATATGGATTCGCCCGTGGGATACAATCACTCACGGCAGATCATCGCAGATCAACCGGGAAAATCAAATTTGTCTGCATTATCATAATTCCAGTGAAACTTGCTAGATTACGACACTGTTCTATTTTATAGTAGGTCTTTTTACAAATGCTCAACATGTTCTTTCCCAGACTCTTCCCAATAATTACACAAAAACATTGGATTCATTTTTTCACAACTAGTATTACTGTCTAATTATATAGCGGGTATTGGGATGGTAGCATTCACTAATTGCTATGTTTGGTGCCAGTACTTGACATTACAGATGACATGACTTACCCACATATGCATCTCGCCTTGGCATTTGCACTGAAGTACACATGTAAACATCATCCTGTGAGCAAGAAACAAATTGTCATTTTGAAAAAAATGAAGATGCATACTTGATGATTTAAAAAAAAGAAGCTTAATGCCATGATTTTTAAAAATAACCCTTCTGAGGGGAGGAATAAGGGCAGGGTTGTCTCCAGGGCAATTTGAGTGCCGGCTTATTTTACTGATGGCGAGCGGAGTGAGTGTAGCGAACGGAACGCAGCGGATCACGACGCGGGGTCCAGGGGCCTGCTTAGGTTTTTTTAAGTTTTTTGTAATGCAATTTGGCCTATTTGGGGGTTCCTGCCACATAATTTCTTATTTTATGAGGCAGTTTAATGATTTTATCCATGTAGAATAGAAGAAGAATAAAAGATTTTTTTTTTATTTAAAAAAAACAATGTAGTGCCTTTTAAAAAAAAAATTAGTGCCGGTCGGCCAGCGTGAGTGCCGGCTACACCCGACCGGCACCGACCGGCGTGGAGACAACCCTGAATAAGGGTATAAATATTACAGCTCATTCATTAATTCATCCCTTTTGGGTTAGGAGTGTATACTATTGCAGTTTTCTTATATGGGGGCTTGGGCAATAAGGGTGACTTATCCATTGGGTTAGGAGTGCATACTATTGTAGTTTTCATATGTGGGGGCTTGGGCAATACGGGTGACTTATCCATTGGGTTAGGAGTGTATACTATTGTAGTTTTCATATGTGGGGGCTTGGGCAATAAGGGTGACTTATCCATTGGGTTAGGAGTGTATACTATTGTAGTTTTCATATGTGGGGGCTTGGGCAATAAGGGTGACTTATCCATTGGGTTAGGAGTGTATACTATTGTAGTTTTCATATGTGGGGGCTTGGGCAATAAGGGTGACTTATCCATTGGGTTAGGAGTGTATACTATTGTAGTTTTCATATGTGGGGGCTTGGGCAATAAGGGTGACTTATCCATTGGGTTAGGAGTGTATACTATTGTAGTTTTCATATGTGGGGGCTTGGGCAATAAGAGTGACTTATCCATTGGGTTAGGAGTGTATACTATTGTAGTTTTCATATGTGGGGGCTTGGGCAATAAGAGTGACTTATCCATTGGGTTAGGAGTGTATACTATTGTAGTTTTCATATGTGGGGGCTTGGGCAATAAGAGTGACTTATCCATTGGGTTAGGAGTGTATACTATTGTAGTTTTCATATGTGGGGGCTTGGGCAATAAGGGTGACTTATCCATTGGGTTAGGAGTGTATACTATTGTAGTTTTCATATGTGGGGGCTTGGGCAATACGGGTGACTTATCCATTGGGTTAGGAGTGTATACTATTGTAGTTTTCATATGTGGGGGCTTGGGCAATAAGGGTGACTTATCCATTGGGTTAGGAGTGTATACTATTGTAGTTTTCATATGTGGGGGCTTGGGCAGTAAGGGTGACTTATCCATTGGGTTAGGAGTGTATACTATTGTAGTTTTCATATGTGGGGGCTTGGGCAATAAGGGTGACTTATCCATTGGGTTAGGAGTGTATACTATTGTAGTTTTCATATGTGGGGGCTTGGGCAATACGGGTGACTTATCCATTGGGTTAGGAGTGTATACTATTGTAGTTTTCATATGTGGGGCCTTGGGCAATAAGGGTGACTTATCCATTGGGTTAGGAGTGTATACTATTGTAGTTTTCATATGTGGGGGCTTGGGCAATAAGGGTGACTTATCCATTGGGTTAGGAGTGTATACTATTGTAGTTTTCATATGTGGGGGCTTGGGCTATAAGGGTGACTTATCCATTGGGTTAGGAGTGTATACTATTGTAGTTTTCATATGTGGTGGCTTGGGCAATAAGAGTGACTTATCCATTGGGTTAGGAGTGTATACTATTGTAGTTTTCATATGTGGGGGCTTGGGCAATAAGGGTGACTTATCCATTGGGTTAGGAGTGTATACTATTGTAGTTTTCATATGTGGGGGCTTGGGCAATAGAGTGACTTATCCATTGGGTTAGGAGTGTATACTATTGTAGTTTTCATATGTGGGGGCTTGGGCAATAAGGGTGACTTATCCATTGGGTTAGGAGTGTATACTATTGTAGTTTTCATATGTGGGGGCTTGGGCAATAAGGGTGACTTATCCATTGGGTTAGGAGTGTATACTATTGTAGTTTTCATATGTGGGGGCTTGGGCAATAAGGGTGACTTATCCATTGGGTTAGGAGTGTATACTATTGTAGTTTTCATATGTGGGGGCTTGGGCAATAAAGGTGACTTATCCATTGGGTTAGGAGTGTATACTATTGCAGTTTTCATATGGGGCTTGGGCAATAAGGGTGACTTATCCATTGGGTTAGGAGTGTATACTATTGTAGTTTTCATATGTGGGGGCTTGGGCAATACGGGTGACTTATCCATTGGGTTAGGAGTGTATACTATTGTAGTTTTCATATGTGGGGGCTTGGGCAATAAGGGTGACTTATCCATTGGGTTAGGAGTGTATACTATTGCAGTTTTCATATGTGGGGGCTTGGGCAATAAGGGTGACTTATCCATTGGGTTAGGAGTGTATACTATTGTAGTTTTCATATGTGGGGGCTTGGGCAATAAGGGTGACTTATCCATTGGGTTAGGAGTGTATACTATTGTAGTTTTCATATGTGGGGGCTTGGGCAATACGGGTGACTTATCCATTGGGTTAGGAGTGTATACTATTGTAGTTTTCATATGTGGGGGCTTGGGCAATAAGAGTGACTTATCCATTGGGTTAGGAGTGTATACTATTGTAGTTTTCATATGTGGGGGCTTGGGCAATAAGGGTGACTTATCCATTGGGTTAGGAGTGTATACTATTGTAGTTTTCATATGTGGGGGCTTGGGCAATAAGAGTGACTTATCCATTGGGTTAGGAGTGTATACTATTGTAGTTTTCATATGTGGGGGCTTGGGCAATACGGGTGACTTATCCATTGGGTTAGGAGTGTATACTATTGTAGTTTTCATATGTGGGGGCTTGGGCAATAAGGGTGACTTCCATTGGGTTAGGAGTGTATACTATTGTAGTTTTCATATGTGAGGGCTTGGGCAATAAGGGTGACTTATCCATTGGGTTAGGAGTGTATACTATTGCAGTTTTCATATGTGGGGGCTTGGGCAATACGGGTGACTTATCCATTGGGTTAGGAGTGTATACTATTGTAGTTTTCATATGTGGGGGCTTGGGCAATAAGGGTGACTTATCCATTGGGTTAGGAGTGTATACTATTGTAGTTTTCATATGTGGGGGCTTGGGCAATAAGGGTGACTTATCCATTGGGTTAGGAGTGTATACTATTGCAGTTTTCATATGTGGGGGCTTGGGCAATGAGGGTGACTTATCCATTGGGTTAGGAGTGTATACTATTGCAGTTTTCATATGTGGGGGCTTGGGCTATAAGGGTGACTTATCCATTGGGTTAGGAGTGTATACTATTGCAGTTTTCATATGTGGGGGCTTGGGCAATAAGGGTGACTTATCCATTGGGTTAGGAGTGTATACTATTGCAGTTTTCATATGTGGGGGCTTGGGCAATAAGGGTGACTTCCATTGGGTTAGGAGTGTATACTATTGTAGTTTTCATATGTGAGGGCTTGGGCAATAAGGGTGACTTATCCATTGGGTTAGGAGTGTATACTATTGCAGTTTTCATATGTGGGGGCTTGGGCAATACGGGTGACTTATCCATTGGGTTAGGAGTGTATACTATTGTAGTTTTCATATGTGGGGGCTTGGGCAATAAGGGTGACTTATCCATTGGGTTAGGAGTGTATACTATTGTAGTTTTCATATGTGGGGGCTTGGGCAGTAAGGGTGACTTATCCATTGGGTTAGGAGTGTATACTATTGTAGTTTTCATATGTGGGGGCTTGGGCAATAAGGGTGACTTATCCATTGGGTTAGGAGTGTATACTATTGTAGTTTTCATATGTGGGGGCTTGGGCAATACGGGTGACTTATCCATTGGGTTAGGAGTGTATACTATTGTAGTTTTCATATGTGGGGCCTTGGGCAATAAGGGTGACTTATCCATTGGGTTAGGAGTGTATACTATTGTAGTTTTCATATGTGGGGGCTTGGGCAATAAGGGTGACTTATCCATTGGGTTAGGAGTGTATACTATTGTAGTTTTCATATGTGGGGGCTTGGGCTATAAGGGTGACTTATCCATTGGGTTAGGAGTGTATACTATTGTAGTTTTCATATGTGGTGGCTTGGGCAATAAGAGTGACTTATCCATTGGGTTAGGAGTGTATACTATTGTAGTTTTCATATGTGGGGGCTTGGGCAATAAGGGTGACTTATCCATTGGGTTAGGAGTGTATACTATTGTAGTTTTCATATGTGGGGGCTTGGGCAATAAGAGTGACTTATCCATTGGGTTAGGAGTGTATACTATTGTAGTTTTCATATGTGGGGGCTTGGGCAATAAGGGTGACTTATCCATTGGGTTAGGAGTGTATACTATTGTAGTTTTCATATGTGGGGGCTTGGGCAATAAGGGTGACTTATCCATTGGGTTAGGAGTGTATACTATTGTAGTTTTCATATGTGGGGGCTTGGGCAATAAGGGTGACTTATCCATTGGGTTAGGAGTGTATACTATTGTAGTTTTCATATGTGGGGGGGGGGGGGGGCTTGGGCAATAAGGGTGACTTATCCATTGGGTTAGGAGTGTATACTATTGTAGTTTTCATATGTGGGGGCTTGGGCAATAAGGGTGACTTATCCATTGGGTTAGGAGTGTATACTATTGTAGTTTTCATATGTGGGGGCTTGGGCAATAAGGGTGACTTATCCATTGGGTTAGGAGTGTATACTATTGTAGTTTTCATATGTGGGGGCTTGGGCAATAAGGGTGACTTATCCATTGGGTTAGGAGTGTATACTATTGTAGTTTTCATATGTGGGGGCTTGGGCAATAAGGGTGACTTATCCATTGGGTTAGGAGTGTATACTATTGTAGTTTTCATATGTGGGGGCTTGGGCAATAAGAGTGACTTATCCATTGGGTTAGGAGTGTATACTATTGTAGTTTTCATATGTGGGGGCTTGGGCAATAAGAGTGACTTATCCATTGGGTTAGGAGTGTATACTATTGTAGTTTTCATATGTGGGGGCTTGGGCAATAAGGGTGACTTATCCATTGGGTTAGGAGTGTATACTATTGTAGTTTTCATATGTGGGGGCTTGGGCAATACGGGTGACTTATCCATTGGGTTAGGAGTGTATACTATTGTAGTTTTCATATGTGGGGGCTTGGGCAATAAGGGTGACTTATCCATTGGGTTAGGAGTGTATACTATTGTAGTTTTCATATGTGGGGGCTTGGGCAGTAAGGGTGACTTATCCATTGGGTTAGGAGTGTATACTATTGTAGTTTTCATATGTGGGGGCTTGGGCAATAAGGGTGACTTATCCATTGGGTTAGGAGTGTATACTATTGTAGTTTTCATATGTGGGGGCTTGGGCAATACGGGTGACTTATCCATTGGGTTAGGAGTGTATACTATTGTAGTTTTCATATGTGGGGGCTTGGGCAATACGGGTGACTTATCCATTGGGTTAGGAGTGTATACTATTGTAGTTTTCATATGTGGGGGCTTGGGCAATAAGGGTGACTTATCCATTGGGTTAGGAGTGTATACTATTGTAGTTTTCATATGTGGGGGCTTGGGCAATAAGAGTGACTTATCCATTGGGTTAGGAGTGTATACTATTGTAGTTTTCATATGTGGGGGCTTGGGCAATACCGGTGACTTATCCATTGGGTTAGGAGTGTATACTATTGTAGTTTTCATATGTGGGGGCTTGGGCAATAAGGGTGACTTATCCATTGGGTTAGGAGTGTATACTATTGTAGTTTTCATATGTGGGGGCTTGGGCAATAAGAGTGACTTATCCATTGGGTTAGGAGTGTATACTATTGTAGTTTTCATATGTGGGGGCTTGGGCAATACGGGTGACTTCCATTGGGTTAAGAGTGTATACTATTGTAGTTTTCATATGTGGGGGCTTGGGCAATAAGAGTGACTTATCCATTGGGTTAGGAGTGTATACTATTGTAGTTTTCATATGTGGGGGCTTGGGCAATAAGGGTGACTTATCCATTGGGTTAGGAGTGTATACTATTGTAGTTTTCATATGTGGGGGATTGGGCAATAAGGGTGACTTATCCATTGGGTTAGAGTGTATACTATTGTAGTTTTCATATGTGGGGGCTTGGGCAATAAGAGTGACTTATCCATTGGGTTAGGAGTGTATACTATTGTAGTTTTCATATGTGGGGGCTTGGGCAATAAGAGTGACTTATCCATTGGGTTAGGAGTGTATACTATTGTAGTTTTCATATGTGGGGGCTTGGGCAATAAGGGTGACTTATCCATTGGGTTAGGAGTGTATACTATTGTAGTTTTCATATGTGGGGGCTTGGGCTATAAGGGTGACTTATCCATTGGGTTAGGAGTGTATACTATTGTAGTTTTCATATGTGGGGGCTTGGGCAATAAGGGTGACTTATCCATTGGGTCAGGAGTGTATACTATTGTAGTTTTCATATGTGGGGGCTTGGGCAATAAGGGTGACTTATCCATTGGGTTAGGAGTGTATACTATTGTAGTTTTCATATGTGGGGGCTTGGGGCAATAAGGGTGACTTATCCATTGGGTTAGGAGTGTATACTATTGTAGTTTTCATATGTGGGGGCTTGGGCAATAAGGAGTGACTTATCCATTGGGTTAGGAGTGTATACTATTGTAGTTTTTCATATGTGGGGGCTTGGGCAATAAGGGTGACTTATCCATTGGGTTAGGAGTGTATACTATTGTAGTTTTCATATGTGGGGGCTTGGGCAATAAGGGTGACTTATCCATTGGGTTAGGAGTGTATACTATTGTAGTTTTCATATGTGGGGGCTTGGCAATAAGGGTGACTTATCCATTGGGTTAGGAGTGTATACTATTGTAGTTTTCATATGTGGGGGTTGGGCATTCGGGTGACTTATCCATTGGGTTAGGAGTGTATACTATTGTAGTTTTCATATGTGGGGGCTTGGGCAATAAGGGTGACTTATCCATTGGGTTAGGAGTGTATACTATTGTAGTTTTCATATGTGGGGGCTTGGGCAATAAGGGTGACTTATCCATTTTTGGTACAGATGTGACAATAATGCACCAAAAGTTAAAATTAAAATAAAGGCTCCTTAGATGACTTAACCTCTCCCCCCCCCCCCTCAACCGACCAGCAGTGGTCCAAAATAAAGGCTCCTTAGATGACTTAACCTCTCCCCCCCCCCCCCCCCCCCCCCCACCCACCGAATTAGACATGGGCAGTGTTTGGTCACCTCATCCCTGGATTAAATTCTATGAGAGACTTTAATTGTGCACATGATCAAATTGACCAATCATGGACTGTAAAAACTCACCTCATCAGGTCGAGCTACCCCGGGCATCCTTACATCTTGAGTGAACACTTCATTGTTTTCCTCCTCGCGTATTCCATACCTTTGTTTCATGTTGTTGCCCCAATCAAAAGATTTCCCATGGCAACAAATGACAAAGGATAGAATTAATGGCAATAAACAAGTCATCCTGTACATGGTCCTTGTACACTGATATGTCATTTTGTCAAGACTTGCGACAGACGATGTGGGTGTAGTGTAAGATGGTGTGATACTTTCAAATTGCTTTGTGAATAATCTTAGAACCTTTTCATCAAGGATTTTGATATAAACTATGCAGTCTGAGTGTTGATTATCCGCTAGGTATCTTCTTGGTTAGACTGAATGGCCATAAATATATGTGAATTACAGGACCTGAAAAATAAAATAAAAATATTTGCAATTTTCAATTAAAATTTTCATCAGAAGACAATGGCTGACCTTTATTTAGGTTTTATTACCCTTTTTTATGACTCGAACTCGGACTTGGACATCAAGGACTCGGTCTCGGACTCAGACTCGAGATGTAAGGTCTCATATTCGGGTAGGATTGACTTGACTCTAACACTGGTAAATACTTCTGTTATGATGGTATCCTATTCTTATATTGTGTGACCCTGATTGCTTCTCTCTGTACTAAATAAATATGCCAAATAAAAAAAATAATCAAAATAGTCTAATCATGTCTTGGTGGCACTGGTTGTCATCTGCTTCCTTTAGGTATAGACTTAAATGAAGTTTACAACACAGAATTCTTGGGAAAATGCCCAAAACATTGTGCGGTTTTGAAAGTTATGATAAAAAGTGGAGATTCACTTGAAATGGGTTTATTTAATCAAATCTGTGCATTTTCTTACACTTTTGCTCGCTAAAATGTGACGCGATCAAGCTGAATGAGTTGAGAATATTGATTTTGAGTTACAGGTAAATAGAAGTGACAAATTCTTATGTTTTACTTTGTTTTCTCAGTTGGTAAACTGTTTGTAACTTAAAAACTAGAAGTTCGATTTTAGTCGGGTTAGGAACATACTGTAGCATTTTTCACCTGCTTTTAAATGATGGACAAATATTATTCAAAACTGCCGCCATGTGACTCATTTCGCTTGATCATGTCACAAATGTGATTTTCACTTCCGGGTTTACGGGCCGCCATCTCAGGTTTCTACAAAAGATGGCGCCCTAACAATCAGCCCAGAGTATGTTTGGAGAAATTCGGGAATCCGGGGGTCCCGCCTAAACAATTAGCACGATTTCCCGAAAATCCCAGCCATAGTAAATACGCCCGGCTTCAAGTAGGCGTGCACCAATATGTACTGCAATATGAATGACACAGTTACGTCACTGTCTCATGATGGACAATAGACTATAGTGTGTGATTTTTTTGTACAAGTACATTTACATTTTGGTTTTTAAACAGGCCTCAGAAACCATATTCTCTGGACAATGGCGCCAAGATTTCCTATTTTTATTTCAAGAATTTGGTTTCGATTCCCCCCGACTGACGCCTTGAAATTTGATGTAATTTAGCTACGAAATGAAGCATAGAGAGCCAACATCATTTCTTTACCACTGGCGTAGCCAGAGGGGGGGGGGGGCGAGGGGGACGATCGCCCCCCAATATTGACGTCGTGTCGGATGAGATTGGTACTGTCGGTTCATTTGACCAGAGGAATCATTGAATTATGATGGTCAAAAGTACACTGGTACAAGCTTGTTTAGAGCTAAAATGTACCTCAATCGTGCCAAAAATAGGTGTAAACTGAAAAGACTCATCTTGTCAGTTCATTTACATATCTCCCCCCCCCCCCCAATATGAAGAACCTAGCTACGCTACTGTTCTTTACTATAGCGGAAATAGGGCGATCGAAATTTAGCTAGCTCCTCTTGGAAATAGAAACAGTATGAGATATTAAACCAAGGCATACATATTATTTGAACATTAAACATGATATCTGAAGCAAAAGTTTGACTAACGTACTAAGTAAATGTAAGTTTATTCAGGAAAGTTAAACAATAGTGACGTATATAATGTATACGACGCCGACTCAGATGCTTCTATTTCATAGCTCTCAAACTAGTACAGGAAACCCATACATTTTTTGTTAAGGGGGGACTTAAGGAAGTTTTTGATTTGATTTTTTGAATTTTGTGAGTGCTGTAATTATTAAACTATTAATCAAATGTATATAAAAGTATACATTTTTGGAAAGGAAATGGATCAGAGAATCCAAATTTGGCGTCAATTTTGACCAAAAAAGTAGATTTTTTGAGAAAATCACAAAATTCACTTTTTTGACCCAAATATTTTTGAACAAAGCTAACAAAAAATAATTTTGAGTAAAAAATGGCCAAATCACTTTATAATGATTTTAAGACACTAATGAAGGGACGATTTTTTTTTTTTTAAAACCTAATCTAATATTTTTGAAATTTTGACCAAAAAGTGCCAAAAAACATGAAAAAATGGATTTTTAATTTTTTTTTACACTTTTTTGTCAAAATTTCAAAAATTATTGGATTAGATTTAAAAAAAAAAATTCGTCCCTTCAGTAGTGTCTTAACACTTTCCACGCGGCAGGCGGCTGCAGACGACATTCCAAAATTTCACAAAATGTTTAAAAAATGTCAAAATTATTGAATTTCATTAACATATTCAGAATCACCATGAGAAATGCATTGACATAAGTACAAACATGCCTAGTATTGGGTCAGTAATCCTTGAGATAGGCTTTGAAAATTGTGAAAGGTTTCTGAAAAATCTGTTTTGTGTATGGTAAAAATAATAGCCGCGTGGAAAGTGTTAACATCATCATCAAGTGATTTGGGCATTTTTAACTCAAAATTATGTTTGTTAGCTTTGTTCAAAAAAATTGGGTCAAAAAAGTGATTTTTTTTGTGTGATTTTCTCAAAAAATCAACAGTTTTGGTCAAAATTGATGCCAAATTTGGATTCTCTGATCCATTTCCTTTCCAAAAAGGTATACTTTTATATACATTTGAGTCATGGTTCAAATATCACTAACAAAATTCAACAAAAAACTTCCTTAAGTCCCCCCTTAATTGTGTTATTTACGTTCACCAACCAGTGTATGTGAATATTGTATTAATAGAAATTGCCAAATGATTTGCTGTCCCGATTGAATGACGGCCAGTACTAATGATACAGGGGTAATTACACAAAAACAACATTCCCATTGATTTTCATACTAGCTACACACCTTCATAAAGTCCTCTTCTTTCTTTTCAGCCTCAGTTTATAACATGAGAATGCTAAATTATTCCATTTGAACCATAATTCTCTGACGTGTAACGCAATGGTATAATGAGTTTTCGGTACCCTGGCTATCCCACAATGCAACACGCAATCAGCGTGAATGAGTTCTAGTCTTGTCTCCCAGTCTCAAAATATCATAAACATCCACATGCACATCCCTTATTATGAGTTGTAGCTGGGAATGTTTAAAAACAACTCGAGTTACCTCTATTATTAATGAATGGCAAGATGAGGATGAGTAGATAAGAACAAGCACAAAGAAGTGTGTAACGTAAATTACCCAAAACAAAATCACATTAAGATGGAGTCACATTAAGATGGAGTCATACTTAGAAATGGGATAGATAGTGAAACACGCAAAATACTAGGCTTGAGTTATCCCGTGTAATTTCTCTTACGTGACACGAGTCATTCTATACGGGCGTGTAACATGTACCTGTTACAACTGTCAACCGCCTCCATCTGCGAGTTTTGGTCCTTTCGGTGCACCACGCAAAAGGAATCACATAACAATGGCAGTCCATATCGATGAAGATCATGAAATCCATCGTGAGCGAAATAAAGGTAAACTCCATATCATTTAGCAGTAATAACATGGAATCAGTGTTTTTAATGAGTTTTCATGCACAAAGTCAAAATAAGTGGCTTAATAATCCAATAATTTCCTTGTGCATACTGCCGTTTTATTACTAAAATTTGTCAGTTTAAACTTCAAGTTTATTGTAAAAACTAGATCGTGTACACATATACCGTGTTTTGCTTACGAGACACGCACCACAGGTTATGCGTGCGTGCGGTTATGCGTATGTGTACCGTGCCTGTGTAACATGCGCATGCCTACAAAATACCCTAATATGATGAACAATACCAACTGATGGGCAAATTACTATATTTAAATACAGAACATGCGCTAAATCGATCACAACCACCGTACACAGCGAAATATTTGCACAAGATGAACGGACTCCACATGCGTTATGGTCTTCTTTACCAGTTGCAATAGATATTTGTCACATCATGGTACTTGGACTTACAACAAGTAATATTTGTTGCAATAGATACCATAGCATAGTATAGGGTAACGGCACAATGTTGAAGGGAACCATTTTAGACCAAATTTTAGTCACCTGAAATGCCTCTGATTTTATGTCCTAATCACCTTATTGGAGACTCAAAGTTGTCCTTGAATGTTCTTTATCTATTCATGGCATTGCTATGATAATATAAGACTAGAGAGTTAGCAAAAGTGTTCAGAAAAGTTGTATTGGAATTTTTTATTTACGACTAGCAGGTAACACAGGGGTAAACATAATCACCTTTGTCGGCCATGCATCTTCTTAAAGAAAAAAAATCACATGGTCAATTTGGGAATTTTGTTTTTCTGAAGGCTACCGGATTGAATTTCATCCAAATAATATGCATATTATTGGTCAGGAACCAGGTGAGCACTAAATTTTAAGTTAAACCTGTCCGTTAAAAACAGAATTAAGACATTCATTATTTATGTTAATTAGTCACAGGATAGCCTCGTCTTTTTGGTATGGTTGCCCATTTGCTAGCCCCAATGGTGGCTTTACTATCCTTCATTATTAGTCTCAGCTAAAGCTACACCCCCTCTCATTGACATTTGACGTCGCGAAAATGAAATTTTTAAATCATCATTTGCACATAAAATATAACTAAAATCTTTCAAAATGCACTCACATGTTATTCCTAGAACTCTTACATTGAGTTCATTATGTTGATCAAGCATCCTCATTTTAAGGAAAATATTGAGGTGAAAAATCGGCAGTGCTGACACTCAATGTGAATTTTGCAACGTCGTGAGTCTATGGAGGGTGGTGGTACCGTGTATCGAAGATTCACTTGCACTAAGGTACTGATTGGGACTACACATTTGTCTGAACAAGTATCCAAATCATAGATTTAGGTACTGCAAGGACTAAGCATAGTAGTGTATAGATATGAGGGATAGCCACCTATTTACAATAATATTATTACTAGTATTATTTAATTACCGTATTTATTATCACAAATTGCTACATTTTCATTTACATGGATGGAGTATGGACATTGTTCAATGATTGTACGGTACTACAGCCATTCGAGTCCCGCTGTGGTCAACATGTTGTGCTCTTGAGTAAGGCACTTTACCGCAATTACTCCTCTCTACCCAGGTGTATTTAAACGGGTACCAGCATTTTTCAGTGCTGGGAAGGTAACAGACTCGCTGTGGAGGAGGTGTAGCGAGTCCCACACAGCAACATTATAAAAAGAAGTGAGTCTGGCCCTATCGCTTTGAAAGGGAGATGGGCACTCCGCTCCTGGTATTACAGGATCGACCGCCTTTACCTTTACTTTACATACAGTCATTCATACATACTACATACTGTTATACCAGGGAGGTGTAATAACATCTCTCTGGTTATACTGTACACAGCGCCCTACTGGTACAGTGCCACTGAAACCTAGGGACATGAGTTTTGTGTACAGGTATTAATTATAACGGTATTACCTGTACACAAAACTCATGTACAGACCCGGGTTGATATATATGATTATATGATCAATATCATGACATGTATGTGGGCTGACAGCTGTCAAATGTTTACATTGTCCTGACAGGCTGACAGTCCACAATTTAAATGTTATTATTAATTATCAATCAAAGTTTCAGACTGCCCAGATGTGTAGGCAAAACACATGTTATTTCACACATTGAAAACAATCGCAGCGATAACAGCTGGGAACCCGTACGGTTGTCGCAGCAGGCATCGGTGATTTTAGTTCATTTTAGTACGGGTTTTCGTTCGTTAAATACCAGCATTATGGCAAGATAATCGTATATCTTATGATTTCCATGCATAGATTAAACAAATCTCTCATAACATACCCTTTTTATTACGAGGAATTGATCCATTAAATGCTAACAATCATCACCATCTGTGAGATGTTTACACCGATACTTTCCATGTTATGACAGCCATCTTGTCTTGCGGCGAAAGTAAATGGATGGATGGATATTGATAAGGTGTCCATATCGATTGATCGGGAAAGTGAAAGTTCCGGGTGTGTGGAAAATTGTGGATTAAAAAAGTTTCACCACCTCCCTGAGGGGGAGAAGAAAAATATTGGGGGTACACTGCGCGCCAAGCGCGCGAAAATGTTTGCTTTTAAGGCATATTATGCGATCTTTTCCATTGGACGCCCTCTATCCTTGATTTTTTTTAAAGCAGATTTTATTGCAGATTTACATTTCTGATCATCATAAATACATTATGACTCTGAGTTACATACAGGGTGATTCGATTCCTTATTACTTCAAAAGCATGGTTTTAGAGTGAATTTAGAATGAAAAAAAACCCTGTCCTGTGGCAGGACTATCTATTTTGAAAATAAACTGTCCTGCGGCAGGGCAATCTATTTTCAACATCTTTAGGCCTAAACCATGATTTTTGAAGTAATTTGGAATTGTATCGCTCTGTAACTCAGAATAGGCCTATGATCTATGATCAGAAATGTAAATCTGCAAACAAAATCTGCTTTCTGCTCATAATTTGCTTTGTAAAAACCTGAAATTGTTCTAAATTAGACCTTTTAGACAAATTGAAGTAATTTGATATTAAAACTCAACATTGACTGGGGAAAAACTGGGGGGGGGGGTCGTGAATCGCGGCCGGGGTGGGGTGGCGTCAAAAAGAGTTTTTGATTGCAAAAGAGAGTAGACATAAGTGAACAACAAGAACTGTCGGCAGAGGTACCAAATGCCCAAAATTGGGGGTCTGTTTTTTCACCCATCAATTAGATCACAAAATATCTAAATAACGGGGAGAGAAATATTGCGATACAAAAGAGTTTTCAATTGGTTTTCTGATTGTATAATCACTTTGATATGCATATTCAAATAAAGCCTGATATACCAATAAAAAATGTTTGTCTTTTCTTATGTTACACCCTGTATAATTAATGCACACACCTGTATAATATCCCCTGGTAGGCCTATCCTTGCAGTTTGTTTGTTTGTTGTTTGTTTACACGGTCGGTCCGTACGGACACACGCTTGGGTCCTGAAGGGACCAGACTCAAGCAAATTGCTCAGGCCAGGCTTAAAAAGCCTATATAAGCATGCTGGTTGAATTAAAAACAGCCACTCCCTACAAATATTAAAGTTAACAATTTGGCTGTCAGCCTTCAGACGAGAAAAGAATAGTCTTGATCCAATCTCATTTATGCCACAGAGGCTAGTGATAGCTTTCCAAATACTTTTACTCCGTGAATCGGATGTATACAATTATAGTTATGTGCATTTGAATCAAAATTGGTGAATTTTCTCTAAATTTATAAACGTGTAAATTTGTTTTACCAAGTGACATAGTAAACTTTTCCTAATGAGGCTGGAAGTGTAGCGCAGTGCGCTACTGCGCTAGCAGGGCAAATCATTTTCGAATAATTAGGTTTAAGTTGTCTTCTGCAACGAGGGCGCATTTTCACTGGCTTAAAGAGGGCGTACCGTCATTTTCTCGTTGGCTCCAGACAATGGCGGATCGATAGCCCATGCTTTTTGCATTTTTAAATCGAACTACACCTCATGTCTTGTTAGAATTATCAAGGAGTTATTATAGTTAATATAATAACTCCTTGGAATTATCAACCCAAAACCGTTAGTGGGAAAATCAACTCCATCAGTCCGTCATATCATACTGTATAATAAATCGTAACGAGATTGCACCCATATTTATGCTGGTAAAACCATCCAATGGAAGAGTGCTCAACCCTATTAGGGATCCATGTATTGAGGAGTGAAGGTCTTTTCCCACGTAACAGTATTGTAAAACACTATACTAGTAGGTCTATGCCTCTGTTTTTATGTCCTAATCACCTTTAAATAAAAGGATATATATCACTTGTCATAATTGCTCAAACATTTGTCCATGAAAAATCAATATTTCTCTAGAAAATTCCTTGTAAACTTTATTGAGCTGTATTTCCATAAAAATAAAGTGTCCTGGCGACTTATGACGGTTTTGATGGAGTGGTCACCTATTATGCTTTCTAAGTTCGAAGGAAACTTTTATAACATTTCTTAAAATGTACTACAATCCATGCAGGGTCAGCCTGCCTGCCCCCTCTGTTCTCTCCCTCCCCTCTTCTCTTCTTTCCAGTGGCGTAGCTAGACGGTTTTTCATATTGGGTGTGGGGGGGGGGGGATAAAAGTGAACCAACAAGATTTTGCCAACTCTTCGACTTTTTGACATTTCGGTTTTAAACGTGCTTCTACCAATAAACATTCATTTTTTGGGAACATGCGCACGTAGCACGCGAATTATTGTCGGTGGGTGTACTTTGGACCGTCATTCAATGATTCCTTGTCAAATGAACCGACAGTACCAATCTCAACCGACACGATAATCTCTTCGCCCCCTCGCCCCCACCCTCTTGGCTACGCCAGTACGCCACTGCTTCTTTCCTTGGTATAGATGTTTCAACAATTAGTATTTAAGTTGCTCATCCAGTAAATTACTTTTCCTGTCTTGACACGTTAACAAAATGAATCAAATTGCTGCATCAACCAGTTATATTTGTCTCTTTTCTCCATGTAAAGAAAAGAAGTGTGACGATCAAAATTAGTACAAACATATTTTATAATTGTTCTCAAACGGAACGAATGCCCTTTTTCTATTGGGCGGTGTCTTGATATTCACGTTACGGACACACAAAAATAAGATAATGAAGCGAAACAAAATCTGAACGTCATTTTATAAAACGCGGCATCACTTCTTTAAAACTCGCTATCATTTTGTAAAAACTGGTCCACATTTCTTAAACTCGACACTCTCTCTTTTAAACTCGGCATGTCTGCATTAAATACAGCATCACTTTTGTAAACGCTACATGTACATCATTATTTTAAACGCTACATTATTAATTTAAACGCTAAATTATTAATTCAAACGCTACGTCATTATTTTAATCGCTACGTCATTATTTTAAACTCGACATCATTTTTTTAAACTCAACGTTTTTTTAGGCTTATGGCGTGCCATACTTTTTTGCAAATAAAATCCAAAGTGTCAACTTGTTTACTATAATAGTACGGTGTACTAACTCCGCCAACACACATAGGCCTACCCCAGCAATTTTACGCACACAAGTGAATTTATTATGGACACAAGTGAATTTATTACACACTAGCGGGCATCCGCGCTTCGCGCGGACCCACTAGAAGATTTCACGGAGAGGTAAGTAAACAAAGCTTAAGAAAAGTTGACACAATATCAAGAACATGTCCTACATGTATACATAATCCAGACGGGCCCTAAATAATCCGAATATCGCAGGTGCTTTTGATAATCCAGGTATACATGTGCCTTAAAGTAGGTAGGCCTACGATTTGTCTTTCCAGATAGGCCTACCTATGTAGGCCTGCCATGTGACCTGAAATGCAGGTACCCGTTGTCCCATTATATCCAGGGACCCCATAGGCCTAAGCCCTACCCCTAATCCAGTTACCACAGGTGCCATTGGCACCGGATACCACATAATCCAGGTACTGCAGTGTGCCGTTATATACCCAGGTGCCTTACTGTATCATTCAAGTAACTTGAATTAATCGCGGGTGCCGAAGATAGCGGGCAGTAATAGTCATATCACAATAGGCAGAGGTGAGTGATATCAAAGCGTTATAAATGTTTATATAAATATCAAGAATATGTCCTTATTCCGGTACCTAAAGTGCCCTTGATATATTATGTAAGTGACATGGTACCCTTAATACACCATGCGCCTAGGCCCAATGTGCTCTTAAATAATACAGATACCCATGTTCCTAATCTAGGCCCCTATTCCACGTGTTCTTAATACACCAGTTGCCCATAGGCCTAGGCCCTACCCCTCACAGATGGCCTTAATAACCCAGGTACCGCATTTGCCGGCATTATATCCATACCAATGTGCTCGTATTATATCCAGTTTATAATGGAAAGCGCAGGTATAGGTGCCGAAGCTATAATAGCGGTGGTTAGTCACATCAAAACGTATAAAGATGAGGGTATTGTAAAACAGCAAGAGTATGTCGTTGATACTCCATGTATCCTAGGTGCCCTTATTACTGACATTGGTACCACAGTGCCCTTAATTATCCATATATACCATGTGCTCTTAATAAATCCATGTATGCCATGCATGTATAATAACACATGGTGCCCTTGATTATTCAGGTACCACCCCATGTACTTTAATAATCAAGATTGTGTATAAGTGATCCAATATAGGACCTCCATGGACTATGTGGTTTATCTTGAATCGAATATTAAGAGCACCCGTGATAACTGTGTATGCGGCTATTAGGGCCTACAGTGGATTAATAAGGACACCTGAATGGTTATTCAGGTGTAGGAATACTTAAAATATTCAGAGTATCTGGATTGCCTTAATATCCCCTCATTACACATATACAAGCGATTTAATTTACGAACACATCACCGTAAATTCATTTGTGCGCATATTTAAATCGCTTGTGTGCGTAATACATTCACTTGTGTGTGTTATAAATTCACCTGTGTGCGTAAAATCAAATCGAAGGGTAACAACACTTGTACCACATCTAATGTCATTTACCTCGTATCATGTAGAGTGTGTGGAGTCCAGTCCAGTATGTTGGTGACCAAAAACTCACTGAAGAAGCGCTTTTCTATGGACACAGATCAACACCAACAAGCCACCTGTCGGAGAACACTTCAACCTTCCCAACCACACCATGTCTGATGATCTTACAGGGCATTGCATCTTTAGGTAGCCGTTCAGAGAAGAGAGAAGCTATGGCTGATAGCATTGTATTCACTTGCTATCTACTACTGATAGCATTGTATTCACTTGCTATCTGCTGCTGATAGCATTGTATTCACTTGCTTACTTCTGTTGATAGCATTGTATTCACTTGCTATCTACTACTGATAGCATTGCATTCACTTGCTATCTGCTGCTGATAGCATTGTATTCACTTGCTTTCTACTGCTGATAGAATTGTATTCACTTGCTATCTCCTGCTGATATCATTATTTCACTAGCTATCTACTGCTGTAGCATTATTTCACTAATAGTCTAATACTAGTACTATCTCCTGCTGATAGTATTGTATTCACCTGCTATCTACTGGTGATAGCATTGTATTCACTTGCTATCTACTACTGATAGCATTGTATTCACTTGCTATCTGCTGCTGATAGCATTTTATTCACTTGCTTTCTACTGTTGATAGCATTGTATTCACTTGCTATCTATAGCATTGTATTCACTTGCTATCTACTGCTATAGCATTGTATTCACTTGCTATCTAATGCTATAGCATTGTATTCACTTGCTATCTACTACTGATGGCATTGTATATATTTACTCATTATTTCACTAGCTATCTACTGCTGTAGCATTATTTCACTTACTATCTCCTGCTGATAGCATTATTTCACTAGTTATCTACTACTGATAGTATTGCATTGACTTGCTATCTGCTGCTGATAGCATTGTATTCACTTACTATCTACTGCTGATAGCACTGTATTCACTTGCTGTCTACTCCTGATAGTATTGTATTCACTTGCTATCTACTGGTGATAGCATTGTATTCACTTGCTGTCTGCTGCTGATAGCATTGTATTCACTTGCTATCTACTGCTGATAGCATTGTATTCACTTGCTATCTACTGCTGATAGCATTGCATTCACTTGCTATCTACTCCTGATAGTATTGTATTCACTTGCTATCTACTAGTGATAGCATTGTATTCACTTGCTATCTACTGGTGATAGCATTGTATTCACTTGCTATCTATTGCTGATATCATTGTATTCACTTGCTATCTACTACTGATAGCATTGTATTCACTTGCTATCTACTGCTGATAGCAATGTATTCACTTGCTATCTACTCCTGATAGTATTGTATTCACTTGCTATCTACTGCTGATATCATTGTATTCACTTGCTATCTACTACTGATAGCATTGTATTCACTTGCTATCTACTGCTGATAGCATTGTATTCACTTGATATCTACCGCTGATAGTATTGTATTCACTTGCTATCTACTGCTGATATCATTGTATTCACTTGCTATCTACTACTGATATCATTGTATTCACTTGCTATCTACTGCTGATAGCATTGTATTCACTTGCTATCTACTCCTGATAGTATTGTATTCACTTGCTATCTACTGCTGATATCATTGTATTCACTTGCTATCTACTACTGATAGCATTGAATCCACTTGCTATCTACTGCTGATAGCATTGTATTCACTTGCTATCTACTGCTGATAGCATTGTATTCACTTGCTATCTACTGTTGATAGCATTGTATCCATTTGCTATCTACTGCTGATAGCATTGCATTCACTTGCCATCTACTACTGATAGCATTGAATCCACTTGCCATCTACTGCTGATAGCATTGTATTCACTTGCTATCTACTGCTGATAGCATTGTATTCACTTGCTATCTACTGTTGATAGCATTGTATCCACTTGCCATCTACTACTGATAGCATTGAATCCACTTGCTATCTACTGCTGATAGCATTGAATTCACTTGCTATCTACTGCTGATAGCATTGTATTCACTTGCTATCTACTGCTGATAGCATTGTATTCACTTGCTATCTACTGCTGATAGCATTGTATTCACTTGCTATTTACTGCTGATAGCATTGTATTCACTTGCTATCTACTGCTGATATCATTGTATTCACTTGCTATCTACTGCTGATAGCATTGTATTCACTTGCTATCTACTGCTGATAGCATTGTATTCACTTGCTATCTACTGCTGATAGCATTGTATTCACTTGCTATCTACTGCTGATAGCATTGTATTCACTTGCTATCTACTGCTGATAGCATTGTATTCACTTGCTATCTACTGGTGATAGCATTGTATTCACTTGCTATCTATTGCTTAAGGAATACTTGTGTGAGAACAATCTTATTGAAGAGTATCAATCTGCATATGTGTCGAATAGGAGTACCGAGACTGCTCTCCTTAAGGTGCAAAGTGATATATTGAATGCTGTTGACAGACGAGAGGTTGTATTTCTTGTGATGCTTGATCTGTCTGCAGCATTCGATACTATTGATCATAACATGCTATTGCGTCGTCTTGAGGGCGGTTTTGGGATTTCTGGCAAGGCTCTCCAGTGGATAAGATCTTATCTGGAGAGTCGTGTATACCAAGTTCAAATAGACGGGGTTTACTCTGATAAATGTAAATTAGACACTGGAGTTCCTCAAGGCTCTGTACTTGGTCCTTTGGGTTTTATTCTATACATATCACCTCTTGGTAACATTATACGTAAACATGGACTTAGTTTCCATGTTTATGCCGATGACACTCAAATATATATTTCTTTTGACCCGAGTATACCAGATGCGTATCAAACTGCTCTTTCACAACTTGAAGCATGTATCTCTGAGCTCAGTGACTGGATGGCTGTAAATAAATTAAAACTCAATCATAGTAAAACTGAATTTTTCATTGCTGGCACCACCCAAGGACTAAACAAACTCTCACCCCTTACACTCAAAGTTGGTGATGACATGATCAAACAAAGTTCTTCGGTGCGCAATCTCGGTATTATTTTTGATGATCATATGTCCATGACTAAACACGTCAATAGTCTGATCTCTTCTGTCAACTTTCAACTAAGGAACATCCGTCGCATCGCTAAATACCTTGATCAGGACACAAAACACCACGTCATTCGTTGTCTAATTCTCTCTCGTCTGGACTACGGCAATGCACTCCTGTATGGCGCCACATCTAAGGACCTTGATCGTCTTCAGTCTCTACAACACAAAGCCGTCAAACTTATCTTCTCCGCGGGCAGGCGTGACAGTCCTTCACCCCTCATGAACAACCTTCACTGGTTGCCAATACGGGAGCGCATCAAATTCAAAATATGCATGTATGTTTTCAAATGTCTTCACGGCACTGCACCAGCTTACCTTACAGACTTCCTCTCCCATAGACCAAAATCTGTTACCGGACCCATCACACGTTCTTCATCCGATTCTTCTCTTCTTCATGTTCATGTGGGAAAAAATCGCATCGGGGATAAATCTTTCTATGTGTCGGCACCCTTGCTGTGGAACAGCCTCCCAAGAAACATCAGGGAGGCATGTACATTGCCTACCTTCAAGAAGGTGTTGAAGTCACACTTCTATCCATCACACTGACTCAATTTGCATTGTTTATTTATGTATTTATTTATTTATTCTTTATTCATGGCGCTTTGATCAATTTGGAAAGGCGCCTTATAAATGTTGTTTATTATTATTATTATTATTGCTGATATCATTGTATTCACTTGCTATCTACTGCTGATAGCATTGTATTCACTTGCTTTCTACTGTTGATAGCATTGTATTCACTTGCTTTCTACTGCTGATAGCATTGTATTCACTTGCTATCTACTGCTGATAGCATTGTATTTACTTGCTATCTACTGCTGATAGCATTGTATTCTTTACTGCATTATTCATTTGCTATCTCATTTACTATCTCCTGCTGATAGCATTATTTCACTAGTTATCTACTGCTGTAGCATTATTTCACTTACTATCGCCTGCTGATAGCATTGTATTCACTTGCTATCTATACCATTGTATTCACTTGCTATATACTGCTATGGCATTGTATTCACTTGCTATCTACTGCTATAGCATTGTATTCACTTGCTATCTACTACTGATAGCATTGTATTCACTTGCTATCTGCTGCTGATAGCATTGTATTCACTTGCTTACTTCTGTTGATAGCATTGTATTCACTTGCTTTCTACTGCTGATAGAATTGTATTCACTTGCTATCTCCTGCTGATATCATTATTTCACTAGCTATCTACTGCTGTAGCATTATTTCACTAATAGTCTAATACTAGTACTATCTCCTGCTGATAGTATTGTATTCACCTGCTATCTACTGGTGATAGCATTGTATTCACTTGCTATCTACTACTGATAGCATTGTATTCACCTGCTATCTGCTGCTGATAGCATTTTATTCACTTGCTTTCTACTGTTGATAGCATTGTATTCACTTGCTATCTATAGCATTGTATTCACTTGCTATCTACTGCTATAGCATTGTATTCACTTGCTATCTAATGCTATAGCATTGTATTCACTTGCTATCTACTACTGATGGCATTGTATATATGTACTCATTATTTCACTAGCTATCTACTGCTGTAGCATTATTTCACTTACTATCTCCTGCTGATAGCATTATTTCACTAGTTATCTACTACTGATAGTATTGTATTGACTTGCTATCTGCTGCTGATAGCATTGTATTCACTTACTATCTACTGCTGATAGCACTGTATTCACTTGCTGTCTACTCCTGATAGTATTGTATTCACTTGCTATCTACTGGTGATAGCATTGTATTCACTTGCTGTCTGCTGCTGATAGCATTGTATTCACTTGCTATCTACTGCTGATAGCATTGTATTCACTTGCTATCTACTGCTGATAGCATTGCATTCACTTGCTATCTACTCCTGATAGTATTGTATTCACTTGCTATCTACTAGTGATAGCATTATATTCACTTGCTATCTACTGGTGATAGCATTGTATTCACTTGCTATCTATTGCTGATATCATTGTATTCACTTGCTATCTACTACTGATAGCATTGTATTCACTTGCTATCTACTGCTAATAGCAATGTATTCACTTGCTATCTACTCCTGATAGTATTGTATTCACTTGCTATCTACTGCTGAATGCATTGTATTCACTTGCTATCTATAGCATTGTATTCACTTGCTATCTACTGCTATAGCATTGTATTCACTTGCTATCTACTGCTGTAGCATTGTATTCACTTGCTATCTACTGCTGATAGCATTGTATTCACTTGTTATTTACTGCTGATAGCATTGTATTCACTTGCTATCTACTACTGATAGCATTGTATTCACTTGCTATCTACTGCTGATAGCATTGTATTCACTTGCTATCTATTGCTGATATCATTGTATTCACTTGCTATCTACTGTTGATAGCATTGTATCCACTTGCTATCTATTGCTGATATCATTGTATTCACTTGCTATCTACTGCTGATATCATTGTATTCACTTGCTATCTACTACTGATAGCATTGTATTCACTTGCTATCTACTGCTGATAGCATTGTATTCACTTGCTATCTACTCCTGATAGTATTGTATTCACTTGCTATCTACTGCTGATATCATTGTATTCACTTGCTATCTACTACTGATATCATTGTATTCACTTGCTATCTACTGCTGATAGCATTGTATTCACTTGCTATCTACTCCTGATAGTATTGTATTCACTTGCTATCTACTGCTGATATCATTGTATTCACTTGCTATCTACTACTGATAGCATTGAATCCACTTGCTATCTACTGCTGATAGCATTGTATTCACTTGCTATCTACTGCTGATAGCATTGTATTCACTTGCTATCTACTGTTGATAGCATTGTATCCATTTGCTATCTACTGCTGATAGCATTGCATTCACTTGCCATCTACTACTGATAGCATTGAATCCACTTGCTATCTACTGCTGATAGCATTGTATTCACTTGCTATCTACTGCTGATAGCATTGTATTCACTTGCTATCTACTGTTGATAGCATTGTATCCACTTGCCATCTACTACTGATAGCATTGAATCCACTTGCTATCTACTGCTGATAGCATTGTATTCACTTGCTATCTACTGCTGATAGCATTGTATTCACTTGCTATCTACTGCTGATAGCATTGTATTCACTTGCTATCTACTGCTGATAGCATTGTATTCACTTGCTATTTACTGCTGATAGCATTGTATTCACTTGCTATCTACTGCTGATAGCATTGTATTCACTTGCTATCTACTGCTGATAGCATTGTATTCACTTGCTATCTATTGCTGATATCATTGTATTCACTTGCTATCTACTGCTGATAGCATTGTATTCACTTGCTTTCTACTGTTGATAGCATTGTATTCACTTGCTATCTACTGCTGATAGCATTGTATTCACTTGCTATCTACTGCTGATAGCATTGTATTCACTTGCTATCTACTGCTGATAGCATTGTATTCACTTGCTATCTACTGCTGATATCATTGTATTCACTTGCTATCTACTGCTGATAGCATTGTATTCACTTGCTATCTACTACTGATATCATTGTATTCACTTGCTATCTACTGCTGATAGCATTGTATTCACTTGCTATCTACTCCTGATAGTATTGTATTCACTTGCTATCTACTGCTGATATCATTGTATTCACTTGCTATCTACTACTGATAGCATTGAATCCACTTGCTATCTACTGCTGATAGCATTGTATTCACTTGCTATCTACTGCTGATAGCATTGTATTCACTTGCTATCTACTGTTGATAGCATTGTATCCATTTGCTATCTACTGCTGATAGCATTGCATTCACTTGCCATCTACTACTGATAGCATTGAATCCACTTGCTATCTACTGCTGATAGCATTGTATTCACTTGCTATCTACTGCTGATAGCATTGTATTCACTTGCTATCTACTGATGATAGCATTGTATCCACTTGCCATCTACTACTGATAGCATTGAATCCACTTGCTATCTACTGCTGATAGCATTGTATTCACTTGCTATCTACTGCTGATAGCATTGTATTCACTTGCTATATACTGCTGATAGCATTGTATTCACTTGCTATCTACTCCTGATAGTATTGTATTCACTTGCTATCTACTGCTGATATCATTGTATTCACTTGCTATCTACTACTGATAGCATTGAATCCACTTGCTATCTACTGCTGATAGCATTGTATTCACTTGCTATTTACTGCTGATAGCATTGTATTCACTTGCTATCTACTGTTGATAGCATTGTATTCACTTGCTATCTACTGCTGATATCATTGTATTCACTTGCTATCTACTGCTGATATCATTGTATTCACTTGCTATCTACTGCTGTAGCATTGTATTCACTTGCTATCTACTGCTGATAGCATTGTATTCACTTGCTATTTACTGCTGATAGCATTGTATTCACTTGCTATCTACTGCTGATAGCATTGTATTCACTTGCTATCTATTGCTGATATCATTGTATTCACTTGCTATCTTCTGTTGATAGCATTGTATCCACTTGCTATCTATTGCTGATATCATTGTATTTACTTGCTATCTACTGCTGATAGCATTGTATTCTTTACTGCATTATTCATTTGCTATCTCATTTACTATCTCCTGCTGATAGCATTATTTCACTAGTTATCTACTGCTGTAGCATTATTTCACTTACTATCGCCTGCTGATAGCATTGTATTCACTTGCTTTCTACTGTTGATAGCATTGTATCCATTTGCTATCTACTGCTGATAGCATTGTATTCACTTGCTATCTACTGCTGATATCATTGTATTCACTTGCTATCTACTGCTGATAGCATTGTATTCACTTGCTTTCTACTGTTGATAGCATTGTATTTACTTGCTATCTACTGCTGATAGCATTGTATTCTTTACTGCATTATTCATTTGCTATCTCATTTACTATCTCCTGCTGATAGCATTATTTCACTAGTTATCTACTGCTGTAGCATTATTTCACTTACTATCGCCTGCTGATAGCATTGTATTCACTTGCTATCTATACCATTGTATTCACTTGCTATATACTGCTATGGCATTGTATTCACTTGCTATCTACTGCTATAGCATTGTATTCACTTGCCATCTACTACTGATAGTATTGTATTCACTTGCTATCTACTACTGATAGCATTGTATTCACTTGCTATCTACTGCTGATAGCATTGAATCCACTTGCTTACTACTGTTGATAGCATTGTATTCACTTGCTTTCTACTGCTGATAGAATCGTAATTCAGTTGCTATCTATAACTGCTGTAACATTATTTCACTTACTATCTCCTGCTGATAGCATTATTTCACTAGCTATCTACTACTGATAGTATTGTATTCACGTGGTACCCAGCTAACAATTGTACGTGTTTAAAACGTTCTTAAAACGTACCAATTACGTGGTTTGGACGTTTTCTAAAAACGTTTTATAAACGTTTATTTGTGGAAGGTTTCAGACGCCGTAAAAACGTTTTATGGGACGTTTGTAAAACCTTTTATGAACGTAATTTGTACGTGTTTTAAACGTTCTTAAAACGTACTATGTAGGTGGTTTGGACGTTTTCTAAAAACGTTTTATAAACGTTTATTTGTGGAAGGTTTCAGACGCCGTAAAAACGTTTTATGGGACGTTTGTAAAACCTTTAATGAACGTAATTTGTACGTGTTCTAAACGTTCTTAAAACGTACTATGTAGGTGGTTTGGACGTTTTCTAAAAACGTTTTATAAACGTTTATTTGTGGAAGGTTCAGACGCCGTAAAAACGTTTTATGGGACGTTTGTAAAACCTTTAATGAACGTAATTTGTAAGTGTTTTAAACGTTCTTAAAACGTACTATGTAGGTGTTTTGGACGCTTTCTAAAAACGTTTTATTAACGTTTATTTGTGTAAGGTTTCAGACGTTTTAAAAACGTTTTATTGGACGTTTGTAAAACCTTTTATGGGGGTGGGGGTGGGGGGGGGGGGAGGGTGCAAGGGCATTGACTCTTGGATGTTTATGTTCTTGCACAATGTATATGCATTTGTTTAGTGAGCAATCACCTTACTCAAAACCAGTTTGAACATATGCACTTACAAGTGTACATCAATATACATTCCATGGTGTTAAAATTAATGCATCGACTTAATTCAAATAAAATAATAGGTTTAAATGAATAAAAGGTGTAAATTAGCTCATTAGCATAATTGAAATGGTACAAATGAGCACCGGTACTAATTTTTGTACCATTGCAATTATGTTAATGAGCGATTTGCACAATTTACTCGGTTAATATAAGGCCAAGTAAAATATGCAAATTAGCTCCAGACTAATTTTTGATTCAACAACGACGTCTTATAACGTTTTTAAAACGTCTATAAAGACGAAGACCTACAGAACCTATAGTACCTAACAAAAACGTTTTAAAAACGTTTCCAAAAACACGTTTTAAATGTGTCGCACAGAATACGTCCAAGTAAAACGTTTTCTATACGTCACAAAAAGACGTTTGTTATATTAGTATATTTAATAACGTCTAAAACATGTTACTACAAGGTCCTAAAAAAGTATTCCAGACTAGCTGATTTAAGTCTGAAAACGACGTCTTATAACGTTTTTAACACGTCTATTATAAAGACGAAGACCTACAGAACCTATAGAACCTAACGAAAACGTTTGAAAAACGTTTTCAAAACACGTTTGAAATACGTCGCAAAAAGACGTTTGTTACATTGGTATATTAATAACGTCTAAAACACGTTACTACAACGTCCTAAGACGAAGACCTACAGAACCTAACGAAAACGTTTGAAAAACGTTTCCAAATCACGTTTTAAATATGTCGCACAAAATACGTCCAAGTAAAACGTTTTCTATACGTCGCAAAAAGACGTTTGTTACATTGGTATATTAATAACGTCTAAAACACGTTACTACAACGTCCTAAGACGAAGACCTACAGAACCTAACGAAAACGTTTGAAAAACGTTTCCAAATCACGTTTTAAATATGTCGCACAAAATACGTCCAAGTAAAACGTTTTCTATACGTCGCAAAAAGACGTTTGTTACATTGGTATATTAATAACGTCTAAAACACGTTACTACAACGTCCTAAAAAAAACCGTATTCCAGACTAGCTGATTTAAGTCTGAAAACGACGTCTTATAACGTTTTTAACACGTCTATTATAAAGACGAAGACCTACAGAACCTATAGAACCTAACGAAAACGTTTGAAAAACGTTTCCAAAACACGTTTGAAATGTCGCACAAAATACGTCCAAGTAAAACGTTTTCTATACGTCGCAAAAAGACGTTTGTTACATTGGTATATTAATAACGTCTAAAACACGTTACTACAACGTCCTAAGACGAAGACCTACAGAACCTAACGAAAACGTTTGAAAAACGTTTCCAAATCACGTTTTAAATATGTCGCACAAAATACGTCCAAGTAAAAACGTTTTCTATACGTCGCAAAAAGACGTTTGTTACATTGGTATATTAATAACGTCTAAAACACGTTACTACAACGTCCTAAAAAACCGTATTCCAGACTAGCTGATTTAAGTCTGAAAACGACGTCTTATAACGTTTTTAACACGTCTATTATAAAGACGAAGACCTACAGAACCTATAGAACCTAACGAAAACGTTTGAAAAACGTTTCCAAAACACGTTTGAAATATGTCGCACAAAATACGTCCAAGTAAAACGTTTTCTATACGTCGCAAAAAGACGTTTGTTACATTGGTATCTATATACTAATTTTCGGAACATGGCTTTATTAGATAGTTCAATATAATTTTACACTCGGGTCTCTCCTCAACTGAAAAAGCGTGGTAATTGCGCCTCTAATACACGAGCTAATTAGATAGTTCAATGCCCGTTTTTTACCATTTTCAGACATGCGCAGAAAGGATCACATGTGAAAATCCGAAATGTTGAATTTGTTTTACTCAGGTAGCTACTTTCGGACACAAATTGTGGTTTTCGGAATGAGTGATGACATATGGTCTTCACCCAAAATATTTTCTTCAGGGATATAGCTACATTTCTGTATATGCGGCTGTTTGTTATTCTTAAAGATCGCATAGTAACAAGCATTTATACGTCCGACAAATAAAAATATTTCACGACATTTTCTAAATGTAAACAAAAACTCTTACACAGATCTTAAAGTGACACTTTCACATTAGTAACATAGATGAATGCGACGTTTGCTAACGATAAAGAAACTGGCAGTACCATGTCAACCGTTTCTATGTTGTGCTGCGCGACCGCGTTTAACATGGCGCACGCGGTTCGGCGCACACGTAATGACGCAGACAAAAAGTGTACGCGTTTGTGGCGCAAACCGTGCACATTGTAACGGATCAGAGTGAAAGCAGGCAGTCCGTACACTCTTAGAAAAAGGATGCTTCAGGCTTCAGGGGTTCTTGGCTGTCCCGTATGGAACCCTTTATATCACCTTAAAAGGTTCAAAAAAGAACAATTTTAAGGTTCAAAATAGGCAAAATATGGGCAAACATTGGTCTTTCGAACCTCTAAAGGTTCTCTACAGAACCTTTTGGGGCCTTTAAAATCAAAGAACCTTTAAACCATTATACGGGACAGCCAAGAACCCCTCTGAAGCACCCTTTTTCTAATAGTGTACCCTAAAGCCACCTCCTCCTCTCCGCACTTCCCTTACTTGATAATCTGGATATAAGGGCACATGGGGCATCTGGATAAACGGAACGTGTGGTACATTATCATGATTATTATAGAGTGTCTGGATTATTCAGGGCATCCGTGGTATCTGGATTACGGGGTTCACTATAAAACGAGTCTCAAATTACCTGGATATACTATGCGCAGGTGGGCCAATGTATTGGGTAATGTATTTAATGTAAATAGGCCAAACAAAACCCGGATGGCACACATTGTGCTCAAGTACAAGCGTGGAATGGTACAAGTGATCTTGATGATAGACTCCGCCGACCATAAAACTAAACGACCGACTATAAAACTATAACGCTCAGAACGTAGGCCTACTGAATTACCTGGATATAGTATGTGCATATGGGCAGTGGCGACACTTGCACCAGCACCATATGTTAAAGGCATATTATATGATTTTTTCCAGAGAGCGTCCTCTATTCGTGATTTTTTTTAGAGAGTAGATTCCTAATTACCTCAAAATCATGGTTTTAGAGTGAATTTAGACTAGAATAAAATAAGTTGTCGGATATCCGACAGTTTATTTTCACTCTAAAACCATGATTTTGAAGTAATTAAGAATCGTATCGCCCTGTAACTTGGAATGTATGTACGATTTATGATCAGAAATGTAAATCTGCAAGAAAATCTGCTTTCAATTTTTTTCGATGTTGAGGGCGTTCCATGGAAAGATCACATAATATACCTTTAAAGGAGTAAAACGGGGTGGCAGGGCAATAAAAGAATCGGGGGAGAGATTTAAAAGCTAATTTTATGTAACTTTCAATTTTGACATTAAAATTCAACTTTTTATTATTTGGGGTACAAAATAGGTAGAGACATGCGCTGACAGGAGTATAACTGGGGGTATTAAGAACACGTTGATGGAGTAGGCCTACTCGGATTAAGATCTTGGGTATCTGTATTATTTAAGAGCACATTGGGCCTAGGCTCATGGTGTATTAAGGGCACCATGTCACTTACATTATATCAAGGGCACCTTAGTACCTGAATTATTTAAGGACATACTCTTGATTGATATTTATAATATAAACATTTATAACGCTTTGATATTACTGACCTCTGCCTATTGTGACTTTTACTGTCCGCTTTCTTCGGCACCCGCGTTTAATTTACTTGACTATGATAAAGTAAGGGCACCTGGGTATCTCGAGATAACGGCACACTGCAGTGGGCCTACCTTGATTATGTGGTATCCAGTGCATTATTAAGGGCACCTGGGGTAACTGGATTAGGGGGATAGGGCTTAGGCCTATGGGGTCCCTGGATATAATGGGACAACGGGTACCCGCTGCATTTCAGGTCTCATGGGAGGCCTACATAGGTATCTGGAAACACAAACGTAGGCCTACCTAGATTAAGGCAATGTATAACATGGATTATTAAAAGCACCTGCGATATTCGGATTATTTAGGGTCCCGTCTGGATTATGTATAGGACATGTTCTTGATATTATTGTATCAAATTTTCTTACGCTTTGTTTACTTATTCCCCGTGAAATTTTCTAGCGGGTCCAGCGCGAAGCGCTGGTGCCCGCTAGTATTAATAACGTCCAGAACACGTTACTACAACGTCCTTAAAAAACGTATTCAAGACTAGCTGATTTAAGTCTGAAAAATGACGTCTTATAAACGTTTTCAAAACGTCTATAAAGACGAAGACCTACAGGACCTAAATAGCACCTACCGAAAACGTTTTTAAAACGTTTTGTGTTTGCTGGGTATCTACTGCTGATAGCATTGTATTCACTTGCTATGTATACTGCTGATAGCATTATATTCACTTGCTATCTACTGCTGATATCATTGTATTCACTTGCTATCTTCTGCTGTAGCATTATTTCACTTGCTATTTACTGCTGTAGCATTATTCACCCCCCCCCCCCGAGAACCAACATGTGACTTTGATATAATATGTAAAATATTATTAGCTGAACATGTGCAAAGTGGCATGTTGGTTCTCGGGGGGGGGGGGGGGGAAGTATCCATTTTCAACCTTTTCTGCAGAAAATTCAAGCTGCATACATAATTTCAATTTGAAATTGGCCGGGAAAATCTATCAATTTGAATGGATGGCTATTCATGCTGTGGAATGTGACTTGTATTGTTGTTGATTCAATTGACGTGCAAAGATGCACTAATCCAAGTCATGGACACAGTAATGAATTATACAGCCATACAATATACGGCTTGCCCTGAGAATTTTTGAGTAAGAAGACAACATGGATAATGTTGTTGAAGATGTTCATCAGGACTGTTAGATTAACATTGTAAATTGGTTTTATAATATCTAATCCAAAACATACCTTGCGGATGTTTCGAAAACAAGCTGTTTTCTTTATCAACACTGATGCTTCTGGTTGCAAAATCATCTAGCAACACTGTTGTCAAGCAACCAGAAAAAGTGCAATCAACATAGACAGGATCGTCACTCTAGCATCAGTGTTGATAAAGAAAACAGCTTGTTTTCGAAACGTCCGCAAGGTATGTTTTAAATCTGGATTAGATATTATAAAACCAATCAACAATTGATAATGTTGTCCTTGAATACAACTTGTTATGGTTCTCTGGTTTAGGCCTAATATGTTTGTAATCAAGTAGCCTTATGAATCTTACTCCCCCTTAATATGTTATGATTTTTTAGACCATTTTAACACAATGAATGCCGCTGAATTACAAATACATATGTACTATAATCTTTATTGATATGCTCCAGGCAGAATCCTGTCAAATTTATTTTAGAGAAGTTACAAACATTCATCATGGGCCCATTTCCCATTCAAATCCATAGAGGTCCTTTAATACGTTATATAGGGAGAGTTTTTTAAAATAGGTCATGGGTAGCTAGCTCCTTTTTGTTGGTCTGGATGAGAATATTTTGGTGATCTTATATGATGTTGCGAGAACAGAAATTGAAGATGGTTTACCTCCAGTCTGGGTCCTGGGTATGGTAATGATGTTATGGTTCCATGTTTTGCGGCGACCTCTGGTACCAGCATTGATAAACTACCTGGGCTACTCCTGATAGCAGCAATGATAAACTACCTGAGCTACCCCTGATAGCAGCATTGATAAACTACCTGAGCTACCCCTGATAGTAGCATTATTAAACTAATTGAGCTACCCCTGATAGCATCATTGAGAAACTTCCAGGTCTACCACTGATGGCAGAATTGATAAACTACCTGAGCTACCCCTGATAGCAGCATTGATAAACTACCTGAGCTACCCCTGATAGTAGCATTAATAAACTAATTGAGCTACCCCTGATAGCATCATTGAGAAACTTCCAGGGCTACCACTGATGGCACAATTGATAAACTACCTAGGCTACCCTGATACTGGCATAGATAAACTACATGAGCTACTCCTGATAACAGCATTGATAAACTACCTGAGCTACCCCTGATGGCAGCATGGAACCTACTACTAAACAAGAACTCATATATGAACGATATGCAAATTAACACAATTATATTTAAAAGTTACCCTACATGCATCCGCCAGGGAACCATTAGTACTACTACTTCAAATTAAATAATCATGTTTTACATTTCACACAATGATGATTAATTAATTATGTCCTTTGTAAATTTTGACCCATTTTCTCCCCTGTACTTACATTGCCAACAACCCTACTAGGAGTTTACACTTAATTATGCTCTGTATGAAGCTTTGCAACTTTGAATGCAATTATGTTTATTTATATTTAGAATCTGGCAGATTTGATCAATTAAAGCAATAACAATAACTAGCAAGAAAGAGCTCCAATTTACCACAACTTGAACAGAAATGACAAATACAATGGCAATATGTACGGCTCAACAGAATCTGTGAACCAAATTTCACACTAAAAAGCATTTCATACTTGATCACAATTCCTAAAATTGTACCGTTAAAACACTGAATTTAATATTACAAAACACACATCCCAATTATACTGATTGCTCTGTTAAACATTTGAAGCAATCGAAGCATAATTGTGGCTATTTAGAATATAACCCTGCAAGAGTTTTTTATATTGCCCTACCCTTGATTTTAATTTCAATTCCTTCCTCACAATTTTATTCCAATCCTCAAATTTAAATTTGCTAATGTTCTTTGCAGTAATAAATAACATTTTAAATTAAGAGCCTAAAAATATGATCACACACTTTAAATTGTCATTTCTCACAGTTCGATCTTCATTTTGCTTCGAACCACAAAAGACACACATTTTAAATAACTACCCACAAATTTCTCCTTAAAGATTCCAAAAAACAGACAAACCCTACCAATATGCAGACAAACATTATATATCGTTACCAAACATGATTATTAAAACAATCTCAATCCTCTAGCATAAAGTAATTCCAACATTGCATTTATTGTAATCACTTAATTATGAGTAACAAAATCCAATTCAATTTTACTGTCTATCAACTGTATATGGTCATGTTTTTTCAACCCAAACAAAGAAAATAGACTGTCTCAGAAGCGTGCCCGCATTAGTATGTGAAATGAGCTACGCCGCGTAGGTCTATGCGCCGAGGCCTACACAACTTTTTGATTTTTTTTTGTTTTGGGGCAACAGACACAGACAATTACCCCAAACATAAATACATGTTTTTTCGTTTTCTCTCCGTATCGTATGCTCAGGTATAACCACCCGATTTAAAAACTGAAAATACAAAACAATACATGATTTCTGAATATAACTTTATACCATCATGTATAAATCAGATTGAAGGCAATATGAACCTTTTTAGCTTGAAAATATTATAGTATCAACTCAAATGAAATGACACGCATTTATTTAGCATACTAAAAAACAAATATTCAGTCAAAAGTTCGTTGGTACATAGAAAGCCCGATTGCTGCCTCCAATGTTAACTTCACTATTTTTCCTTATATGCTAGAGTATTTATTTATATTTAGAATAGATAATCAGGTAGACAATGATAGAAAATATATATTTTCGAGAAAGTTGAAATATATCCATTTATTCCTGTATAATGAAGACCTCTTAGTTCCTATTACAAGCAAATATGACTTTTGCAGTGATTCTCTAGGGTAGGGTTACACTTGATGCTTTTCCTGGTCTGGTTCTGGCTAATAAGAATGCATTTTCCACCAAGAAATCATTCGCTTGTATTGTTTAAATCCTGTTCAAGAGATATTTGGAACTTACCATGATTGTAATTGACCAATAGGTACATTTTGTTTTTAGAATTGGCCAATACATGGCACTTAAGAAACATATGGCTGTTTTTTACCTGTTTCCGTCACACTAAATGGAAGTTTAGTTTTTACTGCATATCCCAAAAAGTACAATGAGTATTCAGACCGATCTACTATGATTTTATAGATGACATTTAAAACTTCAATCATCCAAAATGTCATCAATTGGCTTGTATAATCGCAAATTTGTGAAGTAAGAGGTAACACTTACAGAATAATCCTCAAAGATAGCATTTATATGAATAATTTCAAAACCATTTAACTCCAATTCCATTACAATATCCTTCATTCTTCCCAAATAATACTATGACACCAACCAAATCTATTCACTAACAGGGCCCAGTCAGGTTTTGTTCAAAATCTCAAACCATAAACCCCAAAACCGCGAAAGCCGAGAACCGCGAAAGCCGAGAACCGCTCTAGTTAAATGATAATATTGATCGGAAATCCAAACCACCAATGTCCCAAATTAGCAATATGCGCCATTTTACGGTCATTTCAACCACAACCTATGGTTTTAATCATATTTCGGAAAGTCCCTAAGCACACTACAATATAGCACCCATCAAATGCAATATGCACCTAGTATCTTTTATACATGCAGTACAGTCGTCTTAAAAGACGACTGTACTGCATGTATATATTTACTGTTGCATATCTGTCAATCATATAAAGTACATTAATCATGATCTAAACACATCTTCATATATCGCCCATACTATCTGTGAATTTTCAATCAGTCACTCAAGGAGTTATCTTCAAAGATATGGAGAAAAATTACATGTGTAAATATCCTAAAGTTCCAAATGTTTTGGATTGTAGAAGGTAAAGATATATGTCAAGTATCAACAAAAGTCGTATTGTTCAAAAGAAAGCAGTATGCCCATACAATTACAAAATCCTTCATTTCGGACCACTTGCCCCACGGTCCAGTTGCCCCATATTCCCCTATATAGTAAACGTGTTTAGTATCGAGTTTCGAGTTAATATAATTCGAGTTTTGGGATTGGAGTTAACTAATTTTGAGTTTCGAGTTTCAAGTATTTAGTTACTAGGAATACTAGTTGAAATTTCGAATTTTGAGTTAACACTTTCGATTTTCGAGTTAAACAAATTCGAGTTTGAAGTTTTGAGTAAATATTTTGAGTTTCAAGCTTCGAGTTAACAATTTTGAGTTAGAGTATCGACTTTCGAGTTGAAGTTGTTAGTATCGAATGAACATAATTCGAGTTTAGAGATTAAAGTTCTACAAAATCTACAATTCAATCTCAAATTTCTCAACTCAGGGATACCCCATAATGTATCCGGCCATGCTGCCACTTTCCGAATCGACCTTTTAAAGTCTATGGACGTAAACTCTAACCATGGGCCTTACAATCATAACAAGTCTCGGTCAAACTAATAATGGCACTTCATTCCCCGTAATGGGTATTCTGCAGCTTCACTCCTAGATGTATAGAATACATCCTCCTGACCACCAGCCCAGTGACCAGCCTTACATTTATCCATTTAGAGTTGTTGATCCTGTCACTGGCCGCTCGCTCCGCTCACTCGATGGACACTGGATTGGGGCAATCAGAGATGGGGTATGCTAGCTTCATGATTGGGGTAAACCGAGGATCTAAATTTAGATCTACTTCACTCCATGAACCCTTACAAATAGGCCTATGGAAATTATCTCGTTTACGTTTACGTTGATACACTCAGCAGAATCTAAAAGACTGGACGTAATGCCAAGGGGGTTGATTGATGCTCCTATTAAGTCTAGACATATAGGTGCTTGAAGACGAAAAACATAACATATAATTGTGCAGATCCACTAATTTGCGAGTAAAAAACGAAACAGCTACTTAGAGACTGTTGGGTACCCTTCCTTTGAATGCCTCCACGGATGGGGCACTCAGGACTGATGCTGGAAGGGAGTTCCATAGCTGGACAGTTCTAGGAAAGAAGGAGTACTGGTAGATGATGAGCTGTGTGCGGCTGTGGTGATGATTTGGTGTTTGTTAGGATGGTATGACCTTGTGCTACTTGGTATCATGGGAGAAATGTAATCGGCAGGATTGATGGCGACAATGTTGTTACTGATCTTATATATCATGGCCAGACTTCTCCATTCCAGAGAGTTCCATTCGAGTTGTTGTATCATAGTGGACACACTCTCTCTGCGGTGGTATTTTTGGAGCACAAATCTGGCAGCGCGGCGTTGGATGCTTTCAATCCTATCAATGTCCTTCTGCGTGTGGGGACTCCATACTGGGCAACAGTACTCGAGATGTGGCCTGACGAGTCCTACGAAAGCTTGTTGTCGTATCTGATCGGAGCAGTGTCTCATGTTGCGTTGTAGGAGTCCAAGCATCCTGTTCGCCTTGGCGGTCACTTTATTGATCTGTTTTTGCCACGACATTTCAGTTGAAAAAGTAAGGCCCAGGTATGGATATTCAGTCACAGAAGTAAGATGATTGCCTCCGAGGTGGTAGTCGCTGTCTGTGATGTTGCGACGACGGGTGAATCGCATCAAGTGACACTTCTCTATGTTGAAAAGCATCTGCCAATCAATTAAGTGACCACTGGTGGAGCTTGTCAAGATCTTCTTATATGCAATGAACTGTCACTGGTGTTATTGATGGATCTATATATGAGACAGTCGTCCGCAAACAGTCGCAACTTTGAAGCGATACCGGATGGCAGGTCATTTATAAAGGTGAGGAAGAGTAGGGGTCCCAACACCGTGCCCTGGGGTACCCCTGGTGTGACAGGTACCCAGTCAGAAGCCTTTCCGTCAATAACAACACGTTGGGATCGCTGGGTTAGGAAGTTCTCCATCCACACAAGAAGGGAGCCTCTGATGCCATGGTGGTCAAGTTTCCGTAGAAGTCGCTAGTGTGGTACACGGTCGAACGCCTTAAAAAAATCCAAGACAATGGCATCAACCTGTTCACGATCATCCATGGACTTAGTAAGATCTTGAGCTGTTATGATCAGTTGGGTTTCGCAAGAGCGACCTGGACGAAAACCATGTTGGGCATCGTTGAGTATGTGATGAAGGTTATAGTGATCCATTATGTTACTGAAGATGATATGTTCCAAGAGTTTGCAGCAGATGGATGTTATTGACACTGGACGGTAGTTGGATGGCTGGCTCCTATCTCCCTTTTTAAAGATAGGCGATATGTTGGCTTCACGCCAGTCTGATGGAACATCACCTGAGTTCAATGATCTTTGGAATATGTATGTCAGGATTGGTGAGATCTCGTCAGCATATTCCTTCAGTAGGCGGGCAGGGAGATTGTCAGGCCTATACCTACTACCTGAACTTCCCACTGACACCTGGAACACTATAAAATCACTAAATAAACAAGATTTCCTATAATAAATCGCCGTATTATTACGTGGGGGTTGCCCAGGTTGTTTTTCAATGCTGCTATCAAGAGTAGCCCAGGTACTAGTAGTTTATCAATGCTGCTATCAGGGGTAGCTCAGGTAGTTTATCAATGCTGCTATCAGGAGTAGCCCAGGTAGTTTATCAATGGTGGTACCAGGGGTTGCCCAGGTTGTTTTTCAATGCTGCCATCAAGAGCCTAACTGAGGTAGTTCATCAATGCTGCTATCAGGGTAGCTCAGGTAGTTTGTCAATGCTGGTACCAGGGGTAGCCCAGGTTGTTTATCAATGCTGCTATCAAGGGTAGCTCAAGTAGTTTATCAATGCTCCCATCAGGGGTAGCTCATATAATATATCAATGCTGCTGCCAGGGGTACCTTACGTAGTTTAGCAATGCTGCCATCATGGGTAGCTCAGGTAGTTATCAATTCTGTTATCAGGGGTAACTCATGTAGTTGATCAATACTGCTAGCAGGAGTAGCTGAGGTAGTTTATCAATGCTAGTACCAGGGGTAGCCCAGGTAGTTTATCAATGCTGTTATCAGGAGTATCTCATGTAGTTTATATATGCCAGTATCAGGGGTAGCCTAGGAATTTATCAATTCTGTCTGCCATCAGTGGTAGCCCTGGAAGTTTCTCAATGATGCTATCAGGGTTAGCTCAATAAGTTTAGCAATGCTGTTATCCGGGGTAGCTGAAGTAGTTTATCAATGCTGCTATCAGGGGTAGCTGGTAGTTTATCAATGCTGCTATCATGGGTAGCTGAGGTAGTTTATCAATGCTGCTATCAGGGGTAGCTCAGGTAATCAAGTAGTTTAGCAATGCTGCCATCAGGGGTAGCTCAGGTAGTTATTAATGCTGCCATCAGGGGTAGCTCATATAGTTTATCAATGCTGCTATCAGGAGTAGCTGAGGTAGTGTATCAATACTGCTATCAAGGGTAGCCCAGGTAGTTTATCAATGCTGCCAACAGGGGTAGCTCAAGTAGTTTATCAATGCTCCCATCAGGGGTAGCACAGGTAATGTATCAATGCTGCCGTCAGAGGTAGCTTTCGTAGTTTAGCAATGCTGCCATCATGGGTAGCTGAGGTAGTTATCAATTCTGCTATCATGGGTAACTCAGGTAGTTATCAATTCTGCTATCATGGGTAACTCAGGTAGTTTATCAATGCTGCCATCAGGGGTAGCTCAGTTAGTTATTATGCTGCCATCAGGGGTAGCTCATATAGTGTATCAATGCTGCTATCAGGAGTAGCTGAGGGAGTGTATCAATGTTGCTATCAAGGGTAGCCCAGGTAGTTTGTCAATGCTGCCTACAGGGGTAGCTCAAGTAGTTTATCAATGCTCCCATCAGGGGTAGCTCAGGTAATTTATCAATGCTGTCATCAGGGGTAGCTTACGTAGTTTAGCAGTGCTGCCATTATGGGTAGCTCAGGTAGTTATCAATTCTGCTATCAGGGGTAACTCAGGTAGTTTATCAATACTGCTAGCAGGAGTAGCTGAGGTAGTTTATCAATGCTAGTACCAGGGGTAGCCCAGGTAGTTTATCAATGCTGCTAGCAGGAGTAGCTGAGGTAGTTTATCAATGCTAGTACCAGGGGTAGGTCAGGTAGTTTATATATGCCAGTATCAGGGGTAGCCTAGGAATTTATCAATTCTGCCATCAGTGGTAGCCCTGGAAGTTTCTCAATGATGCTATCAGAGTTAGCTCAATAAGTTTAGCAATGCTGTTATCCGGGGTAGCTGAAGTAGTTTATCAATGCTGCTATCAGGGGTAGCTGAGGTAGTTTATCAATGCTGCTATCAGGGGTAGCTGAGGTGGTGTATCAATGCTGCTATCAGGGGTAACTCAGGTAGTTTATCAATACTGCCAGCAGGAGTAGCTGAGGTAGTTTATCAATGCTGCTATCAGGAGTAGCTTAGGTAGATAATCAATGCTGGTACCAGGGGTTGCCCAGGTTGTTTTTCAATGCTGCTATCAAGAGTAGCCCAGGTAGTTTATCAATGCTGCCATCCGGGGTAGATCAAGTCGTTTAGCAATGCTGTCATCATCATAGGTAGTTATTAATGCTGTCATCAGGGGTAGCTCATGTAGTGTATCAATGCTGCTATCAGGAGTAGCTGAGGTAGTGTATCAATGCTGCTATCAAGGGTAGCCCAGGTAGTTTGTCAATGCTGCCAACAGGGGTAGCTCAAGTAGTTTATCAATGCTCCCATCAGGGGTAGCTCAGGTAATTTATCAATGCTGTCATCAGGGGTAGCTTACGTAGTTTAGCAATGCTGCCATCATGGGTAGCTCAGGTAGTTATCAATTCTGCTATCAGTGGTAACTCAGGTAGTTTAGTAATACTGCTAGCAGGAGTAGCTGAGGTAGTTTATCAATGCTAGTACCAGGGGTAGCCCAGGTAGTTTATCAATGTTGTTATCAGGAGTATCTCATGTAGTTTATATATGCCAGTATAAGGGGTAGCCTAGGTTTTTATCAATTCTGTCTGCCATCAGTGGTAGCCCTGGAAGTGTCTCAATGATGCTATCAGGGTTAGCTCAATAAGTTTAGCAATGCTGTTATCCGGGGTAACTGAAGTAGTTTATCAATGCTGCTATCAGGGGTAGCTGAGGTAGTTTATCAATGCTGCTATCAGGGGTAGCTCAGGTAATCAAGTAGTTTAGCAATGCTGCCATCAGGGGTAGCTCAGGTAGTTATTAATGCTGCCATCAGGGGTAGCTTACGTAGTTTAGCAATGCTGCCATCATGGGTAGCTCAGGTAGTTATCAATTCTGCTATCAGGGGTAACTCAGGTAGTTTATCAATACTGCTAGCAGGAGTAGCTGAGGTAGTTTATCAATGCTAGGTACCAGGGGTTGCCCAGGTTGTTTTTCAATGCTGCTATCAAGAGTAGCCCAGGTACTAGTAGTTTATCAATGCTGCTATCAGGGGTAGCTCAGGTAGTTTGTCAATGCTGCTGCTATCAGGAGTAGCCCAGGTAGTTTATCAATGCTGGTACCAGGGGTTGCCCAGGTTGTTTTTCAATGCTGCCATCAAGAGTAACTGAGGTAGTTCATCAATGCTTCTATCAGGGGTAGCTCGGGTAGTTTATCAATGCTGCTATCAGGGGTAGCTCAGGTAGTTTATCATTGCTGCTAACTTTACACCTTCTGGTGTTAAAATATTATTTTTTTTACACCTTCTGGTGTTAAAATATTAATGTTAGATAAGTTGAAGTACTTTAACAATAAAATACTTGCAAATAACATATTTCACTGTTCAACAGTTCAAATTTATTAAAACTTGAACGTTTTTGTGAATTAATGTTCTTACTTGCCATTTAATTATGGAATGGTGCATGTTGCAGATCGAATCACTAGATCAAATGTATAAATATACAATCCAAAGTGTTAAAAAACCAATATAACCCACCCCCGTGCGCATGTGTGGAATAGTGACACCCATGGGAGTTATTCTTACACCAAGTTTAACACAAGAAATTTAACACCATGAGAAGTGTTACAGTTATTCCTATGGTGTTGACCTAACACCAACATTAACACCAGGAGCGTAACATCGGCTCAGTGTTGCAGTTAAACACCGGAGTTTTTGCAGTGTATGTACGTAGCCGGCCTATACCCTTTTAAAACAAATGAACGGAAAGAGGAATTCTAGCTTCATGTAGGCGCAGCCTATGGATTAAATATCAATAGCATGGATGGTTTTATTTTAGTCCCAATCTTTGTTCCCACGGTTTGCCTGGACGTGTACGGTGTACACACATTTATTGTAAAACAGTAGGCCTTGACAACAATGATGACTGGATTGAGGAAAAAACCCCAGTTCTGAGACCTATTTTATTTAGTGAGAAAGCCAGTTCTCTTATCGAGAAAAACAGTATTTAACCTATTTTTGGCCTATCAATAAAAAACCCAGTTAAGTTAATTTCAGAATTTCTAAGACTATTATCAGGGATACTATTAACTTTGGGATAGGAAAGTAGTATACCAACGTACGTAGCGAAAACGGACCCTTTTGCATATTTGAATAAATTATGGTTATCGTCCGGAATGTGTCGGTGACCGGCGTTTAACGCGTTTAACAATGTTTAACCAGGTTTAACGGCAGGTTAAACGGCATGTTAGTCAGCATAGGTTTGGGGGCGCTGCAGACGACGGTGGCCACGTGAAACCTACATTTTGAATTCGTAGTGAATAACACGTAATCGCGAATTTTAAACTATCATTTTGACAAATACATCATAATCAAAAGGATTTTTATCGTTAACCGGGCGATGACTGTTAAAAATAATTCACAATGGTGCACTCCCGTTGCCAAATTGGGTCGTCTGAGAGACGCGTGGCCAGCGTTGCGTCGTCTGCTACAATCACACGTCTGCAATCACGCCTGATCGGTATAGCGCCCTCAATTCTATGCTGACTAAGTTCAATTTAAAAGTGGACCCGATCGGCAAGCTCAGTCGCATACCCCTGCTATTATTCTTATACCAGGGAGGTGTAATAATAAAAATTAGTATAAATAACATCTCTCTGCTTATACTATAGGCCTTCAAATTATTAATTGCTGTGCTACATTGTAACATAATAGGCCTATACTACGTAGATACGGCATATGAGTACACCCCCCCCCCCCCCCGGCAAGAATGGCTGTACCTTCCCGTGCGCGATGACAATAGTCATTAATTTCAAGTGCGCCCCCCCCCCCCCCCCCCGGCCAAAATGTGATAGCTTCATAATTTTTAAAGTACTTTACAAATTGATACAATCAGTGTTGCTATACCCATGCGCCCAACTGTACGCCAACTTGGCAAATACGGCCGATAAAATATTAAATACTTATGAAAAACGTAAAATAATATAACATCATAAAATACGGAAACAATACACAGAAGTATACAGAGTTGTAAATGTTAATAACAATCATAAAGATCGAAATTACTGTTTCAAGAACGCATGCAAACCGTTTTTCCTCTATGTTGGGCGCGTTTTGTGTAAGAGTAAATATCGTCGGTATCAGTCAGACTATTGACTACAATCGATACAATCAGTGTTGCTATACTCATGCGCCCAACTGTACGCTAAACTTGGCGAATTCGGCTATAAAATACAATTATGAAAAATGAAATAAATGATAAAATATGCAATATTATTTCAGAATCATACATACCTAAATTAAATATGATAGATGTGCGTGCAGAGCAGCCCATCTCTGCCTATGAATGTTTTTCAAGAACGCATGCAGACCCGCAAGGTGCAGACCACCACCGCTTTCCCGCGGGCGGTATTGGGCGCATTTTCTGGTGCGTAGTAAATTCGGTAAGCCATACGATTCGTCAGCTAGATTTACCCGTCAATTGATGAGCCACAATAAAACCGCTCAAGTGCGTATTTCGCCGACGATAATGACCGGATTGACCGCACTTGGTCAATATTCTCACGGAACTATGAATGGGCTAACATGCCGCTATTGTCTTCAACTTCAAGTGTTATATTTGCTTTATGGCTTCTAACATTCCATGTAATTTATTTGTAAAGCTGAATATTCCATTAGACTTTAAGGGGGTGATGGTTGTAGAATAAAATACCAGCAAAAAACTTCGCATAAATACCGATAAAAAAACCCCCCAAACTTTGCCCACCCAACCCAAAAGATATACCATGGCAGGTGGTAAGCTCGTAATTCTTACTACATGTACTACCTGCCATGGAACTCGCCTTGACTCGCCTTGAGGCTAATAAAAATTCCACCTGAACCCAACATCCAACAACTTTAGAATAATGGTGAATCCCTAATATAGTGTATACCGGGGCCTGGTACCGAGGTTAATATAGGTCACACCCCCTGTGTTTAGAGTTATTGGACTGCGCAAATTTTCAGCTTCAAGGTCGATGCCTGTTTTATGATGACCTCGAAACTAACAGCCACAGTTCACCTTCGGCCCTTAACGCACGCACAGCGACGTGTAATAGAGGAGATTACAATATTATTGGACTGCGCAAATTCTCAGCTTCAAGGTCGATGCCTGTTTTATGATGACCTCGAAACTAACAGCCAAAGTTCACCTTCGGCATACCTTAACGCACGCACAGCGACGTGTAATAGAGGAGATTACAATATTTTCCCGACATTTCTTGATTAAGTCCCAACGATACAAACTTATGTACGGATTACAGCTTTGTCATAATCGCGTCTGTCTAATAAACTTCTCTATCGATCAACCATAGCACACTTGACAGTGCAGTGATAGTGACCTTAGTACAGATGAACGAGTATGTTGGGACATTTCTTCCGGCATGAGCTGATCATCGAATTCAATACTGGGGGCCCAGTAAAGAATGCTTCAACTTAAATCATTATCACGGGTATTCATTTGGTAGAGTTATTAGTTCACGAATTTGCAAATAACAAAGTACACAATTTCTTATTTATCTAAAGACACTCGTCTACTTGTAGGACCCGAACGCCGTAATATTTGCGAATTCAAAGATACTCACTGGCTACAGAAATCTGTGTAATGGCTAAAAACAAAAATGCAGTTTTCCCTTTTTTCTGAAATGTATTGGAGTTATTGATTATTATGACAAATGGTGGTATGTTTTAAAACATTTTGGCGTAAAATGTATTACGTCACAGGCGTGTTTTAATAACGTTTCATCTCGACAAAGTGCTACGTCATTTGTTGGGGTAAGTGGTCCGAAGGGGTGTGGGGCAACTGGACCGCCTGCAAAAACTTAATCAAAATTGTAAAATTCATTTTGAAAATGAGTTTTTAGTGTCAATAAAACATGACTCGGTATTGAAATGTGAATAGAATATGAAATAATTCACATTCTTTCAAGTTCTTAGACATTTTAGGGCATTTCGGGTCTAATACCACTATTTCTGATATTGAAAGATTACAATATGACATGAAATTGCTTTAGAATGGTTTAAAACCTCGGTATTATGAATTACATCTTTATTATATTTTGAATGGTGTCTGTAAAGGTATTTGCTATGACGAAATATCATGATTTATGTATTTTATCCACTGCTTTTTGTGTATATCAACCGTTGGGTCATCATTGTCATATTGACTAACTTCCCCTGTAACATGAAAAGCTGGCTAAATATCAAGATGGTTTATTATAAGTACTAAATGATGATTATATGAAGTAAATAAAATCATTAAAGAAAGGGGTATATATAGACAAATGTATGGGGCGTCTGAATATCACAACCATTTAACCATTTAACTAGGTTCATAACGTTTTATCTAATAAACGTGCAGTCGAAAATTGCGCTTGCTTTGTACACCATTAGTATTACTGCGTTTTACACGTTAACCACGAAAACTGTATAAAACATTGGTTTCATGAGACCTGTATCATTTTTACACGTTAAATAATATGGAAATGAGTTTGTAAAGAAAATACTGCTTAGTTACCGTGTTGTCAATCAATGATTTCTGTGTATTCTAACCGTTGGAACATATAGGACCAGTTGCCCCAACGATGGGGTAACTGGACCGTGCCAAGTAAAGTTTTTAGTTAGTGGTAATTGGCGTTTTGTTTGGATATTTTTTAACATTGATTATATGTTATATGTAAACAGTTACATGGGTGATATTTTCATAGCAATTCCATAAATATTTACACGAGCTTTAAGCTTTTATATCATGAAATATGCTTAACCGGTCCAGTTGCCCCATCCTCCCCTATGTATAGATAGTCGATACTTGAACCGGTACTCGAACTCAATATTGTTTAAAACTTTTAGACCAATAGATATGTAAAAACATGATTTTTAAATCAAAACACATCGAATATTTGGATCATCATATTATAAGTTGCAAAGTTTTAGTGCCAAACAGTAACAAATAAACCATGTAGGTAAAAAATAAACCATGCAGACCTATTTTTCCCGAAAATGCATTATTTTACATGGTTTCCATAGCAACCAATAGATGTCAAAACATGATTTTTAAAACAAAACACATACAAAATGTTGAACATCAAACAAGTTAGGTTGTTGCAAAGTTTTGGTACCACTTGGTAAAAAATAAACCATATAGACCTATTTCCCCCGAAAATGCATTATTTTACATAGTTTCCATAGCAACCAGTATGTTTTTAAAACAAAACATATCGAAAATGGGGATCATCATTCATGTTCATAGAAGTAATAAAATCATCTTCAGAAGAAGAAAAAATATCCTTTTTATAACAAAATCACCAAAAATATCCACGTCATGAGCTGGACACGCCGATGCGTACACAATGTACCGTGTCATTTCATGCACACACTGTCTGGACGCGCCAATGTCGCAATTACTGGACGTGTCCATGACGTAGGCCTATACAGGAATGTAATTGGGCAGAAGTATCAGCACAGTCCATGTCACAAGTACTGGGCCAGTACATGCTGACGTTTGCCGTGGTGTGTATGTTGTATTCTGTCATCTTATCGTACCTTCGATAAAGATAAACGTCAGGTCCTCAGGACAGGCCCTTGGAGGTATAATTTGGATGGGGTGCTGTATATTTTTAGTCCAAGCCAATATGGCATGGGGTCCAGAGGGGCCCGCAAGCCCTTAGCATGGACTCAGGGCGGAGCATGTTTCAATGGGCTAGGAAAGCTCTCCTTGTTATGAATATTTACATTTATTTGTAATAAACTTTAACTTGTTTCAGAAACACACTCGAAACGAGAGACACTTATGAAAGATGAAACAGGTTACATTATAATAGCTACAACGCGCAAAGCGCGCAAAATATCCAACTGCAACTAAAATGGTCCAAAATATGTTTCCAAAGCCATCTTGTTTGCTTGAATAATCAAACATAGAAACAAATACGTGAGAAGCGCGCACAAAATTCCAGTTTTTTAAAACTAAAATGGTCCAGAAAACGTTCCTGAAGCCATCTTGTTATGCTTGAATAATGAAATATTGAACATAATTATTCGCGAAGCGCGCAAAATTATTTTTTAAAACTAAAAATGGTCCAGAATACGTTCCTGAAGCCAAGGGCGTATCCAGGACTGTGTTGATAGGAGAGGGGGGGGGGGGGGGGGGGGGGGGGGGGGGGGGGGGGGGGGGGCTTATAGGACCAGGGGAAAGCTCCTGGGGAAGCTCATGGGGTTTCGGCATTTTCAAGGCAAAGATTCAGCATTCTGAAGCATTCATTTTGGCATTTTCTCACATGCCTATATACTAACTAAAAACAATTATTCCTGCATATAGGTATTACTAGGGCCTACTAGGTAACAGGAGTAGAATACAATCACACATTCAAATTCAAACTTAAACATCATCCGCATCAAGTGGATGGGTTCCAGGGCTCGCGTTGGGGCCTCTGGAATCTCCTGGGTTTTAAAGGCATTTTAAAGCAACGACTCAGCATTCTGAAGCAAGAAGAATTATAGTGGTTCGAGATTATATTATAATTATAATGTTGAAACCTGTATAAAAAGAGCGCGAAACGCGCAAATATTTTTGCAGTAGGCCTATATGAACAAAAAGGTCCAGAAAAATGTCCTGAAGTCATCTTGTTAAACTTAAATATTGAAACACTATTGAAACTAATACGCGCAAAGCGCGCAATAATTGTGATTTTTAACACTAAATGACGTTTTAAACGTCCTCCACATATTATTTGAAATATTTGGTGTGGTTCGAGACCCCTTAGGGAGTGTTCATAAATACTTTGGTGGGGGGGTTGGAAACAATTGAGCCATGGACATCTTTTTTTTTTGGACCCCCCCCCCCCCCAAATAGGGTGGGGTTTTTTCTTGACCCCCCCTTTCAAGAACTTTTTTTTTTGGACCCCCCCCCCCCCGTCTGTTCACGTTATATAACAGAAAATACCAACCTTTTTTTTTGACCCCCCCTATACAAGCACTTTTTTCCCTGACCCCCCCCTTTTAAGAACCTTTTTTTTGGTTGGCCCCCCCCCCCCCCCTCATATTTTCCAACCCCCCACCAAAGTATTTATGAAACACTCCCTTATGATGTTGAAACCTGCAGAGAAACTGCGCGCAAAACTAAAATGGTCATGGAAAACTTTCCTGAAACCGTCATGTTAAGGTTGAATAATGAAACATTGAAACACTATACGCGTGAAGGGCGCAAAAATTGTCTTTTCTAATACTCAACCTTATATGCTTGAATAATAAAATATTGAACATAATTATGCGCGAAGTTCTTTTAACTAAAATGGTCCAGGAAACGTTCCTGAAACCATCTTGTTAGGCTTGAACAATTAAATATTGAACATAAATACGGGCGAAATGGTCCAGGAAACGTTCCTGAAACCATCTTGTTTATGCTTGAAATAATTAAATATTGAACATTAATACGGGCGAAGCGCGCAAAAATTACCAGTTCTTTTTAATTTAAAATGGTCCAGAAAACGTTCCTGAAGCCTATTGTTATGCTTGAATAATTAAACAATGAAACTAATATGCGCGAAGCGCGCAAAATGTCCAGTTTTTATTAACTGAAGTGGTCCTGAAAACGTTCCTGAAACCATCTTGTTAATATGCTTGAATAATTAACATTAAGCGCGCGCGCAATCTTTTACAGTTTTTAAGTAATGGTCCAGAAAGCGTTCTAAATCCATCTTGTTATGTTATGCTTAAATAATTAAACAATTAAAATTAATTTTGCAGTACATATTCAATTTCTACTTGGTCATATGTGATCTTTTCCAGGGGACGCCCTCAATCCTCGAAAAAACACTTGGAAGCAGATTTTCTTGCAGATTTACATTTCTGATCATAACACGTAGGCCTATACATACATTCCAAGATACAAGGCGATACGATTCTCATTTACTTCAAAATCATGGTTTTAGATTGAAAATACTAACTGTCGGGTTAACGGACAGTTTATTTTCTACTCTCGATTCACTCTAAAACCATGATTTTGAGGTAATTAGGAATCGTATCGCTCTGTAACTTTATATTAACTAAATATTCATGATGTATGATAAAAAATGTACCATTAAATATCGCTGTGTAGTGCAATACCCTTTTTATAATACAATATAGATTAGTAAGCCTACCCCTTCCCTTCCCTCATCCAGGCTCCAGCTCTTGAACTTATTATTGGGCACAAACTGTACACAATTTCAAAAATCTTAAAATCTCAGGGGGTGCTGTGCACCCCTTGACAAAAACATGGGGGGGGGGGGGGGTGCTGCAGCATCTTAAGCACCCCTACTTCACAGGGGTTTGTAGGTCCTTGTATATTTATTACATTTACTCACACAGGCTATTTTTGCGGATAAGCAGTTTGCATTCAGCTTTTACATTTAAAAAAAATCGCTTGTGTGTGTAATAAATTTACTTGTGAGTGCGTAAATCAAATCGCTTTATGGGCAATATCCTCAAATAGGTCTTACACACGGAATAAAGAACAAGGCAGCTATCATTTTTACAATGTAAAACAACTGCAAAACAATTGCTGCCTTGTGATTTATTCCGTATGTGAGACCTATGAGGATATTGCCGCTTTATGTGCGTAAATTAAATCGCTTGTGTGGATTTTATACCAAAACTGTGAGATATAAGCTTTGACGTATCGATACACTTGTTTTTGTATCTGATGGCCACTCATACTTGTGACCGACAGCAAATATATCCATTCTAAAATGTTGGCGAACGCGCCAGCTTCGAGGTCAAGGGTCGTTGCACTTCATTATCTCATCTCTCCGATGTTGTGAACGTAAACATCCATTCAGGTTACATTTTGACTTGAAAATTATCCTTCTTGCGGGCATTTCGGTCCAATGCAAATCTTCACCAATTAAATTGTACGGGCACTCATATTCTAGCCCTACCACATAATTTTCTTTGAAAGGCAAAGTGGCTTCATCAGCTCGGTAATTTTCGAAGCCAACCGGAGCTGAGCAGATAGATTCGATCGAAGAAGAAGATGGAGGTTGAATCTTCACTGACAATTGAGCCAGCACCTATGCACGTCGTAACAACAGTGAACGTGAATGGCAATGAGGATGATATAGATGAGCATCAGGATGAGCATCAGGTAGGTTGTTATTCTGATCAGAGTTAATGTGGTTGATTTTAATACATTGCGTTTTGTTTTATTTTGAAATATTGCATGGTATTAATGATGATGGTTTGTATTTTGATTGATTTGAAATAAATAATACTTCCCCTGGCCTATAATAAGTACTTTTTACATCATATTATACTAGGCCCTATTTATTGTATTGTAAACTAAAGTTTATAGTCGGATTTTAGTACAACAAGTCATACTTGGAGTAATTTTAATTTGTCATCAGTTATTGGTATTATTCATCATTCAAAGGGTATTTTGGCTCCACTTTAGAATACCCTAAGTTAACCCTATCATTTCTAACAATTTTGAAGTTCAACCTTTTTAAAAACGCATAATCTTCGACGGCGCAAAGCTCAGCTTAAAAATCATAAAATACAACATCGGAAAGGTGTACCTTTTTCATCACCTTCGTCAGCGCGAAAGCACCACCGGTGAACGATCATCTTCACCGGCGCGATGCTCAACCTTTTTTATAATCTACATCGGAGAAGGCGCGAAGCTTAACCTTTTTTGGGGAAAAATCTACATCGGCGAAGCACCGTTGGTGAAGCACCGCCGGACCCCGGTGAAGCCATCATATTCGCAGGCGCGAAGCTCAACCTTTTTTTGGAAACAAGACAACCAAAGATCTCAAAATACATGATGGGTCGTTCTTCAAAGATTGTATTACATTGAATTGAAATTGGTATACATTATATATAAAAAATTCAAAGTTTAGACCTTCCGAGAAAGGGAGTCGTTACTCTGAGTTTCATGCTTAACGCAATCGTCAGACGACTAGTCTGCCCATGAAAACGATTCGATGTTCATGACATTTTACATTATTTTTTTTTTTTTAAACATTTTCGGATTACAAATGTTGTCACCCAAATGACCTCGATTGACCCCATACATGACCCCTCATGTGACCCCATACCTTTTCCATAACCTCTATCTTAATGTCTTCAATAGTTTCATTTATTCTTATAACAACAGCTAGATGGCTACATATGTACATGTAGATACAGTTTGGAAGCCTTTAATATTTGAAAATGCCTAAATTCAGTCAATTATAATTAAATATGGCAAGATAAGTGTTGCCTGGTATAACAGTAGAATAATTTTCAAAAAAGTATTTTATTCAAAAATTCATGTCAGAAAAAAATAAATTAGTTTACATTCAGGTGAGTGATCTGGTAAGAAAAAATGGTATAAATCTGAACATTAAAGGGGCATTAAGAGGCAGTGCCCTCAATTACAAAAATATATGATCGATAAAAACTGGAATTTGTATATTTTTACGATTGTATTACAATACATGTATGAACAGCAGAACAGACGAACTTAGCCTACACCTATTAGGATTAAGAAAAATCAGCCCTCTTTGTACAACAAAGCGTCGATTCAAAAATGCTGGTAGAGCCGCAACCAGCATTTTACATGGTTAAGGGTGGTATTCCAACATATTGAAAACATTGTTTTAATCAAGTTTCGCTGGTGATTTTTTGAGTAGAAACAACAATAATGGCAATTTTCCTTTAATGCTAATTTATTGAGGTCCATCCAAAACCTGTGTATAGCTATCATGCATACATGAAACATCTTTTATTACTAAGTCACCTGCATACGAACTGAAGGAGTAATTTATATTTTAACTCAAATTTCAAAATAATTTCTATTGCCTTTGAATAAGTTCATCAGGATTGTAGAATGAAATGATTAAATTGTTTTGTTTACAAATCCAAATATCTACTCACATGACTAGACAGTTTCGTCTTCCCGATCGGAAGACTTCATCGGTAGTGACTGGATCCACTTGATTTTCCCGCGAGATTTACTATCACTCTCGGTCCCAGGAAGCTCAGGTGTTGTTAACAGTGGATCGTATACATGATTATTAATTAATAAAATGTGCACAATTGAATTTAAGATGTTGTTGTTTTTGCATTTTTACACAGAAAACAGTCCTCCAAAATACTTTTGATAAGAATGAATTAAATAATCTAGTATTGGATTGGATCTTGGTGCTTTCGTGGATGACACATTCAAATACACTCATGGATTCACCGACCTTTTATTCTCCCTCGTACTTTAAAAAAAAAATCAGGATGATGTCGATATCTTCTCTAAGTGTTGTCCCTTAGCCGTATACACTCTTTTTTGTTGTAGATCATTATGGGATACATCACGCTCTGCGGCATCGAAGATGATTAAAAATGGGTAGATTCGTGGTAGTTGTGATTGGAGGGCTTAATTGGCAAATTTGCCCATTTTGACACACTTTGTGGTCTCTAATAACTGAAATAAATCACTATAATTATATAAATACAACAATAGTTGAATATCACCTTCAACCAAATCTTGCAAACACAAACTATCATACACTTAGTGCAATAGTGTTTTACAATTGCAAACCTTTCGAAACACATTGTTTGTAATAATTATCGGAAAGTTGTCTGTAGATACATCGGCATGTGTAACAAAGTATGCCATCGTAAGTTGCTCTTGTAAGTAACAACTAACATTAACAAACATTAATATTATTTCTTTCTCTCTGATAATGCGGAGGTAGCACTAGGCCTGGAACTTCATATTTGTTGGTACCAGCCAATCCATGGCAGGTAGCTTCTACAAGTTACCAGCCCAACACAAAATTTACTTCCCCAAATTTGTTTCCCAACTCACAAACTGTACATTAATTAATTAAAGTGATGAAAATTACACAATTTTGGAATGAAAAAAGAGAGAAAAAAAATGCTGATTAAGGAATCTTTGAGTTTTATGAAAAACCTACCTGCCTGTTGGGCAGGTACTAAATGCACTTTTACCTGCCCGGCATCCAACCTTTTCCCTCACAGGCAGGCAGTGTTGGAGTCGAGTCCTCATCATCCGAGTCCGAGTCCGAGTCCGAGTCCTTGAGGAAAAGACTCGAGTCCGAGTCCGAGTCTTTGCCAATTTCTATGTCCGAGTCCGAGTCCGAGTCCGAGTCCTCAATATCCGAGTCCGAGTCCGAGTCCGAGTCCTTATGTATCAAATTCAAGTCGCAGTTCACCGATACTATATCAACGTTTTATTAATCAGAATTTCAGTTCTATACAGTTTACTTGTAATTACTAATTAAAGTATAATCACAGTCAGTTCAGTAACTAACTTATTAGGCTTGTGTTGTCTTTGTGGTTGTTCTTTTATTTACAAACTGCTTATTTGCAATTATTTGAATGCAAAATTACTTAAATTAGAAAGAGTGTAGGAGGAAAACGTGAGGTCCGCAAGACGAGAGCAAGTGTCACAACGCCAGATACTGATCACAAGTGCCACACATGTGGGAGATGCTTCCTTGCCCGTTTTGGTCTTGTTAGTCATCTTCTGACACATATATATGGTCATGTGTTTTAAGCTCGCCTCCTTTCGCGTTACACACGGATTTTGGCTTTCACGACATGATTTTAACTTTACACATTTATATTTGCTTGTATACCCCCCTGAGGTAGTAAAAGTATATATTTTCTGAAGGGAAATTTCATGAGGAAACCAAATATGCCATTAAAATTATAGTACGACTAAGAACTAAAATGGTATGATCGGAAATGTTCGGGAAAATATCAGAGTTTTTAATTTTTAATTCGAGATCCATATATTTTTTATACCTACCCCCTATCATTATTTACTTTACATATTTGAATTCCTCATGAAATTACCCATTAGATGATATATAATTGTTAAAGTTACTACGTCGGTATGGTAATTATACCGGCTAGTGAATATCTCCAATTTTTATTTTATATATTTTTAGAATTTTCAAAAATATTTGTTTAAGGATGAACCCTTCCCTGATATAAACTGCATTTCTGAATTCCTCTAGTTACAAGCTTTCCAAAAATGTATACTTTTGCTATCATAGGTTGAACACTTTTTCTGTTATTGTCATTTTTATAAATCCGGTAAATTGAGGCTGATTATTCATGTTTACTGTGTAGCGAATAGGAAGAAAGCTGATGTTCATTGTCTTATCCATAATTAATTTTTGTTACAAATAGTTGACAAGTCTGTTGAACCACATACTTAAAGACTACTAATTATCCTTTAAAATGGGACCAGAATGGTGTTTGTGACATTAGGATATGACTAGTTATTGTAAAAAGAACAAAACATGGGATTATCCCCATTGAGTTTGTACAGGCGGCACCCCTTCCAGAAACACCCCTTCCAGCACCACCCCTGGTCCCCAAACATCAAACAGCTGTATCTCCCATTCTGTATTAGCTATACCAATGCCATTTTGCAGGCAGATAGCTTGTTATTAGGGCTTTAAAATGATACCAAATTTGTTGAGATAGCTTTTGTGGTTTTAAAAATATTTGAGGACAATTACAGCATGAAACTAAAAAATGTAACGGCACCACCCTATTGGGAGGCGAGTTCATAACGCGTGACCATATATATATATAGATCAAATTCAACTAACTAATCTTTGTTGTCATTGTCATATTTGCTTTGCGATGGACGAACAACATCAGATCAAGCTAAAGAAGTAAATTATTGCTATTGCTAATGCTAATAATGTTGATAAAAGCCAGGATATAATTTAATATTCTTTGTATTTCACTGTTTTTGTCTCGCCTGATGTAATCAGAAAGAGACTATGTTATCACTATTTCTGTCCGGCGTATGGCGTCCGCCGTCCGCCGTGTGCTAAGAAATACCTTTGTGACGCGATATCTGGAGATCCGTAAGGCGTATCGTGATGGGACTTGGTGGAGGGAAGGGGGGTGGTGCGTTCTGTTGCTGATTGATTTTTCAAGGTCATCGGGGGTCATACAAGGTCATCGGGGTCAAATATGCTTAAAACTTTTGAGACGCGTTGTAACGCGATATCTAGAGATCCGTAAGGCCTATCTTGATGGGACTTGATGTCAGGGAAGGGGGTGGGGTGTTCTTTTGCTGATTAGATTTTCAAGGTCATTGGAGGTCATTCAAGGTCATCGGGGTCAAATATGCGGTCAAATAAGATCCGTAAGGCCGATCTTGATGGGATTTGGTGGAGGGAAGGGGGTGGTGTGTTCTTTTTGCTGATTACATTTTCAAGGTCATCGGAGGTCATTCAAGGTCATCGGGGGTCAAATATGGGGTCAAATAGATCAGTAAGGCCTATCTTGATGGGATTTGGTGGAGGGAAGAGGGATGGTGTGTTCTTTTTGTATATTAAATTTTCAAGGTCACCAGAGGTCATCGGGGTCAAATATGGGGTCAAATAGATCAGTAAGGCCCATATTGATGAGATTTGGTGGAGGGAAGGGGAGTGGTGTGTTCTTTTTGCTGAATAAATTTTCAAGGTCATCAGAGGTCATTCAAGGTCATCGGGGGTCAAATAAGATCCATAAGGCCTATCTTGATTGGATTTGGTGGAGGGAAGGGGGATGGTGTGTTCTTTTTGTTCTTAATTTTTCGGGGTCATCGGGGGTCAAATATGGGGTCAAATAGATCAGTAAGGCCTATCTTGATGGGATTTGGTGGACGGAAGAGGGATGGTGTGTTCTTTTTGTTGATTAATTTTTCGGGGTCATCGGGGTCAAATAGATCAGTAAGGCCTATCTTGATGGGATTTGGTGGAGGGAAGGGGGGGTGGGTGGTGTGTTCTTTTTGTTGATTAATTTTTCGGGGTCATCGGGGGTCAAATATGGGGTCAAATAGATCAGTAAGGCCTATCTTGATGGGATTTGGTGGACGGAAGAGGGATGGTGTGTTCTTTTTGTTGATTAATTTTTCGGGTCATCGGGGGTCAAATAGATCAGTAAGGCCTATCTTGATGGGATTTGGTGGAGGGAAGGGGGGTGGTGTGTTCTTTTTGTTGATTAATTTTTCGGGGTCATCGGGGTCAAATATGGGGTCAAATAGATCAGTAAGGCCTATCTTGATTGGATTTGGTGGAGGGAAGGGGGTGGTGTATTCTTTTTGCTGATTAAATTTTCAAGGTCATCGGAGGTCATTCAAGGTCATCTGGGGTCAAATAAGATCTGTAAGGCCTATCTTGATGGGATTTGGTGGATGAAAGAGGGATGGTGTGTTCTTTTTGTTGATTAATTTGTCGAGGTCATCAGAGGTCATCTGAGGTCAAATAAGATCCGTAAGGCCTATCTTGATGTGATTTGGTGGAGGGAAGGGGGTTGGTGTGTTCTTTTTGCTGATTAAATTTTCAAGGTCATCAGAGGTCATCTGGGGTCAAATAAGATCTGTAAGGCCTATCTTGATGTGATTTGGTGTAGGGAAGGGGGTTGGTGTGTTCTTTTTGTTGATTAAATTTTTCAAGGCATTACATCCCTTGCATTAACTACAATGCATACCTCTGTGACAGTGCTACATTGTATCATATGTTTCATCATCATTTCTTTCAAGTCACTTTTGATGAACAGGCGAGACGCGCCGTTCGAGAACCGCCTTGTTAAAGAAATACTAAATCGACGATATCTTTGGAACTGGGAGTACTTACATTGAAAGAAAATGTCAGTAAAACAAGGCTATGAAAATGAAACAGGGAAGAAAATTGAATATTTCATTGCTTGACAACACCTGAGTTTTGACCTTATCAATCATCAAAAGCAGTTTTGAGTTGGCCTGATGTTATATGTTGAATTTAAAGAAGATGCTCATTGCACTTCAGGAACATCAGCATCTGCACCATTTTGGGGGATAATTTGGCGCGATGTGGCCGCATGATCAACCCCAACCCCCCTCTGCTGAATATGCGTTCCACGGGAGCGCTACTTGCTGGTACAGACAGCACCCTATATGCTAACTTATGAAGGGCTGGGTAGCGTATCTCGGTTAGGCTGCGAGTATCGCACCTCGCCATGCAAAATAACGGATGAATCGATTTATTTGTTGGGCATTTGTCTTGGTTCATTGGATCATTCATTTATCAATATATCGGCAAGTTATTTTTGCTCGCGGCGGACTGCGAAATTCAAACCCTCAGCAAAACAAAATTCAGGTAAATTAATGAAACTACAACACCTGAAAAACCCCAATTTTGCCGGACTCGTTGAGGACTCGAAGCCGAGTCCTCGAGTCCTTGGGGTCCGAGTCCGAGTCCGAGTCCGAGTCTTTGAGTACTGGGACCGAGTCCGAGTCCGAGTCTTTCAAAAAAAGGACTCGAGTCGGACTCGAGTCCGAGTCCGAGTCCGAGTCCCGAGTCCTACAACACTGCAGGCAGGCGGGCGGATGCTTATTTCCAGCCATGGGTAGCACGCCTCTAAATAGTAAACTGGCAACACTTCTTGCAAAATACTTCAATTATACACGTACACGATTACAATAATGATTTCTCGGAACTAAAATGATTTAGCAGTCGAGTTTGGTATAAATTTAAAATTTGAAAAAACAAAGAAAAAACAATAAACTTGCCATTCACTTGTGCAGCAAAATCAATTGGCAATTTCTCGCATAATAATTTCCCATACGTTGGTGGGTGAAAAAATAATAAATGGAAACAAATAAACACCAACGTATGTATGGGTTTCCTGTATTAGTCGGATTTATAATTTGAACAAATACATTTGAAGCATCGTTTTGCGTACATTGCGTGAAGCGCGCACAACAATAAGGCCAAATAAAAAAAGGAGTTGTATTGCCCTCATCCGGCCAGTTCATATTTATGAAAAAGATTGTTTAAAATTTGTATTTAATTTTTTTTTAAAAATTAAGATTTTTTTAAATTTTTAATTTTTTTTTTTTCTTCAAAGATTTTTTAATATTCCTACACTATTTTGACCTATCTTCCGGTTGATAAATGTGTGTTAAAGCCAACGAAACCCAGAAAACCAAACAACAAGCTCGGGTTTGTACTCCACGCACGAGAAAGAAAATGCAACTATAGGTAAATTAATAATTGAACGAACATCACGAACGCAGTACAAAGATACACGCGCCTGGATTTATCTCGTGAATGGCTGTGCGCGCTTCACGCAATGTACACGATACGCTGCTTAGTTGTGTTCGTTCAATTATTAATTTACCTATAGTATATTGTTTTTCTTTAGGCTCATTCTCTCCATCGTTGTCTTTAATTCAGTATACAATATAAATAATGTGGATATTCCATACTTTCAAGCAGTTTCTATTATAGAATCAAGGGTGAATATTTTTTCATTGATGTGTACTTTAGTCACCATTGGGTAGAAAATATGGCCAGTATGTACATTCCTTTAGTATCTTCACACATGTTGACCTGACTGAAATAATAGGTTGATTTGGTATACTAAAAAATAAAAATAAATCCGGCCGGCTGACCTTCCTGATTTTAGGCTTGTGAGGGCAACGCAACTTCTTTTTTTCTTCTTTTCCTAAGCATGAACATTTCGGGCGCAATCATGTGTGGTTCAATTTTTTAAATCATACTGTATAATGAGTTCACTTGTTCTTGACTTCCCTCTTGACTACTTAAAGCGGAAATGCAGGGTGGAAACAGTGCTCTAAGAGTCACCAATTGTTCCATGAATTTGTTTGAATTTGTTGCAGTTAGTTTGAATATGGTCATCTCTCTACAACTATCATCAGGCAATAAATACCCTCAAATATCACTTGAGTGCTGTATCTGTGTTAACCCTGGGAAAATAACTATCCAGACAGTGTGAACAATTAATAGCCCCCAAAATATTGATTTAATAATGATTTATACTGGGAAAGGTGTATTTATTAAGACTAGCGGTACACCCTCGCTACGCTCGGGTCCCGCTAGACATGCTAGATGAGCAAATGAGATTCATGAGTGGTAACTTGAGTTCATGAGTTGTCAATTAATGTAAAACTTGAGTTCATAAGTTGTAAATATAAAACGTGGCACCCGCCCGATAGACGGTATGCGAAACGCGACTTCCTTGCCGACAAAAAATGGGCACAAATCTGTGGGTTCTGTATGTTTTTAACTAATCTCGTTGCTGATTTCACCACGTATAAAACCCCATCATAATGTATTATACGTACACTTGTACGCACGCTGCGTTGCTGACAGAAAACAGACCCCAAATTAGTACAAAATTGCGGGTTTTGACAGGGATTTACATTGAACTCATTTTATTTATTCAGTTTTATAACTCAATATTTTTTCTTCTCTTTCCCCCACCTTAGGCCTATACTTTAAAAACATAAGAGAGAGATTTGCACTTTGTGTGATATTATTATATACAACAAATATCGCATTCCATTTTGTTTGCAATTTAGTAAAAAACTATATAATATCACTTGATCTAATTTAGATTGAACAATGAACTCATAAGATATGCAGTTTTAAAAGCGAAGAAAGGGAGAGATAATGGGGAGGGAGGGGAGAGAGGCCATTCTTTTCTTCTTTATATTTTTCATATCTTACCATCAGGGTTGTAGCTAGAGCAATTTAGTGTCTGGCTCAAATTTTCCCGGCCGGGGGTCCAGGGGCCAAATATTGATGTATTATGTGATCAAAACGGGGCAATACCATAAAAATACTCAGTTTTACATCAAAGTTCAACACCAGTTAAAATCGTATTATTAAGTTTATTCACTACAATTTTGTGGTGAATAAGTGCTGGGTAGGAGGGCTCTCATTGACTGAGTGCCAGGTGCAAATTGCTAGCTGCTGGGGGGCCCACCCGGCGCCGTCCGCAGTAGCTGGAACCCTGCTTACCATACTTTTAACCTTTCTTTCCGTATTCCCATCGCATACATTTCTTCCTTCAGTTCCGTTCTATATTCTTCCCATTACAGCTTTGCTCCGTAGCTTATACCATAGAATGGGGATACTTCGACCCCTAAAGTTTTATAGTGTCATTTTTGATTTGGTATAATTACAACAACCTATTACCCTGCTACATAATGATGTGTATCTGGAACCGGACCTACATGTAAACACAATAAGCTGCATGATTTCTCTTTATTTTTAGGAGAATTTTTTTTCTTCCAACAAATTGCAACTGCCTCATCCATATGATGGGTGTATTCAGCAACTCTTATGCTGTGGTTGGGCAGACAATTTACCAATTAGGCGACACTTTAATCAAAAATAAAGGAGTACTAAGGTTAACAAACACACACCATTTCCAGATTTATAGTAAGATATGAATACCATTGTTATTGTTCAAAGTGCTTATGATTCTAACATCTACATAAAGCTTTATTAGGAATTTTGATCGTTCTGACAAAAATGGACTCTTTTTTATAAATCGTAGATTCCAAGTTTGACCAAAATGGCCTCTTTTGAAACTCATAAACTCATTGACCATATGTTCGGCACGAAGAACAATTAACATGATATACAGATAATTTGCTTTGTCCTCTATTACATTAATACCCACAACAAAATTGATAGAACTGCTGGTGATGTTTTATGAAGCAACATTTGTATGGTGTGAGGGAATTAGTTGGCTTTAGAGTGATAAATATCATACTTTCTTAAGCAGCGGTTTTGAAGTTTGGTGCGAGTTTTATCAATTGAATTATGCTGAAAGTGAAAAACAGGTTTTCACCAATTATATGATCAGATAAAGATATTTTGATGAAATTAACAGTAAGTTTTAGGAAATACGTTCATCATTTGCTGGCATGAGACTTGTGTACTGCAATGTTGTTTTTATATTTTATTAAACACGGTATCCATTATTCTGGGACACCCTGTACTTACAAGTAATTTGGTTAGTGCATGGTGTACATGTAGTTTAAATCTTATTTGATTCCAAATTAATAACTGTCTACAGAAGATATTTACGTACTACTGAATCTGAATTGCTTCCCCAAAGGAAATATACTATTATTATTTTCTCCAAGGTAAATGCTAATAATTTTTCAGTATTTTTTAGATTGGATCTTTCAAAAAAGGGTGTATAATTGTTGGTAGGTTCTAAAAGTTATGATGCATGTACTGACGTTTGACTCTAAATATGTGTCGGGTCACTTTGGTTTAAAACCATCCACTTCTTCCAACATGTTATGTTTCACCTTTTAGAAATTTAAAGGAACATTTTGGATATGACAATATTTGGTGATACCTATGGATTCAGGTAGCTAACTCGGATACTACAACACTGCCGCAAAACATATATTGAACATCTTTAATATTGGTGGTGATTTCATAGTATTAGTAGAACCAATTTTTTTTAAAAAGCACACTTGACCTGCTCATATGATCTAACATGCTCAACTAGGGCCAAATAAAAATTCATAGGCTTCTAAATAAGAAAACAATATTTGTTGATTATTTAGTGATTGGTGATGATGTAGCACCTACTCATCATTTCATCTTTAAATATTGCACTGTCCAAGCTTTAGGGTATTGACCATGCAACCCTGGAGGAGCATGTGTTTACACAGGATGAGTTCACTCTGGACTCTAAAATCAATTGAGCTAAGATACATGGGTTCAAAGGATTCAGTCATTGCCAGCAGCAAACATGGTATCCTTTATTGAATGAAATTGTTATTAGATTTGCTGACTCAAGGCACAGTAATAATGAAGATAACCTCTTAAAGGATGGATAGCTACCTTTTGGGGTTTATCCTGAGTGTAAGACGGCACAAAATTTTGCCCCAAGTGACTCCATATATTGCCTGTTCCACTGTGGCACCACTCCGTTACAAGCCATTTGTTCCTTCATCTATAAAGCATTTCATGTTTTATGAAAATATATATCAATTTTTCACTCGTTACTTTTCCTGATTCCATGTGGCGCCCATAATGACAACGGATACAACTCCTGTTCCGCTGTGGCGCCCGTGATGACACACAATTTTCCCTGTTCCGCTGTGGCGCCAGTAAGCCATGTTTTATTACTGCTATAAAGCATTATATTTAACATTATATTTACCTTTTTGACTATGTAATTTCCCTGTTCTGCTGTGGCGGTCCTGATGACACCCGTTTTCCCTCTGTTCCGCTGTGGCGCCAGTATGCCATGATTTCCTACAGCTACGAAGCATTATATATTCAACATTTTATTAACCTTTTTTGACTATGCAATTTTCCTGTTCTGCTGTGGTGGTCCCGATGACACCCATTTTCCCCCTGTTCCGCTGTGGCGCCGGTACGCCATGTTTTCCTACAGCTACAAAGCATTTTATATTCAACATTTTATTTACCTTTTTTGACTATGCAATTTTCCTGTTCCCCTGTGGAGGTCCCGATGACACCCATTTTCCCCTATTCCGCTGTGGCGCCGGTAGGCCATGTTTTCCTACAGCTATTATCAGCATTATATTTAATTGTTCACCCTTTAATTTTCCTGTTCCGCTGTTCCGCTGTGGCGGTCCCGATGACACCTTTTTTTCCCTGTTCCACTGTGGCGCTGGTCACCCATGTTTTCCTTTTGCTATAACGCATTTTATATTCCATTTGCATTTACTTTTCACTCTCTAATTTTCCTGTTCCGCTGTGGCGCTGTGGCAGCCCCGATGACACCGATTTTCCCCCTGTTCCGCTGTGGCGCTGGTCAACCATGCTTGTTTTCCTTCTGCTATGAAGCAGTTTCAGTTGTATTTGCTTTTCACTCTCTAATTTTCCTGTTCCGCTGTGGCGCTGTGAACGCCCCGATGCCACCCATTTTTTCCCTGTTCCGCTGGTCAGCCATGTTTTCCTTCTGAAAGCAGTTTCCATTTGCAATAACGTTTTCACCTTTTAATTTTCCTGTTCCGCTGTGGTGGTCCCGATGACACCCATTTCCCCCCTGTTCGGCTGTGGCGCCGGTACGCCATGTTTTCCTACAGCTACGCAGCATTTTATATTCAACATTTTATAATCAACATTTTATTTACCTTTTTTGACTATGCAATTTTCCTATTCTGCTGTGGCGGTCCTGATGACACCCATTTCCCCCCTGTTCCGCTGTGGCGCCGGTACACCATGTTTTCCTACAGCTACGAAGCAATTTATATTCAACATTTTATTTACCTTTTTTGACTATGCAATTTTCCTGTTCCCCTGTGGAGGTCCCGATGACACCCATTTTCCCCTATTCCGTTGTGGCGCCGGAAGGCCATGTTTTCCTACAGCTATTATCAGCATTATATTTAATTGTTCACCCTTTAATTGTCCTGTTCTGCTGTGGGGCTGTAGCGGTCCCGATGACACCTTTTTTCCCTCTGTTCCGCTGTGGCGCTGGTTAACCATGTTTTCCTTCTGCTATAAAGCGGTTTTCGTTGTATTTGCTTTTCACTCTTTAATTTTCCAGTTCCGCTGTGGCGGTCCCGATGACACCCATTTTTCCCCTGTTCGGCTGTCGCTGGTCAGCCATGTTTTCCTTCTGAAAGCAGTTTCCATTTGCATTTACTTTTTCACCTTTTAATTTTCCTGTTCCACTGTGGCGCTGTGGCGGTCCCGATGACACCCATTTTGTTCCTGTTCCGCTGTGGCGCTGGTCAGCCATGTTTTCCTTTTGCTATAAAGCATTTTATATTCCATTTGTATTTACTTTTTCACTCTCTAATTTCCTAATTAACTCTCCTGTTCCGCTGTGGGGCTGTGGCGGTCCTGATGACACCCTTTTCCCCCCTGCTCCGCCGTGGAGCTGGTCATCCATGTTTTCCTTTTCACTCTTTAATTTTTACCTTTGACCTCATTTAGTTGATCTCCCAGCCAGGGGGATTCGCAAGTCGTGACTTGCAGTATTTTTCACTCTCTAATTTCCTAATTAACTCTCCTGTTTCGCTGTGGCGGTCCCGATGACACCCTTTTCCCCCCTGTTCCGTTGTGGAGCTGGTCAGCCATATGTTCTTTTTTTGCTATAAATCATTTTATATTCCATTTGTATACTTTTTCACTCTGTAATTTTCCTGTTCCACTGTGGCGGTCCCGATGACACCCTTTCCCCCCCTGTTCCGCTGTTGCAATGGTCAGCCATGTTCTCCTTTTGCTATAAAAGCATTTTATATTCCATTTGTATTTACCTTTTCACTCGCTAATTTTCCCGTTCCGCTGTGGCGGCCCGATGACATCCATTTTCTTTCCCTGTTCCGCTGTGGCGCTGGTCAGCCATGTTTTCCTTCTGCTATAAAGCATTTTATATTCCATTTGTATTTACTTTTTCACTCTGTAATTTTCCTGTTCCGCTGTGGCGGTCCCGATGACTCCCTTTTCCCCCTGTTCCGCTGTTGCACTGGTCAGCCATGTTCTCCTTTTGCTATAAAGCATTTTATATTCCATTTGTATTTACCTTTTCACTCTCTAATTTTCCTGTTCCGCTGTGGCGGCCCGATGACATCCATTTTCTTTCCCTGTTCCGCTGTGGCGCTGGTCAGCCATGTCTGTAATTTTCCTGTTCCGCTGTGGCGCTGTGGCGGTCCCGATGACACCTTTTTTCCACATGTTCCGCTGTGGCGCTGGTCAGCCATGTTTTCCTTTTGCTGTAAAGCATTTTATATTCCATTTGTATTTACTTTTTCAATCTCTAATTTTCCTGTTCCGCTATGGCGCTGTGGTGGCCCCGATGACACCCATTTTTCCCCTGTTCCGCTGTGGCGCTTGTCAGCCAAGTTTTCCTTCTGCTATAAAGCATTTCCATTTGTATTTACTTTTTCACTCTGTAATTTTCCTGTTCCGCTGTGGCGGTTCCGATGACACCCTTTTTTCCTCCCTGTTCCGCTGTGGCGCTGGTCAGCTATGTTCTTCTTTTGCTATCAAGCATTTTATATTCCATTTGTATTTACCTTTTCACTCTCTAATTTTCCTGTTCTGTGGAGGCCTGATGACATCCATTTTCTTCCCCTGTTCCGCTGTGGCGCTGGTCAGTTATGTTTCCTTCAGCTATAAAGCAGTTTCCGTTGTATTTGCTTTTCACTCTTTAATTTTCCTGTTCCGCTGGGGCGCTGTGGCGGGTCTGATGATACCCATCTTCCTCCCTGTTCCGCTGTGGCGGTCCCGATGACACCAACTTTTTACCCTGTTCCGCTGTGGCGCTGGTAAGCCATGTTTTCCTTTTGCTATAAAGCATTCCATTTGTGTTTACTTTTTAACTCTCTAATTTTCTAATTAACTCTCCTGTTCCGCTGTGGCGCTGTGGCAGTCCCGATGACACCCTTTCCCCCCTGTTCTGCTGTGGAGCTGGTCAGCCATGTTTTCCTTTTGCTATAAAGTATTTTATATTCCATTTGTATAATTTACTTTTTCACTCTCTAATTATCCTGTTCCGCTGTGGCGCTGTGGGAGCCCTGATGACACCCATTTTGTCCCCTGTTCTGCTTTGGCGCTGGTCAGCCATGTTTCCTTCTGCTATAAAGCAGTTTCCGTTGTATTTGCTTTTCACTCTTTAATTTTCCTGTTCCGCTGGGGAGCTGTGACGGGTCTGATGACACCCATTTTTTCACCTGTTCCGCTGTGGCGGTCCCTCTGACACCACTTTTTTCCTGTTCCGCTGTGGCGCTGGTAAGCCATGTTTTCCTTCTGCTATAAAGTATTATATTCCATATGAATTTACTTTTTCACTCTGTAATTTTCCTATTCCGCTGTGGCACTGTGGCGGTCCCGATGACACCCTGTTTTCCCCCTGTTCCGCTGTGGCGCTGGTCAGCCATGTTCTCCTTTTACTATAAAGCATTTGATATTCCATTTGTATTTACCTTTTCACTCTCTAATTTCCTTTCACTCTCTAACTCTCCTGTTCCGCTGTGGCGGTCCCGATGACATCCTTTTTTCCCCTGTTCCGCTGTGGAGCTGGTCAGCCATGTTTACCTTTTGCTATATAAAGCATTTTATATTCCATTTGTATTTACTTTTCACTTTCTAATTTTCCTGTTCCTCTGTGGCGCTATGGGAGCCCCGATGACACCCATTTCCCCCCATGTTCCACTGTGGCGCTGGTAAGCCATGTTTTCCTTCTGCTATAAAGCATTTTATATTCCATTTGTATTTCCTTTTTCACTCTGTAATTTTCCTGTTCCGCAGTGGCGCTGTGGCGGTCCCGATGACACCCTTTCCCCCTGTTCCGCTGTCAGCCAAGTTTTCCTTCTGCTATAAAGCATTTCCATTTGTATTTACTTTTTCACTATGTAATTTTCCTGTTCCGCTGTGGCGCTGTGGCGGTCCCGATGACACCCTTTTCCCCCCCCTCTTCCGCTGTGGCGCTGGTCAGCCATGTTCTTCTTTTGCTATAAAGCATTTTATATTCCATTTGTATTTACCTTTTCACTCTCTAATTTTCCTGTTCCGCTGTGACGGCCCGATGACATCCATTTTCTTTCCCTGTTCCGCTGTGGCGCTGGTCAGCCATGTCTGTAATTTTCCTGTGGCGCTGTGGCGGTCCCGATGACACCCTGTTTTTCCACATGTTCCGCTGTGGCGCTGGTCAGCCAAGTTTTCCTTTTGCTGTAAAGTATTTTATATTCCATTTGTATTTACTTTTTCAATCTCTAATTTTCCTGTTCCGCTGTGACGCTGTGGCGGCCCCGATGACACCCATTTTTTCCCTGTTCCGCTGTGGCGCTTGTCAGCCAAGTTTTCCTTCAGCTATAAAGGATTTCGATTTGCATTTGCTTTTCACTCTTTAATTTTCTTGTTCCGCTGTGGCGGTCCTGATGACACCCATTTCCCCCCTGTTCCGCTGTGGCGATGGTCAGCCATGTTTTCCTTCTGCTATAAGCAGTTTCCAATTGCATTCGCTTTTCACATACAAATCAATAATATCCCATAGAAAACCTAGTGCAACTTTGCTGTTGTTATGCGCGGTCATTTAAATCGCCATAACTTAAAAGAATCCATTCAATTTTTTTAGAATGAGGTACCAAACTACGGAGAAGAAATTTGCTCATTTAATGTATATCTCAGATATTTGGTTCCGATTATCTATATTAAATTAGCCAACATCAAAGCACCTGGTCAGGAACTTTTTGTGCTAGGTGTATTAAAGGAATACTAAGAGATGTGTTGAAGGCTTCTCCCTCAATCATGATAATAACCGGTATTTCTACATTTTTACAATGTATTACATACACAAACTCACATGTCAGCTGTAAGAATTAAGAAAAAATCAGTTGTCTTCGTGCAATAAAATTGTCGTTCAAAATATTTCATCCCCGGCTCGGACAGCATTTTATGGTCAGCGTAGTCTTTTCGATTATATACGATATTAAATAGAGGGCGTTTTTGATTAAAAGTTTGAATAATTTGGAACATTTTGTGATCATTTTAATGATATTTCCATGTTGTTATAATTATTTATGAGTGGAAATTGTCATGTATGGATACCTGCTATCTACTGAAGATAGCAAATTAACATAGCAATATTATATTTTGTGAGGACAGCTACCATCCTTTTTAAAGAAATACTTGAAAGAATTCTTGTTGAATTGAATGTCTAGGTGTGTTTTACTGACATGCACTGTGTTGTTTGTACAAAAATAATCAAAATAGATTCCAAAATGATAACGTTGATGACTTTCCCCACCAATGTTCAAATTTGATTAATTAATCTACAAAATAACAGAGCAGATGTACACATAATCAGGTCAGACTTGGTTTATCATTTATCTTACCTGTTAAATGGTTTTGCCTCCAGAATGCAGGCATTATACACACTACCTTCATGGATGTGACCCTTACATCTTGAAATAGTTTTGCAACTTGAGCTTAACTTAGTAACACAACATAAGCTTAAGCCTACTCCATCCATCATCCATGCATGGAATAATAATTTAAAACAAATTAGAAGCTTACTTCATAGATTGTTTCAAATGTGGCCAAATTTTACTCAAAGCTTCATTGTAAGTTATTTATGCTCAGTATCACCCCCCCCCCCCCCATGTACCCAAATCAAGTGCTTACGTGACATTTGTTTACCAAGTGGTGCACCTTAAAACTGTGCAGGACTGCTGAATTTGATCCGACATTGCCTGTTGTGTGTGTGAAGGTGCTGATGGGATAGCCATGGCCAATGTTGTGACGTCATTGTTAATAAAACCTCCTCATCAGTAACAGGTCAATGCACTTTTATGACTCAGGAACTCAATGCATAAACGTAAAATATCAATACACAAAACAGAAGGGGGGAAATGTGGAAATTTCGTAACTGTTTCGTCTTGGCGACGTCCATACGAGGGGTTGTTTTTCTATCTGAAGCCGATTTTGTTGTAACGCGGCACTTTTAAAAACTGTAACCTATGGATGGGGTGTATATAATGATAATGCTAAATAGTAATGTATATGAGCGCTAAAGTTCCATGGCATCGGAAATTATACAAGACAAAATCCTGGATTAAAATGACTTGACAGCAAGAACAAGTGTGTAAGTACCTAGGATTCTATATTAATTATGATAAAATGGAACATCACCTCCATGCATACTGCCTATAAAATCAACCAGATTGAGACTGAGTATCGATCACATTTCATCCTTAATTTGACCCATTTTGATGAGTTTTATAAATACCCCTATTGGAAACTGTAATTATATGCGAGAGAAGAAAATACGATTTTTTACAGAAACCACAGACAACATAACATGAGCTGAATAGGGGAGATCTGGGATTGTACGCCCTATGGGCAGGTTCGCCCACCACATGATTCTCATCTTTGCGGCCACTGGTTGAATTTGGCAATATCATAATTTATGTTAGAATCTCTCTTCTGCAAGTAGGTGGTAAATGATAACTGATTGATATTGTGTATTGTGCCTGTCTCTAAAAAAGAGTCTCTTTGTTAGAACTACCTTTAAATCTAATTCTTACTCTTTTCTACTCATTAAAATTTTATAGCCATTGGCACCAGAGTCCACATCAAATAGACAGCTATGTGTGTTACCATAGTCTGTACTGTAATAAGTCTGTACGACACACATTATAATGTGTGGGTCTCCAGAAATAAAAAGATTGGCAAAAGCATTGGGGTCAGAACATTTGTGCTATAAAGGGTGTAGTTTTATAAAGCGTTGGGATAAAATAAAAAGGGTGGGTAAATTTCCTGCGGATAATAATTTCTCAACAATTGTCGTCTTAAATTAATTAAAATACTGTGTTGCTAGCGCTTATAATAATTATCCAACTTTGGAATTAAAAAGTCACATCAGCTCCTACTCATGATGTTAGTCTTCTCCACACACTCTGCATTCCATTTGTAATACATGTTTTGGGTCGCTGATCGAGACTACTGACAGAAAGTTATACAGCTTTAAATTTAATACAGCTCGTAGGATCATGTCATTGACGAAAGTCCTTTGTATTACAAAATAACACGTGTCATAGAAACTTTTAATTAATTATGGCGGACAGTGCTTATAGACCGCCGATTGAGATGTAAAACACTTCAGATAAGGAATTAGGTGGCAAGTACACCAAACTTCACAATTCATTAGGTAATAATAATCCAAAACTTATTCTGCATTTTCCCAAAATTAAAAGTTGCACATTTTCATGCAATTTGCCTGGAAAGTTTGTAGGCAGATTGTTGTCATGATCAAAATTTGGAAGCTTTGCAATTAACATACATTGCATGCATAGGCGAAATGTGGCGAGTGGTTGCGATCGATTTAATCTGGAACCAATTCCATTCCCTAAAATCCATATAAAATGAATAAAATTGGACTTCTTTATAAACCAAACACATTTTCTTGCATGAAACAATGGTATTTCAATATGAGATATTGATCAGGTCATATCTAAAGTAAGGCCAAAAAAAAAAAGAAGTTGACTTGCCCTTTCCGACCGACCCAAATTTTCGGAAATCTAGGGTCGCTATTTTTTTAATACTGCCCATCAAAACCAACCATAAAATCTCACTGCTACAATATTCAAAATTCAAGATACAAATATCCCCACATGGTATATTATTACTGTAAAGTGTAAACATGCTGAAATGTCATGTTTCATTCAGACTAAATGGTTACATTTTCATGTTCACCAAATATTTGTATAGTTCCACAACTATAATAGTCCTGCATGCAGCGCCTATTCTTCCTATGAAACGAATATAAAACCTTATATCTAAAATTCAAATGGAAGAGAAAAGGCCACGACGGGGCACTCCCATTTCAGAAGTGATATGTATGCTACATATTCATACTACTGTAAAGCAACAACATTCCGCTATAGCATTTTAATTTCGCTAATTTCGCTAGGTCCTCTATTCGCTAAATTAAATTGTCGCTAATCAAGATTATATTGGTTAACATAGCAAGTTGATATAAATTAGTGAAATTAAAATGCCGATAAAAGGGGGTGTTTTGCAATTTTTTTAGTGGGGTACAGTATTCAATACTGCCCCTTGCTCTCACCCAAAGATCACTCTGTACAGTTGCACATACATCCTTTTACCAAAACAACTTATTTGTTCGTATCAGTCACATTTGTAAAATCTATTCTAACATCTGCCAACGATCAACCTGTTACAAGGTAGGAGTCTGCTAGACAGTTCACCTCATTCCTTCTTGTAAGTTAAATGTAAACATTTATACATGCGCTCAATTCTAAACCAAATCCTGTAGCAAATTGGGTGTACATTGATACATAGTGTTGCACATTAGGCCAAGAAAAGAAGAAGGTTTGTCTCAGAAACATTTTGCAAAAAAGTGCAATCTTTAAAATGTTTTATCAGCCATCACAGTTTAATTTGACCTTTTAGAGGACATCTATATGTTGTACATATTGGGTATCAACCATGTACTCGCACATCCGACTACAAATGTTTGACTGGATTCACAATTTCACACCCATTCTGTTCTACATGGTATTTTACCTCAAGGATTGAATAGTGCAATGAACACACACCACCAGTCAAAATTTCCAACGCATATATTATTATATCAACATCGCTATCAATCCCGACATGTCGATATCCAAATTGGTATGTCGATATATATTTTATACGCTTTTATTAAGGCTGTGTAAGTTCTAAATCATACTATAATTTGTCTTATGGTGTATGTATGTATGTATGTATGTATGTATCCATAAAAGGCTCCCTCATTTTAGGTCTAAACGCCGTGAACTTTGCACTGATAAAAGATGATTATAATGTGAGTGTTATAAGCTATAAATGGCTGAAAACCGTACAGAATTGACCGAGATATGGGTAAAAAACCATGAAAATCCATGGATACCGTGCCATTGTTTTGTTGATCTTCATGCGTACTGCAACCATGCATTAGGCGCGGTCTAACACATAACGCGTAACGCACACCACACACGCGGATAGGCAAATAATATGGCTCGATTGTGCCGATTGCGCGTAATACCGGGTAACCCGTCGCCTGCATGTTTGCGCCTAAACGCGGCATCGCACCACGCATCGCACCACACATCGCGGATGTTTGCGCCTAAACGCGGCCTCGCACCACGCGTCGCACCACACATCGCGGAACAAATGTGTTACGCGGCCTTGCACCACGCATCACGGAACACTCTGTTGTTTACATCGAAGGGAATTTCATTCCGTCCTTCTCAGCCGTAGAGAAAGGTGTGCATCATACAGCTCATGCCAAAGGTGAGACTTGCACCACGCATCACGGAACAAATCTGTTGTTTACATCGAAGGGAATGCGATTTCATTCCATCATACAGCTCATGCCAAAGGTGAGACATATTTTAAACGTGCCTTGAATTTATGTGGTTTCTTATTATAGTCCAAATAATTGTTTCCATATCAGGCATAGGCCTATGCCAGTGTGTTCAAATCTAAATGAATTTAACTTTGAATTTATACACAATATTATTCTCCTTATACCGTGTTCATATTCTAGAGTGCCTTATAATATAGGCCTCTTATTATAGTCCAATAATTGTTTCCATATGCCAGTGTGTTTAAATCTAAATGAATTTAACTTTGAATTTATACACAATATTATTCTCCTTATACCGTGTTCATATTCTAGAGTGCCTTAAATAGGCCTAATACTTTCTCTTAGTCTTAGGCCTATATACCGTGTTTCAAGTAGATCATAGGCCTATGTAAAATAAGCGCTGATGATGTGTTATTGGTAGGCCTATGCCTATTTAAATTTTATTCATGCAGTTATTCATGCCGTTGCCAACATTATATAGCCTACACCTAGGTTTTTCCGTTATGATTTTATACACATTTATGTATTCCGTTAAATTCGAGAGTGTATGTACACTGTTCATGCCGTTGCCAACATTAATACACGCCTAGGGTTCTTGCGTTATGATGTTATACACATTTATTTATTCCGTTAAATTAGAGAGTGTATATACACTGGTGTGGGTGGGATAATACTATTGTATGCCCTACATAGATGTGTTCTATGTGCAAGTGTGTTCTATTGTGTGCAGGTGTTTGGGTGGGTGTAAAATTATTGAAATATGTATGCCTACTTTACGCCAACCAAGACTAGGCCTATGGAATATTTCATTGACATCCGTAATTTTATTTTACGGACATTAACAGTGTAAGGGGGTTTCTTATAGGCCTCTAGGCCAATGTGTTTAAATTTAAATGAATTTAACTTTTAACTTGAATTAATTTATTGCCGAGTTTTACATGACTTCAGAGTAAAAATGTAAAATACATTTAACTTTCATAGCAAACAATGATTCTTATAAATTATATTGTATGTATCATTTAAATTTAAACATGCAGTTACACAAACAAAATACCGCCAGGAAAGGACCAAGACAGACGAAGCTCATCCACCAACCACTACACTACAGCAAGGCAACTCAGCTACAGTAAACACGCAGACGCAGATAACTATTATTAAGGTAGGATTACTTTCTTATTGTTGGAACAAAAAAGGATTGTTTTCACCAACAAAAGATAAATATACGCTTTGTTGGTGAAAAAGTCCTGAATGTTTAAAGGTTGAATATGAGAATAACCGTAGCATATTTATATTTTGTAGCCACTTTTTCATTTAAAATACCTGTATTATAGCTCGATGGTGTCCACTAACTGCACCTCTTGGAATCCAAGATTGCACTAATTACTAATGCCTTTTGTTTGCAACATTGTGCCTAACGTAGAATGTTCCTCAGATTATAAAACATCATATGGAATTTGTTTAAATTTTAAATGTTTACGTAATCAATGTTAGGCCTTTCCTTTATGTAGACATATTTTAAATGTTTACGTAATCAATGTTAGGCCTTTATGTAGACATAATATACAAATTATCATAACGTAAAGTAAAATGGGTTATAAAATGTATTGAAACACATAATGTGGAATGCCGTCACGAACAAATATAATCATGTTTTGGCCTTATAGTATTCATGGCCTACGTGTTATTATCGACTAAATACATTTTAGCCTATGCCTATCAGAGGCGTTACTCTCAAATTCAATAATGATTGACACAAATTAACAATAAAAAAATCTAAAGCTTTAGAGGCACCGTGACGCTATTGTGGTCAAGTTAGATGTCGCATAGTACGCGAGAGATTGAAATATCGACAAATATTTGTTTTGATTATAGTTGAAGCAAAGTTTAATTGGCAAGAAATATGCGGTTTTTACCTATACGCGGGCTAAAGTACACCAAGCGCGTGCTCGCGCTATTTTGGCATACGCAAGCGTCTGCGCCTACGATTCACAACTCGCCAAGGATTACATGCGAGAACCTTTCTCGCTATATAAGCAGATTTGTTAATGTGGAACTCACTCAAGCATTCACTCTTTCCAGGTATTTTGCAACATTAATTAGCCGACATTTACACAATTACAGTTATCATTAATTCATTTTTTATTATTAATCATTGCTGAAATAACACCCATTAATTCATTTGTATTATTAATCATTGCTGAAATAACACCCATTAATTCATTTTTATTATTAATCATTGCTGAAATAACACCCATTATTTTGAATTATTAAATGTTTTGCGGTTCTAATCAGTTCCGTTTTTGTGTGTTTCAACTTCAAACAGGTTTTCAGTTAACACGTTTATTAACCTAACATGCACAATGCCTAAGTTAAAGAAAAGAAAATCCACTCTTTCGAGGCATCCGTATTCATGTACAAAACACCAGTCGAGGCTACATCAAATGAGGGACTATTCGATAGATCTACGCCAAAATGAAAATGAGATACAGCGTCAATCTCGACTAGATGACATGAGAGATTATTCGGTAGATCTACGCCAAAATGAAAATGAGATACAACGTCAATCTCGACTAGATGACATGAGAGATTATTCGATAGATTTACGCCAAAATGAAAATGAGATACAGCGTCAATCTCGACTAGATGACATGAGAGATTATTCGATAGACCTACGCCAAAATGAAAATGAGATACAGCGTCAATCTCGACTAGATGACATGAGAGATTATTCGATAGACCTACGCCAAAATGAAAATGAGATACAGCGTCAATCTCGACTAGATGACATGAGAGATTATTCGATAGACCTACGCCAAAATGAAAATGAGATACAGCGTCAATCTCGACTAAATCAGATGAGGGACTATTCGATAGATCTACGCCAAAATGAATCCATAGAAGATCGGCAATCACGCCTACAAGAACGTCGTAATCAACGAATTAGACAAACTCAAGAAGCCCTCACCAATCGTAGAAAACTTGGTGTCATAAAGGACTCTGACTATTTTCGTGAAAGCGACTTCACTCTTGAAGACAAACATCACCAGCTTCCAAGCCTGTTTGATTCAGATTCTATATGCCCCCACTGCACAAGTATGAAGTGGAAAGAAGAAAGGCCAGGGTTCTGCTGTTCGCAGGGAAAAGTCAAGTTGGATCCCATTCCATCACCACCAGATATAATTAAGAATCTCTACCATAATCCTTCTTTCCTAACCAATATCAGGAAATATAACAACTGCCTCTCATTAGCCTCACTTGGCATAGGAAAGGAAATCATACAGCAAGGTTTTAGTCCGACTGTGACGATTCAGGGCAAGATGTATCATCTAATTGACACCCTTCTTCCACCAGTCGGTAATGTTCCCAAGTTTGCTCAGTTATACTTCCACGACACCGAGAATGAAGCCTCAAACCGGTTACAGCACCAGCCAAACTTGGATCGTGCAACAGTTGTCACACTGCAAGAAATTCTTCATGATGTTAATCCATACATACAATCGTTCAAAGCTGCGATTGAAATTCAAGAACACAGTCAACAACATCTTGAGATTGTTCTTAATGCCGACAAAAGACCATCTGGTGAGCATGCTCGGAGATTCAACATGCCTACTGGAAGTGAGGTTGCAGTGATATTACCTGGTGATTTAACCAACAACTTTGATGTCATTATCCACACTAGGGAAGGTCCTATGCAGAGAATAAATGAACTTCATCGTAGTTACGATCCTCTTCATTACATCCTTCTCTTTCCATATGGAACTGATGGTTACCACTTGAACATTAAACATTCACTAGGGTCTCGAAACGTATCACCTGCTGAATTCTACCGATATGTACTTCAAATAAGGACAGACAGTGAGAACTTCGTCATGAAATCTCGACGCCTCATGCAACAGTATGCATGTGACCAATACGCCAAAATAGAAGCTGAACGTTTGAAATACATCAAATATCATCAACGAGAAATACGTGCAGATAAGTACAGCGGATTAATGGATGCACTCGACCAGAATGATGCTGTGAATGCCGGAAGGAAAGTTATCTTGCCACCGACTGTATATGGAAGTCCTCGATTCTATGCAGAAGCCTTTCAAGATGCAATGGCTATAGTACGTAAATATGGCAAACCATCATTATTCGTCACGTTCACATGCAACCCTAATTGGCCAGAGATCAAGACTTCTCTCTTTCCTGGTGAAAATCCAAGTGACAGACCTGACATCAGCGTCCGCGTGTTCAACATCAAACTCGAGGAACTGCTGGTAGACATACGTCGACGAGACATGCTTGGCAAAGTAGTAGCCTTCACGTGTGTAAAAGAGGATCAAAAAAGAGGTCTTCCGCATGCCCACATTCTGCTCATACTGAAACACGAAGATGAACCGCAAACACCACAAGATGTTGATCGTATCGTATGTGCTGAAATACCGGACCAACAGACGAATCCAAAGCTGTACGATATCATTACTCACAACAACATTCACGGGCCATGTGGTGCTATCAACAGAAATTCCCCATGTATGTCTGGAGAAGGTGCATCAAGATCATGCGGAAAAGACTTTCCCAAAGACTTCAGAAATCACACAGTAATGACTCAATCAACGTATCCCGAGTACAGACGTAGATCCCCAGAAAATGGAGGCCGAACACACACACTTACAGTTCGCGGCAATAATTTCCAAGTGGACAACCGATTTATCGTTCCGTACAACCCTTTGCTGAGTCTAAAGTATAATGCGCACATCAACGTTGAAGTGGTTCATAGTGTTAAAGCTGTGAAATACCTGTACAAATATATAACCAAGGGATGTGATCGTGTCATGGTACGATTAGGCAACGGAGAGGAGGTAGATATTACTAATGATGAGGTCGAGCGCTACGTTAACGCCAGATATGTGAGTTCATCAGCAGCTTTATGGAGAATATACGAGTTCAAACTTCACCAAAGGTACCCCGCTGTAATGAAATTACCTTGCCACCTGGAAGACGAGCAGCTGGTTGTATTCAACGAAGGACAAGCTGGTGAAGCTGCACTTCGAGGTCCACCAACAACTAAGTTGACAGAATGGTTTCACCTCAATCGAGAAGATCCCGGCGCGACAGACATCCTTTATCCAGACATCCCGAAACACTACACGTGGAATGGAAAGCGATGGCAAAAGCGAAAACGGAACTGCGCGTACAGCAATGGCGATACCATCTCTGACATGATTGGTCGCATTCCTGTCATTAGCCTGAATGCGCACCAATCAGAGCTCTATTTTCTTAGAATGCTTCTTCATCACCAGCCTGGCGCGACAAGCTACTCTGATTTAAGGACCGTTGACGAAGAAGAACAGCCTACATTTCAAGCTGCGTGTCTTAAATTAGGACTACTCGAAGACGACGCCGAGATCGACCAGGTGATAGAAGAAGCTGCAAATTACAAATTCGGCAACCAGCTACGAGATGTGTTCGCTACTATTCTCATCTGGATCAGACCCGCGGATCCGCTTGCTTTTTACGAAAGGCATAGACACCATCTTATTGAAGACTACCTTCACCGGGATCAGCAAGAGGAACCAACCCTTATCATCATCAACGAATTACTCATGTATCTGCAGGATAGGTTAGAAAGGGAAAACCTAGATTTGGAGCGAGATTTTGGGCTTCCTAAGCCTGATGCCAGTATTATGGAAATCGTGGAAGGTCGTCTATCCAGAGAGATGCGAGAAGAGATCGAGCACGATGTTGACACATTACGGGATATTGATGCAACGAATAGTGCGAAATTGAATGCAGAACAACGAGTGGTTTACGATACTGTCATTACATCGGTTGAAAATGAGCAAGGGTTGTTGATCTCATTAGACGCCAGCGGAGGGACAGGTAAGACCTTTGTCCTGACTACAATTCTAGCACATGTACGATCCCAGAATCAAGTCGCTCTCGCTACAGCTACAAGTGGAATTGCAGCAACTCTTCTGCCAAAAGGTCGGACTCTTCACTCACGACTCAAGGTTCCCATCAACATAACAGAAGAAAGTACCTGTAACATCACTCCACGATGTGCAACAGCCGAACTGATCCGTCGATGCAAGCTTCTGGTAATTGACGAGGTGAGCATGGCAAACCGCATGATTCTTGAAGCTGTCGATCGTACGATGAAGGACATCCGGAAAAACAACCATACGTTTGGTGGCGTTACAGTTGTACTTGCTGGGGATTGGCGACAGATATTGCCCATTGTCAGAAAAGGAAGTCGAGCTGGAATTGTCAATGCCTGTCTGAAAGCATCCCCTCTATGGTCAGATGTCAAGGTCATGAAACTTACAAGAAACATGCGAGTTGCATTGGCAGGTGGAGATGAAAGTAGTTACGCAAGTCATCTCTTGGACATAGGAGAGGGGAAGGTCCCGGTTGTTCGTTCACTCGGCCAGCACAAGATCAAACTGCAAGAGGAGTTTGTATACCCTTCAGACAACATTGGACAGTTCACGAATTTCGTCTTCCCTGACTTGGAACATAACTATAAGAATCCTGAATGGTTGACGTCTCGAGCTGTACTTTGCCCCACTAATGAAGGTGTGGACAAAGTTAACAACTACCTTCTGAAGAAATTCCCTGGATCTGAAAGAGTGTTCAAGAGCAGTGACACCATTGGCAGTCAAGAGGAACGTCATCATTATCCAGAAGAATTCCTGAACAGTTTAAACCCATCAGGATTGCCACCTCATGAAATCACACTTAAACAGCACGCTCCTATCATCCTGTTACGAAACATCGATCCCATCCAAGGACATTGCAATGGCACTAAGTATGTTGTAACTCATCTGAACGACCATATCATCGACGCCACCATTGCCAGCGGCGTACATGTTGGAAAGAAGCTCTTCATCCCGCGTATATCTCTGTCACCATCTGAGAATCTATACCCTTTCCGACTCCAGCGGCGGCAATTTCCAGTCCGAACAGCATTTGCAATGACTTCAAACAAATCTCAAGGCCAAACATTAACACGTGTTGGCATCTACCTGGAAAAGGATTTCTTTTCACATGGTCAGCTGTACGTATCCATGAGCAGAGTAGGAAACCCAAACAACATTAAAATCCTGACGAAGAATGGCACATATCCTGACAGAGACGGTACATACACAGACAATGTAGTTTTCCACGAGATCCTGTAATCGTATTATGGAATAGTTGCAGTCTTGCAGAAGAGACGCAGATTATGTAAGTTTTTGCATTTTGTTAACACCCCAGCACCCCTACACACACACCCCCACCCATCGCATCAATCGATACCACCACACATGCGGCTTTAAAAAACCAGGCATATGCCTAATAAAAGACGACCATACCTGGCGGTTTAAAAGAACACTCCCGATCCTCTGCTCCGTTGCGGGACACTGGTTATTTTGTAATTTTGAGAGATAATCGTTTGTTAGGTTTATCCGCAGTTGGGACACAAACTAATATAATATGCTCTTGATCTAACATTCATTATTTATATATTATATTTTACTCCCATTAAGGTTCGTTGCCGTATCATTAATTTCGAATACTTGCCGTTTACTTACCTACCTGATTAATTTTTATCTTTACGTTGTCATTATTGCAGGTTCAGCAAGAAAAAGCCTGGAGTTGAGTACGCCAGAAAGAGAGTTGGTGATCCGGAGACGAAGTTTCAGCTGCTACTGAACGTCGCCAAGACTCCACCAAGAGAAATAGATCCATGTTTACACAATCCAGCGCACCTGGCTTCTCCTCTTCCCGGCAGCGATTTTTTGTTGTAATAGTCAATACGATAAAATGGGTGTCTCATAACATGAAAGAAACAAGACTTGCATGGCCATTCTACTTGATACAATAATAGTATAGTGTTTTGATTTGCAGATAAATGTTGGCATTTTTATAACCCATACTTTCAATTTAGTGTTTAGCCAACATATGTCAACAGGCTTTTAACTTTAATTCTTAATTTCATTTTTGACCCCAAAACAAGATTACAAATAATTATGGCCACTTCAAATAACAAAAATGTCAGGGTCATGAATATAAAAATGTTGCATTATAGATTCATCTTTTGTTGAAAAGTTAAACAACATTAAAATCCTCACCAAGAAAGGTACATACAATAACATAGTCTTCCACGACGTCCTGTGAAACATGATGTTAAGCTCAAAGTCAATCATAATAACATCAATACGATAAAATTAACAACGAGCATCTAAAACATGAGATGGCCATTTAATTTTGTACAATATTGTTAGGATTTGCAGAGATATAATGGCTTTCTAATGACCGTAGTACTTTCAATTAGGAATAAGCCAACATTCCTTTTAAATCCATGTTTAATTTAATTTTTGACCACCATGAAACAAGATTTTTTATAATTATTGCCACTTTGATTTTAAAAAATGTGAAGGAAACGAATATTGTATTATATTAACTTTATCTTTGTTGGAAGGAGAATCAATATAAGGAACAGTGCAGTATTTACAATTCAATTGATGTGTTTATTTTATGCAATAATCATGATTCAATTTAAAAGAAAACATTGAGTTTATTTTGTCATTTATTTGTGTGCGCAATATTATGTATATTAGGCTATATTAAAAAAAATCATTTGTCTCAAAGCTCCCGCGCGCGTTAGTTAATTGGTGTGCGTTAGAAAGAAAAAAGAAGAAAAATCCCAAAGTTTCACTGATTTTTCAGATTTTCATTGATCACATCATTTTAAATACAAAAGGTCACTTTTTTACAAGGATTTCAATATTTTATATATATATATATATAAAAAAACCTTTAAAAAACCCGCATTCCGCATTATGTTTTGAAAAACTAAAGAACTTTTGAGACAAAGGATTTTTTTAAATATAGCCTTACTTAATAAGTATTAATTCAGAGGATAATTCCCTGAACCAGGGTTGACTACATTCCGTCTTAAGCTGATAAGAAAGAAACAGAGTATGATGAAACTAAATCGTTTACAACTGGTGTCAGATGTGGGATAACTTTCGAATTAAAGCAAAATCTTTGATTCAAAACAAAATCATTTTGTAGGTGTTCTATCTGGTAGGCCCTACTCCCTAGCGGGAGAGCCCGTCCGAAGGACGGGCGTTCCGCTAGTGTCTATAAATTTTGCTAAATGGCCAAATGCAACCCCTATTAAAATTTAAAAAGTCACTAAATTTGCCGTTAAAACCAGCTTGCACATTTCATCCAAACATTGCAGGATTTAACGATATCAAACCATTCGCGATTATGATTGTCATTTTATTTTCGTTAGTCGCTATCTTGTTTTTCTTCCCACAATGCTCCTGCTTAGTCTAAATCCTGTCGTTTAACAATATTGATATTATATAATAGGATAAAGAGGCCGACGCTGAAACGTTATCGTAATCATTTTACTAATTTGAAAGAGAATCCGCAAGTTTGACATTTTTTCAGCCTCAAGTTTGACATTTTTTCAGGTTGATTGTTGTATTAAAAGATGTGGGAAAAAATTAAATTAAAAATTAAAAATGCATGCTGCCACGTAGAGCTATGCACTAAAGCCTATTTCACATACCAGTGCGTGCGGGTTTTTGAAACTTTTTGTGTGCTTTATATTACTGTATTTAATGCATTTTAATTTATTGGGCTGATTTATTTGGTGGCAATGGATGGATTAAGGGGGGGGGGGGACTCAAGGATTTTTTAAATTAAACTATTAATCAAATTCATATAAAAGTGTACGTTTCAACTATATTCCTTTCTGATACATTGGTGTCAAGACATAAGTGTCAAGATCTAATTTTATTACATTAAAGTATTAATCATACTCACACTTCTTATAGTTTAAAATGCTTGTATTGTTCTCTACGTAGAAGAATGGCTGCCCAAATGAAATCCCCTGGACATACGCACCCAGTATAGTTTAGCGCCTAATTCAGCTACAGACCCGACCTGTAGCATATTACACTGTAAGCATGCGCAAGCTATGTTTCAATTCTCGTTTAATCTTTTCTGATACATTGGTGTCAAGACATAAGCGTCAAAATCTAAATTTCATGTTGAAAATATTGTTTTTAAAGGTAATGCAAACAAATGGTGGCTTTTGGTAGCTATGCCTTGGATGGGAAGCGCAGACAACCAACATTTTTTTCTGTGTTATTATTTTGAAGTTGATCAGAGGATAATATCAAACATCAACTGTACAAATGAGATACCTTGAGGCCCTGCTTGCCTTCATGGATTTACAATGTAGATAACTATTGATATTACAATTTTAAAGGCATTTGGATGGATATGAGTTGACAGTGTTTCCTGATACATTGCAGATATAAGGGAAACAATTTCCATTATTCAAATGATAATATGTCCAAGCAAATAATGGAAATGTTTATATAGTCCCCCTCCTGTTTCATGATTTGGTTCTCTTCTAGTTTCAATATATTGAATACATTTTATTAAAATTAGACATTTTCATCTGTCAACAAATATTGGTGTCATACAGAATTTGGTGAATATTTGTTGTATTTTTAACATCTATCTTGCATTGCTTGGCATTGAATAACAAGTCGATGGTGTAGGGCAGACGCAGTTTCCTCCTTGCCCTGCTGGCCCCCTCCCCTTGCCCTGCATTGTAATTTGTGGTTGAAGAAGTGCGTTATAGGTAGAGACATGATCACCTACAACAGTCCGCATGTTGCTACAGAAATTTCACTTTTGCTCCTACGGTAGGTTTTAAACCCCCCCCCCCACAATAAAATTAAAAATGTAAAAAAATAAAACAAAATAAAAAGGTGAATATTTTCCTACAGAACGTTCACTTTTCCTGGGGGAATGCATCAATGTAGTTGGGAATGAGTAAAATTTATTGAGCTTGAATGTTGAGTAATGGGTGTAAAGTATTATTTTTCTGCATGAATATTTAATACAGAATAGTGTGAAAGCCCCCTAGAGATACTGTTTGTGGTTGCATCGACGACCGCATTGAGTTTTATCAGAAGATCATACGAGGATATAAGATAATGTAATAAAGAGCTTGATGAAAAATTGTCTGGCTTTACGCATGAGTTCCCCAAGCATAAATAAATAACAGTTAATATACTTGCTGTACCCCAAATGCACAGCAGTTGGAAATGTCGGTTTCTTAAAATGTCCTAGATAATATTGATGCTCTAGATTTGTTGTTAGTGGCAAGGCTGTTATAACGATGATGGAAGTTTCTTATTGAATTTACAATGTTGTGCATTTGTTTATGTTCATAAATCCAATCATCCTCTTATTACTACGATGTAAGTCCCTATTGAGAACATGTGGTTGTAAGGTGGTGCCGTTTTGAATTTACAGTTACATTATTTTCTTATTCTATAAGTTGTAAACAACTCTGTATTGAAAACTCATATGTAAAGGTGCTTGAGCAAATGGGATAACATTGATTTAATCCTATGATGCTAGGTATCATAAAAACACAACACTGTTTGTGTCAAGTTTATACCCCTAGGCTACATCTGCTATATCACCCACTAAAGCAGGGGGTGGGCAACCTTTTTGAATGAATGGGCCAGATATAGGGAGTGAAAAATTTACTGGGCTGCACCTAACCAAATTTTCTAGCAATGACCTGCTGTTGATTTCAAACCTTTGATTCCGAAGACTTTCAAGCAATAGGTGTGTGTGCTTAATAATCTATCTTCACAAAAACGTAATCTCAATACAGTACAGATGAATTAATAGGGAAAATAGACCTACGCACGTTGAGGAACATCATTTGTGCCGATAAATGCTAAGCAGCTAGCTCTTTTTTTGTGATGATGTAAAATAGATTTATTTTTTCCCTTTTTCATGAGACATCTCGCAGGCCACAAAAAAACACTGGCGGGTCGCATGCGGTCCGTGGGCCGTAGGTTGCCCACCCCTGCTCTAAAGTAAATATAATGGGGACCCCCAGGCTTTGCCGTTTGAGGCGCGCGAGAGCGATCGCGCGCCTAGTGCGCTCCTTAACCCATTTCTGGTCAAATCGCGCTCCTTAATATTAATTATTACTATACCTTACACACAGTCGAAAAACGGCTATATCTTGCCTCACGTCCCGTACGGAATAAACCGTATAGCTACAACGTATCATTAAATTGGTTTGAGCATGCGCACTTGAGTTACGGGACGTCTAGCCAGACATTGCCCGAAAAACGTAAATAAATAAAATATTGTCAGTGTTGCTATAAAAAAATCTCCCCCCCCTGGAAATCGCGTAAACTCAACCACACCCTGTACTAGTGTAGAATCTCATTCCGGCAAGGATAGGAGCACAATTGGGCGCGGTTGTCACTGTATTATCACGTGCAAGCAGCATAAATTGACCGTACAGTCCGTGATGAAAACGCGTAACATTTCTTTTTATTTTTGACGTATCAAAGCAGCATCAGTTGACCGGTCGATAAGTGCAAGCAGCATAAATTGACCGTACAGTTAGTGATGAAAACGCGTAACATTTCTTTTTATTTTTGACGTATCAAAGCAGCATCAGTTGACCGGTCGATAAATAAATGCGGCACTGTTTTCAGTGGGGGATAACCAAAATAAAAATGGAGGCTACCGCGACCGCTATAAACAGGGAAAGCCGATCAGCAACATAATCCGACGTTTCACATTGGTCATAAATTGCTCTCCTCGATTATTCCGGGGGGAGCTTTTAAAATGCTCTCCTAGTGCTCTCCTAGAGCACTTCAGGAGAGCGATTAAAAGCTCCCCTGCCAATTTCAAACGGCAAAGCCTGGACCCCATTGGAAATAAGTTGGCATATTTAGCCAACTTTATGGGTTACCTGGCTTATCGACTTGGTTGTCTGGATATATTTGTGATGTTATATGCTTTTATGTACTTGACTCTTTTTGTATTGTTGATGTTGATTTTGCCAAATAAAAAAACCCAAAAATGTTAGAATCATGTCTATGTCTGCCATATCTCTGAGTCAAGTTTGAGCATTTAGGCCATAGATTGACCAGGAAGTTATTGATTTTATGAATCATCTTCAAAATCCAATTCACATTTGTTCTACATTTCACAAAAAGTGTTGCCTCATTTAGCATTAATACATTTCAGCATTGTGTAGTACCATTGAATGGGGATACTTGGACCCTTGATGGGTAACTTTGGCCCACACACACAAAAAAAAGAAGAGTTCATTTGTCAAATGTTGAGAAAAGTTTTTAAGTGGCCTTTTTTTGATTTTGGTATAATTACAACGACACATTACCCTGCTACATAATGATATGTGTATCTGGAACTGGACATAAACCCACTAAGCTGCAGGAGGTTTTCTTTATTTTAAAGTATTTTTAGGAGACTTTTTTCCCCAACAAATTGACACTCATGCCTCGCCTACATGGTGTGTGTATTCACTTATTCAGCAAATTTTTGGGTTAAACACTTTTGGAGGTAATTCACTACTTTCTTTAAACTCATGACATCCTGCAAACATACATGTATTCCAAGCCTAAAACACATCCTAAAGGATAATAAATTCAGAGTCCATTTCAGCCGTATGTAACGCTTCATGATAGGGCTCAAGAAGATTTTACTACACACTTATTTCAGTTAAGGAGGTAAAAAGAAAACTCTTGGACAAATGGGAAACAAAACTTCCCATTTAGACAATGGTCCACCATTTTTCTTATACCCTTTAAATGTACTTTTGATGATTTCAATTTTGTATAACTCATAGAATTTTAGTAGGAGTAAACTTGTTTTTAGAGAAAATAGAGAAGGACCTTTGTAAAGAAAAAAGGGAAACTATAGTGCTACAGAGCTAAAAGGTATCTAAATTATTTCTATAGTGCATATATTATGAAAGTGCCCAAATACTTTGAACCTTACTATCATTTTGTATCAGCAGGTTCAGCTTTTTGGTATTCTTAACCTCAAGATGAGTGTTCTAAACCTAATACTGTAAAACAAGTTAATTTCGCGGCATGTTTTTTTCGCGAATTGCTAATCATCACTAGTTTCGCGGCAACTTTATTTCGCGAATCTAAAATTTCATTTACTAAAAAAAAAAATTTGCCACACGTAAAAAGACGTTGAGACTGCCGAATTTGGAACCCGAAACTCAATTATAAAAGAAGTACGATATGTTTTTTTAGCCGACTTCTGAGAATTTTATGCTTTCGTAGGCACAACTATTACCAACAGTAGTGGTATTTAGCCCTCCATCTTCTAAAAAACCTACAGATCCTAATTAGTAGTAGTATATTATGGTTCAACGAGGCATACGTCAACCAACGCTGTTATTTTTTCCATGGTTTTTCTTTCGATGTCATGTGCTTTGCCAGAACTAGCACAGACTGGTGCTGGTTGCAAAAGAGGAAACTAACACAGTAAAAAATACGCACAGGGATGAATCTGTCGCGATATTACAGTGAGTAAATCAATCGCAAATACGATAATTCTGTACTGACAAAAGTCAAATATAACGCGATTTTCAACAAATATCATTACAATGACTTTAAAATGAATCGTGTGTGTCAACTAAGCTTTGTTTGTATGAATACCTATATCAATTTGTATCCAGTGTACAGGCTGTCGAATTATGCTACCACTACTATCATCTTCAAACACATTAATTTGCGGCAATATAATTTCGCGAATTTGAGCCTCTCGCGTAATTAGCGAAATGAACTTGTTTCACAGTACTCTTTTTATACTGTTTCTAGGAAGGTCAACCATCATTCCCCTTATTCAGGAAAAAGGTAAAGCTATCTTATGAAAAATGTGAACAGTGAAAAATGTAATAATAAATAGGAATTATTAACACCACTATGTGATATGTAGTAAAACAAATGACATTGCAGTATTGCTGTACTGATGACTATGTGAAACATCTGTAAACAAATGTGAAACATCTGCAAACAAATGAATTAAAAAAATAAAATAAAATATTCCAAGCCTTAATTTTGCAGGGATGAGACAACTAATGGGCTTTCTTCTCAAATCAAAATCTCAATTTAGATGGGAAAAAACTGAATTTGATTGAGTCACGCACCTTTAAGATAAAGCTGTATTTAATATATTCAGAATTGAATTTCATCGAGCGTTACATACACTACTGGAGATAGCGATATTCAAAAGATATTGCTTAAAGGAAAATCTAATTTGAACCGTAGTTGTTTATGTTGACTTGTAATGGATCTCTTATAAAATATATGCTTATCAATTCTGCCTGTACAATCCCTCTTTCCCTCCCTGCTGACATAATGTATCATGCTGATAAGATGCACAAGTGTATGCATACTTCCAAGCAGCTCACCCATCAGTTAGTAATATTTATAGCCATACTCACCAGATAAGCCGCATCTAGGAGTATTTATAGTATTGTAGACTGGGAAATGGCAGAGATGTCAAATTTAATTAAGCAATTATTAGATTTCACTTAATCCAACAGGATGATACCAGTTTACCGTGACGATGTGCTATGACTATGAGGCGTCGGCCGATAATGTTACGGACATTTGACATGGCATATTTGTTCAGGTGAAATGGAGCTATCTGTGTTTGGGGTATGATGATAAATGCAACTGACTGGAATACCTTTTACATATTTTTACTATTAAAACCAGTATATATTTAAGTCTTCATTTTCAATATGTTTTTTAGTTTATGTTTTAGATTTTAGTTTAGATAATTTAAGCTAACAAATGGAAAACAATACAAAATAACCCTTTTCACAACCCCCCAAGAAACATACCCCCCATCCCACCCCACCCCCAAAAAAAAACACCCAACACACCACCACCCCCCAAAAAACAAAAACAACAAAAACAAAACCACACCTCACACTCTTCAAAAGGATTTTTTGTTGTTGCATGAACTACATGGTACACAAAAGCACAAAAATGAATGCAGCATAAATAATCTGTTTGTGTGTATCAATTGAAACAAATTTTACATTTAAATTGAATTTAAAGCAAATAAATGGTAAACAATACAAAACAACACCCTCCAAGGAAAAATAAATCCCCCCATAATCCACACACTCATGAAAATGTTATTGAACTACAAGGTGCACAAGACCTAAAAATAAACTGAGCACAAACTATTTGTACATTTTCCATAATTGTTATAATTGAAACCAATCTCACATAGGATTTGTAAATTAAGATGTCTGTACTATGCCAATGTTGCGGTGGTTCACAGAAAACAGATGGCTTGCTGGATGTTGATGTACAAGGTTGAGATCAGTGGATGTAGAGACACTAAAATGGATACCTTGAGAGGTGCTACAACGTGAATTCAGTGATGTTAGGTTGTATTACCATTATTTGTTCTCAGGTTAGATATGTGCTGTTAGCTACTTTTATTTGGAAAATACTTGTAAATAAATGATAAGAGTTGTGGCTTCATCAGTTTGTATAGATATGTAATACAAGTCCAAGTAAGAATTGTACAGGGTGTATCAAAAAATTAGGACACTTTTTGATGATGATTTAAATCCTTGTTAAATCACTGAAGTATGTATGACCAATTTTTATTTCAATGTAAAGTACAACCGATAAAGATAAAATCCTGAAGTGACAAGTTAAATCCATCATTAATTAAGGAAATTGTGACCTATTAGGCAAAGCAATCTATTTTGTAGTATGTACAATGGTGCATTCACACAGTAACACTAACAGTAGAGTAATATAAAGGTGCACACTATTTATGCCAATTCTACTTATCATGCTAATGAACCAGCTACAGTGGGTTTGAGAACCTTTTTTTAATTTGCACAGAATATGCATGCATCTGATTTGTGGATTATTTAGCCAGTATTGATTTGTGCCAGAATTAAATGGATTACCAAACTAATCTTTGCTATTGACTGATAGATTATTTTCTATGTTTATGTTTATAATTATTGTAACGTATTGAAACATAAACCCTATGTTTATAATTATTGTAATGTATTGAAACATAAACCATGTTATTTACTGGTCTATGCGTGTAAATCCCATTGTACAAACCAGTAAATGACATGGTTTACGCAAATGATGCTAGTTTTCTTATATTTCATTGGATTGATCTCATATTTTCAGGATATCATAATAATTAATTGGGCTTTACATTGAGACTAAAATTGGTCATGGTCCAATGATTATAACAGGTATTACACTGTCATGAAAAAGTGTCCTATTTTTTGATACACCCTGTAGAAGCAAATTGCAATTGTAAATAGGTATAAAACACAATTTAATACACACAACCCAGACCTTTGTCAAGTGTGAAAGATTTGATTTAAAACAGAATAAAACTCTCGCAAATAAATTTACGAATGTTTACAAACTTTGGAAACCCTGGTATGAATTATAATAGCACATGATTTTCATTGACTTTTAAAAAGCCATAAACCAAAGCTGTGTGGTTGTCCTCTACTTTGAAAACCAAGTAAACTATCCTTGTGTAAACCTGGATGTCTAGTAGGCAACATCTGGATGTCTAGTAGGCAACATCTATTACTGACATTGTGCTATAATTACAGTGGTGGACTTGTCTAGTTCATCATCTTATTTATAGTACTTAAAACACTTTTGTTTTTATATTTTGTCCCTGATGAAGGGTGGTATATCCACTTGAAACGTCGGTCTTTATTGTTACCATATATCTTTGTTGTTTCATTGCACAGCAATTTTTATTGCTTGTCCCAGTGCATTTCCGTGTGTTATTGTTTTTGTTATTTATCTGTTTTATTGCGTTATTCTCCCTTGTTATTACCTGTTTCCCCACACCCTGTTGGTATATCTTGCTTTTACTCTTAGCATTTTTACATTTTCGAGATATCCTCTTGTATCAGTTTTCTGATCCTTGGTGTGTTTTGTTCCTGGTTCCGTTGGATTCTTCTTTTTACATTTTATACAAGTAAACTATGTTATAATACAACCGCCACAAATTTGGTAAATGCCCAAGTTTGTTTTGATTTCAGAATTTAGACAATTTGTTACATTTGTCACATTTTTTTCTAAACTTTGAACTGTTTTAAATTATTAGTGTTGTAATAATCAACCATTTGTACCTATGACTTGCAATTATCATCTCCATCTCAATGTGTATATTCTCCAGTCATTTAGTAAAGTTTAATGTCATGCTATCTTCAGAAGATAGCATATTGTAAAGTGTGTCAAGTTGTCAAGAAAGTAGACACTTGAGGGCCTCCTCTTTAGGTGATTATATAGCTTTGGATTGATAGAGGGCGGTAGACTATGTGCCAAAGCAAGACAGGATATTTCAATTCAACACACAGCAAAGCATGTACATTGTATTGTACATAGTCTTTTCATGTTTTTGTTTTGTTAATCTGATGAAGGAAAATTACCAGTAGTTTTTAAAATATCTGCAATAGGTTATAATGTTATATGACATAAAACAGCTATAAATAGCTTGGATCTAGGCAGATTGAAAATATCATGCAGTATGTTCATTTAAAGGCATATTATGCGATCTTTTCCATGGGACGCCCTCTATCCTTGATTTTTTTTGGAAAGATTTTCTTGCAGATTTACATTTCTGATCATAAATCATAAATACATTTCTGAGTTACACGATACGATTCCTAATTACTGACTAGCCTACTTTTCAGTTTCATGGCTACTTTATCATACCATTTGTGATGAAATTTGTGTGATATATGACTGTGTGAAAATTGTAGAGTGTGCCCTCTTGAGTTTGTGTTTAGGTAAACTCATTATTCATCATCTGACATTTAGAAGCTGTTTTGATCAATTTGCATATGTTGGCCTGGGAGCATCTGCAGGCCAATGAAATATAATATTATGGTGACATCACTGAGTTTAATAAGAAAAAAGCAGGACAAACATTTTGAAGTTAACAACAGACTAATGAGGCATATATATTATTTCTCAATTTGGTTTGGCGACTCCTAAATGGTATAAATGGTATATTTTGAAATTATATATTTTACATAGTAACCCTAGTAGTAAGTGAGTACTTACTTACTACTCTATTTAGGTGTTTTTTGTGGCATGATAAGACAGGCTATCTTATGTGGACCAAAATATTCAGATATTTTAAGCTGACTTTGTGGCTTGCTTATGTAGGAATAGGACACGCTGGTGTCCTTAGTTTGATTCCTGGCACTGGCAGGGTCAGTCTTTCCCTCATTTGAATTTTTTCTTCCCAAACATGCCTAGTTTTAGGATTAATAAATATCACAGAACTGATGACAGTTTCACTTGAATATTTGCTGATTACTAAGCCCATATTTTGTTATTTCTTGAGGTTGTTTTTAAAACTAATTTTGATCTAATAAATCAACACAGAATTGTTTTAATATTGAATTTTGTCCTGGTACGTCATATAGCTGAAGTGCCACATGACTGGCTTGTCTGAGCACATGCAAATAATATGCTGCTGCTGATGCGGCAGTCTGCTAGAATAGGGATGGGTTCTTGCTTACACTGGCCATAATAAAATGAACATTTGTTGATGGAGCTGCTAGTGTGAGGATAGTCTTAAAACTTGATCGAAACTATGGCATGTTTTGTAGCCATATTTCACGTATTGATAGTTTTGAATTAGGATGGAAAATGTAATTTAAGTGCATGCTTGAAGGTAACATACGAGGGCCATTCAAAAAGTTCTCTACTCCCTCATAACTTCGTAATTACATTTGAAATTGTTCATGAGTTTAGCTCTGAATCTCAGCCATATATTGATAGTATATACATTGAGTTTGATACAAATCTTGCTTAAACAGTGTTGTAATTGCTTTATTCAGTTTTGGACTTTCTTATTGGGTTTTGTTCCGCAGTTAGGCCTACTCCGAAATGTAACTTATTTCTTTATTTACTAACAACAATTCACGTTTAGACTATCTTTTGAATAGAGTGCTTAATGTCAAAACAACAGAGCATGTAAATATATATTTATTTATTTATTTCATTATTTATTAGTGTCTAAACTCTAATATTCTTTAACAATCGACAAAATAATAACCCTCAAATAACTGCTCATCTTTCCGTTTCAGCATATTTTTCACTTGATCTCTTCATGCAATCTCAAATTCATAACAAGCCTCGCCTAATTTCATCTGTATATTAAATCGTAACCCAATTTCGCCCGATGAGAAAATAATATCTGGAATTACAAACTGTGAAAGACATGTATAAGAGCTGGACGGAGGCCCATGTAGTGATGCATACCAAGATGTAGAGGGAATACAGACTCATCTCACTAGACGGACCAACCAGCCGGCCCAATAGCACCATCATATCATAAAGATGGGATATCTTTCATGCTGTGCTGCTCACAGTGTCCGTCCCTTGAGTGATTTTGCCAGCAGGTTCTGGCTTGTTTTTACCTGTATATTATGTATAGCACATATCCATGTATAAATACAATATACTGATAGATATTATTTGTTAGGGCAAAGGGTCACCGCTAGTACTAGTCTGTATACTCCATCAAACCAACTAGATGTTACCATCTAAAATGTGTTTTCTTGTCCGAATGTAGCATATTCTATCACACATGACCAGTAAGGCAGTGATGCACATTTTTATCACCTGCCAGCTATTGCAATATGAATTATTTGTATTAAATAAAGGCACACTTAATCATTTGGTTTAGGGAAGCCCCCTAGTTTTGTGAATTTTGCAATGCCATTTTCAGCAGGTAGCTCAATCAATATCTGGCCACAAATTGCCCAAATTTACATTTGTGGTATTTGTTTACATGTACTGGCGGATACCCATTGAAAAAGTATCACATTCCTAGGTACAATTAAATAAGCCTTTAATGCTTATATTATTTGGGCTACTGCAGTTTCTGTCTACCACAATTTGGTTCTTGCATGAAGTTCACAGTATACATAACATCAAAATGTGTGCTGCAACACGTATTGATTGTAGAATTCAATTATCCTGTGTTGATAAAATGTGTATAGTGCCAAAAGCAGAATCTACCCTTTGATTTGTGTATAGAACAGTCCAATTTATGACTAATACACCCTTATAAGGGATGGTCATGTGATTGTATGCTGATGTAGTATGATGAAGGAGAATGGAGTGGGTAGGAGCGAATATGTAATTAGACTGGGTATCTCACGTCCCTCTATGCCATCTTGCACATGCACATAAGTGCTCAACAATAACACAAAACCACATGATTAGTCTGATTCAAATTGCGTGCGTTGTATGTCGTCGCGCCGCACCGTAGGAGGTAAACTACGCGCCCTATAACATTACACGAGGAACACTGCTGCATGAAACCACCTAGTAGTGGCGGCAGAGCCCAAATTTCGTTTTATAATGTGAAGCGCGCAACTATTTTCAGTTTTTGAACTAAAATGGCATTGGCATGAAACATTGAAGTAATTCGCATAAATTGGCAATTTTAGCACTAAGATGGTCCAGATGACATTAAAATCACATCACCTTTAATTTGATAAGGGAGGACCCCTGCTTGATGGTTTTCATGAGTTGACCCGCGCACCTTTTTGGAACTATATTCTTTTCTGTATTCACATTAAAAACCTTAACACAGGCCACGTGCAAATACAGCCAGCCAGCAGGTCACGCTCTGCGCACTGTAAGGTCATTTTTTCTTTTCTTCATGCAAGCTCCAAGATTTCTGAAAATTTCCGAATAGTAGAGCTCACTTTAGATCGTTTTCTCATGAAACCAGTGTATGTAGGAAGACTGTTCCATTCACAGTTGATTTATTATTTTCTGCAACCCTTCATATCAAATATTGTTACTTTAACAACCATAGATGTGACTGTTTACAACATTTGAATAACTGTTTGCCAATATAGACTTCCAATATAAAGCATTGATCTTTCATATACAGTCCTCAAGATAAGTAACTGACCAGGTAATAAATATGCTCTCAACTCCCAAAACCGAAGCTCTTACGTACAAATATTAAATGATAAAGTTGTAAGGACATTTCTTCCTTTAATTTGAGATATTACACATGAAGATTAAATGAATATTAACTAAGTTATGTGCCCCCCAAACCAAAACCAAGTCTGTTTTTCATTTTAATATTTTGTTCATCTACACGCAACAGGTAGATTATTGATTAACTGGTAGCAACAACTCACGGGTCACAGATGAGGATTGGGGATGCTTCAATTGATCAGCTGCACTTTGTTCTATCCTTTTCAATGTAGCATTCGTGATTATTAACCGATGTGAACAATGTTTCAAATTAAAGAAAAGAAATTTCCTTACAACTTTAAAATTTAATATTTTTACGTAGGAGCTATAGTTTTACCTGGTCAGTTACTCATTTTGAGGACTGTAGTAAAAAATAGAAATGTTAAGCATGATTATAAAACTATGGGGGGGGGGGGGGGGGGGGAGCATTAGCCAAATAATAACAAGAACAATGGGGTCTGCTGGTGCCAGGGTTTGAACCCATGCAGTTGTGGTGGGATTCCATGCAATTGGCATTATGCTCCTAAATTATTGTCTAAAAACAGAGATCGGCACAAAATAGTAACCGGCACAAACTAGCATAACATTGCTGTTGGGTTTTGTTGTACTACATATATGGCAAGGGTTATTGCCAATGATTTTTCCCATCATCTATCCCTCTTAATGTAACAGATTAACAAAATATCTGGTTGTCGATAGTTGACCTAAATTGCAATGATGATACCTGAATCCTAATTTTTACCAAAGGGTGATATTACGTGATACATAAAACACAACTCCTTTACAGAATCCCCGGGACAGAATCACCTGCCAAAATGCCTAGGATAAAAATATCGATATTACAGCTCATTATGTAACTGTATGGGCCAGACAGACATATATCTATAGTTAATCCAGTAAATAATAGCCTGGAATTGTCAAGCTATTTTATATATTTGTGTGTACGGGATTTCCACCTTGCGTTACAGCCGATTTGACAGATTTTCTTTAATTGGGTGACCACTCCTTATGTCTTTCTCACCAAATAGAACCTTTTCAGGAATTCTGTACCCACATTTTAAGTTTTCTCTCACCTTTAGAATTGTTTAATGAATTCCCTAACATCTAAGGATTTGTCAACAAACAGGACTCATTTATAATTGTGCATGCATATTTAATCCATAAAATCAGTGTTAATTTGTTGCTTTTGACTTAGTATCTTCAGTAGACAGCAGTAAGTTAAATTATTTGTGGCTTTTGACTTGCTATCTTCAGAAGACAACAGTTAATTGAGTTATTTTGTTGCTTTTGACTTGGTATCTTCAGTAGACAGCAGTAAGTTAAATTATTTGTGGCTTTTGACTTGCTATCTTCAGAAGACAACAGTTAATTGAGTTATTTTGTTGCTTTTGACTTGGTATCTTCAGAAGACAGCAGTAAGTTAAATTATTTGTGGCTTTTGACTTGCTATCTTCAAAAGACAACAGTTAGTTGAGTTATTTTGTTGCTTTTGACTTGTTATCTTCAGTAGACAGCAGTAAGTTAAATTATTTGTGGCTTTTGACTTGCTATCTTCAGAAGACAGCATTAAGTTGAATTATCTGTGGCATTAGACTTGCTATCTTCAGAAAATTCGTGCCCTGTTGTCAGTGTCAAAAGTGCTGATGGGATACCCATACCCAATATAGTGACTAGAAATAGTTACTAAAAACGCCTCATCAGCAAAAGGTCGCTGCATGTAATTACGCAAGAATTCAATGCATAAATTTAAAAAAAAGAAAATCAATACATGAAACAGAGATGTGGAAATCTCATAACAGTTTTGTCATAGCTTCGCTCAATATAGCGACGTCCATACAGGTGATATTTTGTTCTTTCTAAAGGCGATTTTGTCTTAACGCGGCACTTTTAAAAACTACCTACGGAATAAGGTCTGTATAATAATAATGCTACATAATATGAGCGTTAAAGTTCCATGGCAAGGATTTCCTTTAATGCCAAGAAGAACAAAAGGACCTGTCTCACATACCCTGCGCAGATAAGTACCTGGGGTCACTTTTTGACAAAGAAGACAACAGTACATGTAAATTTACTTATTTTGACTTTCGACATGCTGTCTTCAGTAGATAGCAGTAAGTTGATTTTGTTGTTGTCTTATATGTAAGTGAAATAACAGATGGGTAAATGTGATTTTTTTTCAGTTAGGTTAGGTTTAGTAGAGAGTTATGCAGGCATCAATGTGAATCCTGAACCTACCCTCCTCAAGCCTTCACTCGTATTCACCTTCCTTCAGTAAAAAAAATAGGTCAAGATTAGGTCTTTTCTGCATTTTTTTGTGTGTGAAGATTCACCTCAGTGCACTATGTTCCTTCTACAGTAATATGGGAGAAGTTGAAATATATGTGAAGATTCACCATAGATTCACCGTTCCAAACTATAAATTAGTTCAAGATTCACTACTTCAAAAATGTAACTAGGCAAAGATAAGGAAGGTATGTTCAATATGCATATTGACGCCTGCATTTATTGTTCTCTTTCTCACAATCACTTTGTAATGCTGCTCCATATCCGGTTGTCTGTGAGCAGACATAGCTCATGAATTATGCATAGACAGTCAGATCATAACATGCATAGGCACATGCAGGGCCGATGTGAAAATACATGGTGTAGAGAGGCTATGTGATAGTGGGTTCAGTGCTTAAATAACACCAGAGTAGAATATCCATTTAATGCAGCAGATTATTGTATTTGTAGGCTACACATATAATGCAACAATTGCCACCTACATGTACACAGAATAAGATGAATTATTATGGATTATTTATTGTAGAGTTTTAATCAATAAGTGTGCAAATTTGGTTTCTATCTTACAGAAATAGAAACAATTAATTCAATTTTGGAGATAAAACCTGCACACATTATTGGGCTGTGACTAATATTCAATCCAACCTTATTGTCTTAAAAATTATAATGACTTAAAAATTATAATGACTTTGTAGCTTATAGTAGCGTGAGATTTGATTTGAATATTTTCAAGGTCATTTTCGATACAGGCACAGATTTTTAATGTGATTCGGCTGGCTGGGCACTATGTACTGTTTAATTTGAATTATTGTGGGTCTTTATTGTTGGCTGGGTGCTATGTACTTTTAATTTGAATTATTGTGGGTCTTTATTGTTGGTTAATTGTAAGAATAGCAGCCAATAAAGACATCGATTAAAGTACACTTGTACACTTGGCCAACTTGACTAATTTCTGACCACAGATATACCAAGCCCCTTGGGGTGAATGGGAGGGGTCATTAGTGCTCACAAGCCCCTTGGTGTGAGTGGGAGGGGTCATTTGTGCTCACAATCTCCTTGGGGGTGAATAGGAGGGGTCATTAGTGCTCACAAGCCCTTGGTGAATGGGAGGGGTCATTAGTGCTCACAAGCCCCTTGGTGTGAGTGGGAGGGGTCATTTGTGCTCACAATCTCCTTGGGGGTGAATAGGAGGGGTCATTAGTGCTCACACGTCCCTCAGAGGTGAATGGGAGGTGTCATTAGTTCTCACAAGCCCCTTGGTGTGAATAGGAGGGGTCATTAGTGCTCACAAGCCCTTGGTGAATGGGAGGGGTCATTAGTACGCACACGTCCCTCAGAGGTGAATGGGAGGTGTCATTAGTTCTCACAAGCCCCTTGGTGTGAATAGGAGGGGTCATTAGTGCTCACAAGCCCTTGGTGAATGGGAGGGGTCATTAGTACTCAAACGTCCCTCAGAGGTGAATGGGAGGGGTCATTAGTGCTCACAAGCCCTTGGTGAATGGGAGGGGTCATTAGTACTCACACGTCCCTCAGAGGTGAATGGGAGGTGTCATTAGTGCTCACACGCCCCTTGAGGTGAATGGGAGGGGTCATTAGTGCTCACACGCCCCTTGAGGTGAATGGGAGGGGTCATTAGTGCTCACACGCCCCTTGAGGTGAATGGGAGGGGTCATTAGTGCTCACACGCCCCTTGAGGTGAATGGGAGGGGTCATTAGTGCTCACACGCCCCTTGAGGTGAATGAGAGGGGTCATTAGTGCTCACACGCCCCTTGAGGTGAATGGGAGGGGTCATTAGTGCTCACACGCCCCTTGAGGTGAATGGGAGGGGTCATTAGTGCTTACAAGTCCCTTGGGGTGAATTGGAGGGGTTATTAGTGCTCAAAAGCTCTTGGTAAGAATGGGAGGGGTCATTAGTGCTTACAAGCCCCTTGGGGAAAATGGGAGGGTCATTTGTGCTCATAAGCCCCTTGTGGTGAATGGGAGGGGTCCAAGGGCGGAAATTTCTTGTTAGGTGTGGGGGGGGGGGGGGGGGGGGGATGATAAGCAGAAGTAGAAAAAAATTCAATTTTCAAACTCATTTGGTGCGATCTGGTGTATACTTTTGACAAATATTGTATTGAAAAGCCATCGCTTCAATTTCAATAAATATTTTGTTTTTTATCAATGAACAAAAGAAGTTGAGCATTTTTTATACTGATATATTCTTGATTTTAGTATAGATGGTTTAAAAGCTCCAACAGGGGGGAGTCTGAGGGGGGATGTGCCCCCCTCAGAAGTAGAAAATATTTCAATTTTCAAACTCATTTGGTGCGATCTGGTGTATACTTTTGACGAATATTGTATTGAAAAGCCATCGCTTTAATTCATTTTCAATAAATATTTTGTTTTTTATCAATGAACAAAAGAAGTTGAGCATTTTTTATACTGATATATTCTTGATTTTAGTATAGATGGTTTAAAAGTTCCAACAGGGGGCGTCTGAGGGTGGGGGGATATGCCCCCTGAGAAGTAGATTTTTTTTCAATTTTCAAACTCATTTCGTGCGATCTGGTATACTTTTGACCAATATTTTATTGAAAAGCAATCACTTTATTTCTGATCAATATTGGCTTTTTAAATAGGCAGATAGGCCTATACCAGAAAGAAGTTAATTAGTTACCTCCAAAAGATGGATTCTTAACGTACATACGCGTATGTATCCTAACCAACGTACAATAAACTCCAAACGTTCTTATGTCCCTCCCTCCCTCTCTTTTTCCTTTTTTTTCTCCTTTTTCCCCTTTTTTCTTTCTTTTTTTCCTTTTCCCCCCTTTTTTCCTTTTTTTTGTGGTAGATGTGAAAAATCAGGGGGGGATGATTACATTGACCATCCCCCTCAGGTCAAAAAGCGGGGGGGGGGGGGGGGGGGGGGGGGGGATAAACCCCCCCATCCCCCCCAGGATTTCCGCCCCTGGAGGGGTCATAAGTGCTTTTGATTAATTGTGTTATTGTAGCAGTTCTGGCCATCCATAAGGCGATGGTCCTCTCAGGCTGTGTCAGTTGGTTAGGTTTTTTTCCCCTTGAAAATGGCCGTATTTATTTTTAGTCTGTAAGTTGTGACATGCCAAAAAATTGTTTGGGTCAGTATTTCTTTGCACATGAATTTTTGTCACCAATTTCTAAAAAAAATAGTCAGTCAGGCCTATAGGACAGGTTTTTTTGTCACCTTATAGGGGTTGAAAAAGAAATGCATGGGGAAAATTAAATGTAACCCTATTGTTTTTATTTTGTAGTCAGTGTTATTCTATGCAATGTTTGCTGCTATCTTCAGTAGACAGCTTGTCTACATGCATTATAATTGACTGCCTTAAAGTAATATGGAGGAATCTTATATCAGAGTCTGTTTAGCAGTATATATGTGTGGGCATTTTTGATTCAACCATATCAGAATACATATAATGCCCTTGCTAAACATGTTGTCAATTTAAACCAAATCAGGAATTTGAATATATTTTGCTCAATCTGATCATCAAAATGACACTCCTCAAAATTGTAATGTAACATCCAGATATATTTTCCAAACACTTCTCTTCCTGATCAGTTAGTCATAATACTCTAGCATTTACATAGATTTATTTATAAATCTAGGCAAACTAACATATGTGACAAAACCTTAATTAATGTTAAAGTATGGTATTTAAATCATCACTAAATATTTGAGTGTTCTTAAGAATAAAGTGCTCATTGAATTAAAGAAAACTTTAAATTGATTTAAAACTGATCATGAAATGCATTTTTTTAAAAATTTCTAAGAGGTTTATTGACTTAGGGTAGTCCACTTAGATATAATAATAATTCCTGGGAATTACCAAAGTAACACTAACAAGGGTAATTTGTTTGAAGGAGCTAAATTCAGGTTAGATTTGTCCAGTCAGCAGGTAAAATGGGCTAAGTAGAGCATGTTATGTTATTTTGTCTGCCCAGTCAAAAGATGTTGGGGGTAGTCTACGCTTTAAACACTGCCCCATAGTGATACAACAATATGTTAATGTTTTGTGAATACAATCTCTTCTATCTGAAGAACCTCAAATTTATTAAAGAACGGTTCTTATCTTCATATGAAAAGACCAAAATGATTAAGTGAAATTGGGTGAAAATCGGGAAGAAGACCTATTGTTTGACATTTTCTATATGTAAAAATCAGGTCATCCAACCTAATTGTTGGTTAAATCTTTAGGGTTTAGGTGGCATCAAAAAGTTTGATTTAAATCTGTGATGACATTTGTAAAATCAGTGACTTTTGGTTGTGTTGAAATGGATTTGTTTTTCAAGTAAATGGAAAAAAGTCGTTGATGCCACCTCATATATAACAGCTGTTAATACATTAAAATTCTTCTGTTTTTGGATAATTGCTCAAAGATGGATCTATCTTATCAGAAAATTTGGCGCCAAAGTGATGACTGAAATATACTTCATTGTGGTTCAGACAGAATCACCATGAATGATGCATTTTAGAGCGCATTACAAATATTTTTTCTAAAATGTATTGCCTGTATAGAAGACAATGAATGCTTGCCAAATAGATTTTGGAATTCTACCTCCCAGACTTTGGGCAAAATCTAAGAGATGGCTTGTCCATGAGTTTGTCAACCTAGAAAAAATTCCCTCTTAATTTTTCACGCTTGGTCCTGTGACAATTAACACAAAATCCGTTAGTATGCAAGATGATGATTCACTTATGCAGAATCAAGTAAGCAACTGCCGAATATAGGGTAAATAATGAACGAGACAGCGGCATAGCTCATTAATAATACAGCATAATCATTATGAAATTGACTTCTTTATTGCCATGCCAGATGAATTTGGGTCGGGTCGGGTAACTGTCATGAATTTTTATTTATAAAAAGGCAAGTGTAATATTTGTTCATGGATTATTTAAGTTTTTGACTAACATATTTCCCGAAGATAGCATATCTAAAGACAAATAATTAAATCCACTGCTTCAGTCGGCTTCAGTCTACTGCTGTCTACTGAATATGTGGTGTCTAAAGTAATAAATATTTCAAAACACTTGCATCAAGTGAAGATATCTTGACTATATAATATAAGGCCATAACATATTTAACTGATTGCTGAAGATAGCAAGTCAAATGCAACAAATAATTCAACTTACTGCTGTCTACTGCAGATACCGTGCCTAAAGCCACAAATGATTCTATTTTTTGCTGTCTACTGAGGATAACAAGTCTAAAGCCACAACAAATTCAACTAACAATTGTCAACTGAAGATAGCAAGTCAAATGCCACAAATAACTCAACTTACTGCTGTTTTCTGAAGATAGCAAGTCTAAATCTACAGATAACTCAACTTACTGCTGTCTTCTGAAGATAGCAAGTCTAAATGCACAGATAATTCAACTTACTGCTGTCTACTGAAGATAGCAAGTCTAAAGCCACAGATAATTCAACTTACTGCTGTCTACTGAAGATAACACGTCTAAAGCCACAAATAATTCAACTTACTGCTGTCTACTGAAGATACCAAGTCAAAAGCAACAAAATAACTCAACTTACTGCTGCCTACTGAAGATAGCAAGTTGAAAGCCACATATAATTCAACTTCCTGCTGTCTTCTGCAGATACCAAGCCTAAAGCCACAAATAATTCAATTTATTGCTGTCTACTGAAGATAACAAGTCTAAAGCCACAAATGATTCAACTAACTACTGTCTACTGAAGATAGCAAGTTGAATGCCACAGATAATTCAACTTACTGCTGTCTACTGAAGATAGCAAGTCTAAAGCCACAGATAATTCAACTTACTGCTGTCTACTGAAGATAACACGTCTAAAGCCACAAATAATTCAACTTACTGCTGTCAACTGAAGATACCAAGTCAAAAGCAACAAAATAACTCAACTTACTGCTGCCTACTGAAGATAGCAAGTTGAAAGCCACATATAATTCAACTTACTGCTGTCTTCTGCAGATACCAAGCCTAAAGCCACAAATAATTCAATTTATTGCTGTCTACTGAAGATAACAAGTCTAAAGCCACAAATTATTCAATTAACTACTGTCTACTGAAGATAGCAAGTTGAAAGCCACAAATAATTCAACTTACTGCTGTCTACTGAAGATAACAAGTCTAAAGCCACAAATAATTCAACTCTCTGTTGTCTACTGAAGACAGCAAGTAAATGCTGCAAATAAATCAACTTACTGCTGTCTACAGAAGATAACAAGTCTAAAGCCACAAATAATTCAACTCTCTGTTGTCTACTGAAGACAGCAAGTAAATGCTGCAAATAAATCAACTTACTGATGTCTACTGAAGATAACAAGTCTAAAGCCACAAATAATTCAACTCTCTGTTGTCTACTGAAGACAGCAAGTAAATGCTGCAAATAAATCAACTTACTGCTGTCTACTGAAGATACCAAGTCAAATGCCACATATAATTACTTACTGATGTCTACTGAAGATAGCAAGTCAAATGCCACAAATAATTCAACTTACTGCTGTGTACTGAAGATAGCAAGTTGAAAGCCACACATTTTTCAACTTACTGCTGTCTACTGAAGATAGCAAGTATAAAGCCACAAATAATTCCACCTACTGCTGTCTATTGAAGATTACAAGTCTAAAGCCACAAATAATTCAATTTATTGCTGTCTACTGAAGATAGCAAGTTGAGACCGTAAAGCATTTAATTTGTTTCTGTCTACCAAAGATAGTCTAAAGTCTAAATAATTCAATTTATTGCTGTCTACTGAAGATAGCAAGTTGAGACCCGTAAAGCATTTAATTTGTTTCTGTCTACCAAAGATAGTCTAAAGTCTAAAGCCACAAATTATTAACTTACTGCTGTCTACTGAAGATAACAAGTCTAAAGCCACAAATAATTCAACTAACTACTGTCTACTGAAGATAGCAAGATGAAAGCAACACATAATTCAACTTTCTGCTGTCTACTGAAGATAGCAAGTATAAAGCCACAAATAATTCAACTTTCTGCTGTCTACTGAAGATAGCAAGTATAAAGCCACACATAATTCCACCTACTGCTGTCTATTGAAGATAACAAGTCTAAAGCCACAACAAAAATCAAGTTATTGCTTGCTGTCTACTGAAGATAGCAAGTTGAAAGCCGTAAAGCATTTAAATTGTTTCTGTTTACCAAAGATAGTCTAAAGTCTAAAGCCACAAATAATTAACTTATTGCTGTCTACTGAAGATAATAAGCCTAAAGCCACAAATAATTCAACTTACTGCTGTCTACTGAAGATAGCAAGTCAAATGCCACAAATAATTCAACTTACTGCTGTCTACTGAAGATAGCAAGTTGAAAGCCACAAACAATTCCACCTACTGCTGTCTATTGAAGATAACAAGTCTAAAGCCACAAATAATTCAATTTTTTGCTGTCTACTGAACATACCAAGATGAAAGCTGTAAAGCATTTAATTTATTTCTGTCTACCAAAGATAGTCTAAAGTCTAAATAATTCAATTTATTGCTGTCTACTGAAGATAGCAAGTTGAGACCCGTAAAGCATTTAATTTGTTTCTGTCTACCAAAGATAGTCTAAAGTCTAAAGCCACAAATTATTAACTTACTGCTGTCTACTGAAGATAACAAGTCTAAAGCCACAAATAATTCAACTAACTACTGTCTACTGAAGATAGCAAGATGAAAGCAACACATAATTCAACTTTCTGCTGTCTACTGAAGATAGCAAGTATAAAGCCACAATAATAATAATAATAATAATAATACAACGACTCTTGTATAGCGCTTTACACCGAAGTCCCATAGCGCTTACAAATAACAAAACAAAACAACAAAACAAAAACAAAAACAAAAACAGAGCAAAACATATGAAAGACACAATATACCAGGAAACTAAAGATACAAAAATAAAATTAAATGTTACAAAATGCCATTTCAAAGAGATATGTTTTCAGAGATGATTTGAATTGATTAAGAGTCTGAGAGTTCTTAATATGAAATGGTAATTTGTTCCAGAGTTCACAAGATGCATGGCGAAAACTACGATGACCATATGAAGTTGTACTAACCAATGGTGGAACAAGATTTTGTTTTGAAGATGAGCGGAGGTTGCGAACAGGCTTGTATTCCTGAATCAAGTCAGTGAGATATTCTGGAGCAAGTCCATGAAGACATTTATAAGTCAAGAGAAGTATTTTGTACATGATGCGAAACTTAACAGGCAACCAATGAAGATCACGAAGCACAGGAGTGATATGTTCTGAGAAGCGAGTACGTGTGACAAGTCTTGCAGCAGAATTTTGAATACGTTGTAGCTTAGAAATATGGGAGTCTGGAAGTCCGTATAAAAGGCTGTTGCACATATCAAGATGACAAGTGATGAACGCATGAACTAAAGTCTCAGTCAATTTTTCATCAAGACAATTTCGGATGCGGCCAATTTTGTAGAGAGCAAAAGAGGCTGAACGGCATTTATTATTTATGTAGACATTCATGCTGAGATCATTAGCTACAATAACACCAAGATTACGGGCAGATTTAACAGGTTGAATAGGAACATTGTTAATGTCAACAGACGGAAGAGGAGAATTTGTTCTAAACTTAGATGTGATGTGAAGAACTTCAGTTTTGTCTTCGTTTAGTTTCAAATGATTAGCTGTGGACCACGCTTTGATGTCAACAATACATTGTTCCAATTTTGGAATGAGAGTGGCGCGTTCACTGGGTTTCAAAATAAGATAAACTTGGGTGTCGTCGGCATATATCATTCTGGGAAAACCATGCGATGCTATAATGTCCTCTAGTGGAGATGTGTACATCGTAAATGATAACGGACCGATGACGGATCCCTGCGGCACTCCTTCCAGTGGGATATGAGGATTTGAAACAGAGTCGTTGATAACAATGGATTGGGAACGATTTGTAAAATATGAAGCAAACCAATTTAAAGCTGAGGAAGTTATTCCATATCTTGTAGTGAGCCGGTCAAGAAAAATAGTGTGATTTATAGTGTCAAAAGCAGCTGAGTAGTCAAGTAATATCAAGACTGCTTCATCACCTTTATCTACAGCAAGACAAAGATCGTTGTACACACGTAGTAAGGCAGTCTCCGTGCTGAAGCAAGGTCTATAAGCAGACTGCATCTTTCCGCGAAGGTTGTTGTTAACAAGATATTCTTGAATTTGGGATGCACATGCACGCTCAATTGTTTTTCCAAGAAAAGATAAGTTGGCAACAACTTTCTGCTGTCTACTGAAGATAGCAAGTATAAAGCCACACATAATTCCACCTACTGCTGTCTATTGAAGATAACAAGTCTAAAGCCACAACAAAAATCAAGTTATTGCTTGCTGTCTACTGAAGATAGCAAGTTGAAAGCCGTAAAGCATTTAAATTGTTTCTGTTTACCAAAGATAGTCTAAAGTCTAAAGCCACAAATAATTAACTTATTGCTGTCTACTGAAGATAATAAGCCTAAAGCCACAAATAATTCAACTTACTGCTGTCTACTGAAGATAGCAAGTCAAATGCCACAAATAATTCAACTTACTGCTGTCTACTGAAGATAGCAAGTTGAAAGCCACAAACAATTCCACCTACTGCTGTCTATTGAAGATAACAAGTCTAAAGCCACAAATAATTCAATTTTTTGCTGTCTACTGAACATACCAAGATGAAAGCTGTAAAGCATTTAATTTATTTCTGTCTACCAAAGATAGTCTAAGTCTAAAGCCACAAATAATTAACTTAATGCTGTCTACTGAAGATAATAAGTCAAAAAGCCAAAACAATTAAACTTACTGCTATCTACTGAAGATAGCGAGTTTAAAGCCACAAATAACTCAACCAAATGCAGTCTATAGATTAGGTTATACATGTAACAAGTCTAAAACATTAAATAAATTAACCCGACTGCTGTCTACTTAAGACAGCAAGTCTAAAGCCAAAATAATTCAACTTACTGCTGTCTACTGAAGAAAGATAACAAGTCAAAAGCCACATATAATTCAACTTACTAATGTCTAATGAATATAGCAAGCCGACAATCAATTATTTTGATAATGCCGTTTCCTCAAGATCGCATTTAATTTGTTATGTATTTTTGTCACTTTAACCTTTGCATATGGCACTGTGACAATACTGATGAGTCATGCTACAGTTTAGATGCTCAAATTGATCTTTGCATAATGCAGTTGGTACCGTATATAATTAGCCGATTGCATCTTGACCCATGAAACATGCTATTTTCACAATTAACATGTCGTGTTCTGTAACGCCTTTATAATAGCTGGTAAATGGAATAAGTTTTGACAGTGGAATGCCTTGCTCTTGATAAGCATATATTATGGCTTTTAAGTGGTGGTTTTTTATTTCTGTGCATTTACATAGACCTTAAAATGAATGAATGTCTTTCTTAAAAGTAATATATTTGTATATATAGTTTATCAGTTATGTTGCACAGAAATGATAAAAACCATTGGCCTTTTGCTTAAATCCGTTTATTAAGGAAATGGGTCCATTCACAAAGAACCATAGGTTAATGGCAAAACCATATTGCATATTAATATTAGCCACACACATGTCAGAATCCACTTGACTTTGCTTCTACTATAATATGTATGTGACCCCAGAGAACTTTGTAATTGGGAACAGTGTTGGTGATTAGAGCATGTCTACAATGGGATTGTATTTTACACTATATGACTTTTATGTATAAGAATTTGTGATTTTAATTGTCTACTATAATACATTAACTTGATTGAAAATGCACAAATATGCTTCCAGATGTAATTACATTTAAAGCACAATAATTTCAGCTTGACTGTTTCAATTTGGCAGGGTATGAACAATTAGGTAGAGAAATGATCAACTTTTACATTCTGTAAATTATTGTGACTGATGATGGCATATGATAATGTTGCTTTGCAGGTAATTCTAGGATATTATGCCCTACCTCAGTAAGATAGGTTAAGCAATGTATGTTTATATTTGATGATCATCGGGACAGGACATGGGCAAAACTGATTTATCCAATTTACAATATAGAACATGTGTTATCTTCAGTAGATAGCATCAGATAGGATATTGTTTTTGCCACATCCGAATTTGTACAACGTGGTTGTCATATGCTTTATAAGAAAGTCACATTGCCAGTCAATGTGAATTAAAATCTTATTCATATGTTACATTCATATGTTACAGCAAATCATCAAGTTTGCATCTGAAAGATTGAAAATATGTGGGTTTTTTCTAAGAATGGGGGCTTAAAATGTTCATCTAGGCCAAAGCCAGCTTTCAGCAGTCCTGATATGGTTGGTAATTGATATGCTGTCTTAATTGAAGCTGCTACTGTTACAAATAAAACAAATCAACCCAAAAATATTCTTTCGCTTTTTGTTTATTTATGCATATGTATGAGTAGATATGTATACCATCATGCAGTATGCATACCATCGTGTGAAGCAACCCACCTGATGTTATCAATAGTTTCAGGGGTTGATTAAGCCCAAAGTCCATCTTTACTCTCATGAAATACTCCATCCTAGCTGATCATTTATCTTCTGATGTCTGCTTGTATATATCTGACATACAATAGCTGCCATAAGGGATGATCCTTGTGTTGAAGTTCAAGGACATAGAATTGGTAATATTATATATATATATATATATATATATATATATATATGCATGGATGGTGAGTGCTTTACCTGATATTGGAGCAGGTTGGTTAGCAGCTACTGTATTTAAAAAGGCTGTGTACCAACTTTAGACTGAAAGGATATACATTGAGGCATCGTCTTTTACTATAGAGATGTATACCATTATAGTAGTACGTCACGGTTCAGGAACATATTTTTATGGTGGAATATTAAATACATTAAAAAAATTAGTTGATTTTTTTAAAGTAAAGTCTAAGAAGCAAATATGGGTTAACCTATTTTGAAAGTTTTGGGAAAATAGAAGTTGTTAGATATAAAGCAAACTGGAAAAGGGGGAGGTGGGTCTGTTTCTTTATATCAGCAGGATTTAAATACCACACCAGTATATTAAGAAGGCAGCTATTCCAAATCTCTCGCCCAGTATCACCTGTTTCAACATTAATTTGATTCACTATCCAGTTCTTGGGTTTAGGGTACCTGGCATGTAAATATTTGGAAACAGTTGTTTTTTATTTCCTAAACATAATTTAAAATATCACTAGACAGTTAGCTATGACGCAATTCCACTTTGTCAAACACATTTTTACTGTAAAAATTATAAATGTTGTGTCTATTTATTTTTGATAATTACAAAGATGCTCCAGTTTAAACATAAATTCTATTTGGCATCCTTACACTTCTTTATACATCAACACAAATCTTGGTTGAGGAAATGAATTTTTACCATAAGGGAAAGAATAATTATTATCATCACTTCTGTATACCCCGTGAAATAAATTCATGACAACAAGTTTTTTTAAAATCTAACATTCCAAATACATCACAACATTGTTTTGGGAAACCTGACTGGTGCAGCGCAGCACTGTCCTGATGCTCAACATGTTGCCCCCTCCCCCTCCCCTGGATCAATTCCAAACCTAGGTCCCCCTTTCAGTCATTATTTGTCTATTCCTCATCTGGATATTTTTATTCCTACTTACCCCCTGCCCCCCACCCTAAGGAGAATATATATGCCATACCTCCTGTCCTAATTAATGTCAAACTTGAGATCAGTATAATGATTCACTTTTAAGCGCAATCTGCTCTCTGTCTCTCTCATCAAACACAACTTTCGTGTATGATTTGACAGTCAGTCGGACTGTACATTACCGTAGGCAATAAATAATTCTGTCTATAAGGGAGATGTTCCTTTTTATAGTGACATTGGGGGATATCAGGGCATCAAATGGAGCAGTGTTTCATGTCCCAGAGGTATCCATTAATTACAGGGTAAATTAAAACTGTCCTAATGTGATAAATGATGTAGTTTATTGTGATGTGGACTTGATAAAAGGATAGCAGCGAGTGCATATCAGTTGTGTAGAGGTAACTCTGAAGAATCAAAACGTGTTCACATTGGAACCAAATGTATAACACAGAATTGTGAATGGAAATACCTTTAATTCTTTGCATGATGATGAAACAGCCTACTTGCTAGTAGTAGATACTACCTGCTATAGTTCTGGTTTGATGACACCCATTGCTTTATAGGCATGTTTTGATCCATCTTACAAATGGGATTGCTTATATTTTGACAAACGTGTTCTGAAAGTTAATGTTCTCTCTGTACGTAAAGGATATATGATTATAATCAGATTGAACACAACACCTTGAAATGATTGTTTCATAGAGATATAGTGCCACTCTCATTTTAAAAAGTCAGAACTTTGAACAAATTATGATAATATAGTTGTTATATATATACCTTTGACTAGTTTTGGTAGCTACATTTTGATACCTTATTTGCTACTAAAGATTGTAAATTTTGCAAGATGGTGTTACAAATGACAAGGTTGCACACACTCTAACACTGGATACAGAGATTCAAATTGAATAGCCCGCCTACACATCCCGTTCATGTAATGCATTATGTGTAATCATAAATAAATGTGACATTTGGAACTGCATATATATTTCCCATCAATCGCTATCAAACCTAAACAATGTACAGTCTTTTAGTAGCAAACGAGATATCAAAATGTAGCTAACAAATTTTTCCAAAGGTCTATCAATTATATCATGATACGATAATCAGATTTAGAGTGTGGACTTTAGTTTTGTGGTGTTTATTTGACCAATACCGTATCAATTATTTTGTATTTAATCATCAATATTATTTTGTAAGCAAGTCTGTTGAACCGTTATGAACACTTGTACTGTATGGGTTTAAGATATTTAAAATCATGCGCATTTCAATCAAATCTTTCTGTCGTCAGTGTTTGTTATTTTAATCAATTGCGTTCCTTTCATTATGCTTGGCTACTTTGCTTTCCAAATATATGACTATGACATTATTTGCTGGCTCAGTCGGCAGTTATTAAAACGGCCTGGGCAACTCGTCATGTAACGATCAGTCTTTCTGTTTGTAGATTTTTGTAATCAGGCATAATGTGCTTGGCACTGAATTGCAAAATATGACCCATCTGTTGTGATCAAATGATGAAAAAAATGTGATTACTAAAGGAGCATCAGAGATGTTGCTAAGCGATATAATCTCATGTGTTGACATCATGTACAAAATGGTTATTTTTTAAAACTCTATACTCTGACGTGACTTGAGTGTATTAGCCAATGCGACTTGTTCTCCTTTTGGCCTAGATACAATGACCTTGGTCATAACCTGGATTTTATTGTTGGTCTAGTAGAGCTTCCATCCCAGGGATATGATGAATTGTGTTCTGCTAATGGACATGGTGGAATAGATGCTTGGTTTTCATCTTGAGTACGTAGGTCACAGGAGCAGGAAATAAATGATGTAAAAAAACATGGAAGCCGCTTGAGATGATGCCCAGATTACCAGTCATACATGTTTAAAGTGGTTGGCTCCCTAGTTGCTAGCTGCTGATGTAAATCATTTTCTAAAACCACACTGACAGGCTCAGTTTGTTTGGTTCATCGGGCGTGGTTCACTCCTTAACTGTAAACACAGTACCTAGTAGTAGCTAGGCCAGTCAGTCAGCCTGCCTGCCTGCCTGCCAGCTATAGTGTGCCAGACAGACAAGAGACGTGGTAGGGACTGAACATTTAGCTTCCTGGTACTTGTATGGTGTGAAGAATAAGAGGAAATTATCTGTAGTTATTGTGACACCATGGGATTGGCAAGCATAGCCCACCAAGAGGTAAGGCACCCACTCAATTGTAATGTTGTCAAATCACACAATTTCACAGTGGCATCGATACAAATATATGTATGAACAATAAACTAACATGCATTTTTTTCGGATAAAAATATGGTATTTGAGTGTATTTAGGAGTGCATATATCACTGAGCAGTCAGCAGGCACGGGATATTGTAAGCTATACCTACATGTGGGTGGGTGGGTGTGGTATCTGCATGGAGACCATGTGAGAGACTGCCTGCTTTGAATTTTAAGCTTCATTTAGTGCAGATGATTTGTTTTATATGCAGGCTCACATGCACCGGTTATGGGGAAAGAAATCTGCTTGTCTCATTTACATGAAAACAAGTGTTTTTCAGTGAATATAAACAAAATTAAAGACATGTGGTCTGTGATTGGTAAATGTCATATTCCAGTGATAACATGGTTGTGCGTGTAAAATTTAAAATGGTTATAATCTCTGAAATGTATTTCAAAAGCTTGCAATATTGGTAGTTATTTTGTTTAGGAAATTGATCTTGGTCAATTTTTTTTTTTTAATATTCAGTGGGTATGATTTTCTAAATGAGCTCTCTCTCATCAAACTTGAAATTGTGATAAATGGTTTTTTCTCATTTCTTTAATTTATGATTAACATCATTTTAGTATTATCATTTTGTTCACTAAGTATTGTTGTTAGAGACTTTCAATCTATATTTTAATCTGAAATTTGATGAGCTAGCATATCATGGAAAACACTTGATGGCTCATTTCCATGCATTGTTTCTATATATTGTTTTACAATGCCATTGTTTAGAAACATTTTGGTTTTTGATTTGATCAATTTGAAACAGAAGCTGATAATGGAAATGTTTAGCCTTCACTGATAGATGAATTTAAATGCTTATTTGTAAGTGTGTCAAACGTTTGTGACACCATTTCTTCTTTATTCCAGCAGAGGATATGAGATTATCGATTCACATATCTTGAAATGGCTCATTTGGCACATATTTTGAAATGGCAAATCTTGTCCTTTGGGTTTTTGCAAAATACTTTTCAATCTCAATGCAAAATTGGCATTATTACGTTTACAAACATTTGTAATCCTTTTGGACACAAGTCTTACGTAGCAATGAAGTACAGGGTATCCATACTTTTTGTCCTCAAAACATATCTCTAGTTAAATAGTTTGCATATATAAATAATTATCCCTTACTTTAAATGCTGTTGTGATTTGACGGCATAAATTAGTTGAAAGAGTGAGCATGGGAATTAGTAAACCATTAGTGACTAATTAGGTTATGTGACATTTTGAAGACCCACTCTGCTAGTTCTTAAAGACCCCTTTTCTAGTTTGCATCAGTAGGCCACCCAATTTCTGACAATGATTCAGTTCTTTAGCTTCCTCTTTATGATAAGCCAAGATAGCTTACTATTTCCAACAAAAATGAAGTGCCCCTGCCCCGAGCTGCTAATATTAAATTGAAATCAAATCATGCCGTCACCTACAGGATACATAATCAAATTGTACAGTGTGAGTGATTATTATCTGATTAGTTCCACTTCTATCAATATAAAGTAGAGCTGGAATGATATTGTCAAAAGATCACTACCAAACCTACTGATATGTATTGAAGTAGGACACAATGTTGCCAAGGGGGCACCTAAGTAGCCCACCATATGTTGTTTGGAGTTGGTTTTGCCACATCTTACAAAACCAATCCCACCTTTACTTGTAAGTGGTACCATATTCCACTACTGGAATTGTTGGCATCACTGGTAGATAGTGAGCACTAATTGGATTCAAAGTATTCCATAGAGTTGAAACGAAACAGTGTCAGTAGCATATTCTCATTAAGTTAATGGCAGATTACCAAACAACTGGATTTGTATGAATTGCTACGAGGGAGTTAGGGTATATTTTTACCTCAATTATAATTTTAAGCCTGTGATTCAAACATGCCCAAGCCTGATATCTGCTAACATTGATGCATGCTTTGTGGACAATATCAAATGTAAGTGACGGATGGTGTTAAGCCATCCCTTACCCTACCAAATACCACAAAATACTACAGCGCATGCGTGGAAGGTTTTCGATGGCGTAATCAACAGAGCCTATACAGTGAGCATGGTATACTGTGCAAGCGTGAAGCTGATAGGTATGGCTTGCCTGTGCGGGCTGGCGGGTTGATGTGTGGAGGGTCCTCGGATCGATTCCTGATCGGAGAGCGCCAATTTATTGGTTCATCTTTTCCCCTCTCCCCGTTTGGGTTAGGTTAAGGACCAACCCTTTTTTCTCTATATCCCTAACCCTACCAAATACCACAAAATACCACGACAGAGACTTTATTTATTGGTTCATCCACTCTCCCCGTTTTGTTAAACAAACAATGGGTTGTCATAGGGTTAACACAGAGTCAAGTCATACTGATCATAATTTGGGTCCTTTCTCCAATGGTCAAAATTGTGAAAAATAGCTCAAAAGCAGGCCCCTATTATCCTAAATGGAGGATGAAAAGTCTAGGTCAGCAATTTCACTAAATTATAAGTGCATCTGTGATACTTACCCATCAAGTGGTTTATCCCATCCCATTAGATGTATCCACATATATAACTACTGGTAATGGGTCTGTGCCAGAAAATAAGATGTGTATAGCAGAATATACACTAGTGTGACTGCACAGAGGCAGGTCAAGGAAATAAATAGTTTAATAAACTGATATTTTCTCATTATCCTTGTAACATTTTATGGCCCGGGAGTTATGGATGCTATAAGCAAAAAGGAGTGATTTACCCTTTAACAGATGCCATACAACACTGCAAGTTTAAACACAGCTCAATAGGCATGATTTTAAGATTTTTTTTACTTCTATCATGTTTTCATCATCAAAACCACTTTAGTAATTTGATTCAAAATGTTGTAAACATACTTTTTATGATACACCTTCATGGAGATAAAAACCTATGCAAAACTGGGTCACTCACCTGTATTGAGATTGTGTAAAAAAAAGAATCAAGTATTAATTGTTAATTGTGTATAGCTTGGTATAAGTAGAATTATTCCAAGCTTATAGCATGAAACCAATATTTTGGTGCAGACACTTGATTTAACAAAACAATTTTGTTTTGTATTACACCCCCTTGACTGCATTACTTCTCAGATTGTCTACCAATTCATCATCTTCCAGTCTTTTAATTTGATAACCTATCTAGACAAAACATGTTTTCTCAGGCTCCCATTACACGATCATCACATGCATAATGACGACACAACAGACGTATAAGAGCCGACAAAAACATGTCAAGGCGTGGCAGTACTCAACACACACATCCCAGTGTTGTGGTAGTGTTAGAGCGCAAGGAGTAATAGAGAATTACGGAAAATGGGGTGGTGGGGTGGGGCAGGGGGGGGGGGGGGTGGGGGTAGGGGTTGTCAATGTTTAAAATGACTGATCGATGTATAAAGTATAAAGTATAAAGTATCTCATGCAAATTTTCTGTCCTGACAGCTACAATTTGCTTTCAAAATGAGATATTTCCCTCTACATTACTTTCCAAAACTTCGATTTCCTGTACATCTTTCTAAAATAATGAGTACCATAAAAATTATAAGGTCAAATTTCAATTTCACCTTCACCAATACCGACCAAAATGTTAATAGGTGGTCACTAGTCTTGAGCTTAACAAAATTCTACCGCTAGTCCAGAGTGCCTGTCCAGACAAAACAAAATTAGCTTTGAGTCTAGGGATACCACTGCAATAGCGTTGCTAATTCATGGCCCGCTTATTTGGAAATAGCGAAAATAAATAACTCGATCGAGATCCATTGGTTTCAATGCAATTCTGATTTTACTGTTATTATAAAATATATGGTCGAAAGTTCCAATAATATTTTAGACCGTGTTTCAGTATGTGTATTTCCCCCTACCGGAACATTTGATGCAGTTGCAGACGATGAATGTGCAACTGAAAGATTGTGTGAGATGTGATTGCTCTGACTTCTTTTGCTTGTAGCTATTTTTGCTACTGCTGTTTACATGTGCAGACCTGCATGTGCATCTCCGTTTCGCACCAATATCTGGGTCACAGGTCAAAAATCCCACTCATGGTTAAGTTCAATGAAGTATTCACATGGCAGACATGCTCTCGGCTAACTCTCAGTTAATGTCTCGTGACTAGTTAACCGCTAGTATGTTAGGGTTAAAATTCCAGCTTTAGGCTTGAGGTTAGTTAGTTAACCGTGACATGGTTCACATGGCCGTTAGCCTAAAGTTTAATCTTGAGACTACCAAATTGACACAAGTCTCGAGACTAGCGCCCATCGTCTGCAAGCACCTATTGTGATTTCCTCCAGGATAATAAGCACTAGGTTGCAAGGTATCACATGAGAACCAATTTAATAGCTTTGCCACCTGACGCTTGAAGAGGAATGACACATGACTAAAGGTTTGCAGATGCCACCATGATTTTGAGAGGCATGTCTGCAATTTATTTCCATGACTACATACACCCAAACCATTCAAACCATAATTTCACATATTAATTAGAACACATTTCTGACATACGACAACGGTGGGAAGAAGATTTAACCCACCCGTATTCTACTTGACCTAAAGTAGAGGCTGAGGATAGAAATATCTTACTACTATATTCTATGACTACAAACGTCAAAACAATTCAAACAATAATTTTACAAATTGATTGAAACGCATTTCTGACATAAGACGGAAGAGGCGAAAGAAGATCTCACCCGCCTGAACTCTGCTTGACCACCTGAAATTGAGCCAGAGAACAGAAATATATTACTAGACAGACGGAAAGTTGACCGGTGCACAAACGTCTGCCAGAATTGAATTGAAATAATCACAACAGTCATCTATGGGCAGATGGGTAGACTTCCATTTGTCGCCCCTTTTAACCAGAGAAACTGAAAATCAAGGATGATTGTCTGTATTGAAATAATGTACAAAACGTTTACTATGTCCGTCTCGCTTGCACCCGTATGGCTTGCATGTTTGAAAAGCCTGCTAAGAAATACGGGTAGCCTGTTGCGAAAACAACTTGTCTATTACATTATGTAGTGTAATATTATAAAACTATCTTTAGAAAAAACGCGCCAAATTTTTCAAACATTTTGAGCGACTTAAAATATTGCATGAATTTACCGACCCGTTAATTACCGGTAACAAACCTGGTTTGTGAAAGTTTTTGCTGTTACAAAACTTACCGTTAATTAACGTTATCTGGCTGTTTCTCCTGGGCAAACTTACCGGTAATTAACGTTAAGTTCCCAAGTAGAAACATTCTCATAGCTTCAATTGAAAATACCGGCTTAGTCGTCCCTGTAATTAGTGTAATTTAAATGTCACTGTTTCAACTGAACATTTAGCAACATTTTGTTTACATGGTCACTGGAGTGTAAACCTTCAAGCTCTATACAGTAATTTGAACTTTACATTTAGCAATTATTGTGTTTACATGTACAATGGAATGTACCAACAATAAAGTTCAATAACTAGAGCACATTGCCTATGATGCTGTGTCTGCATCATTTATCATCAATGATTATTTTTGGAATGAAGAGTCATACCAATTTGACATTATAGACAAGTGAACATGTTAAATTATAACCAAATGTTTACTCATTTGTGGAAAGCACACAATTTGCATTAACTTTGTGTACAATAATACTCTTTGAACGAATCATACATTATCGATCGTTAAATTTTCAAATAAGTATTAAGTAATTGTTACTGGGAAATAATACCAAACCGTTTGTCCAACCATTGTGAAAAGCGCATGAATCAAAACAACCTCCTTCTGGGAGGGAGAGGGTGGGGAATTTTATTTCCCTACATGTATGCTGGCATCATTGCCGTCTCAACCAGATTCACGGAGCAATATGAAGACGTTTGGACTCACAGCCTGTCGCCCGGAAAACCGGGAAGTCTCGTTACAAAATGTAAACGTGAAGCAGTTGGCAGATCATACACACACACACTCACAAATAAGAAATTATTGATTATTGGTGTTTGAAAATTAACCTTACGGCCTCTGGTTTCATTATTATTTGATAATGATAGCAATTGATGATTGCAAATATGTTATTACTTGATACTAAGTAGTGCAAATGAGGAGCTGATGATTTATCTGTTTTGAAATTAAATGGGCAGGTTGTAAAGTATGTAATGTAATTGATGATGATTATTTTGTCTTTATGAGAAACAGCTTATTGCAAAACAAGACAAGAGCATTTTTTTGGAATTATTATAGCAATGATAATATTAAAATTAATGGCAATTTACTAAATGTTGGTATCCACCTTAGACAACCCTCTTTGCGATGTTTGTATTTACTACCACACAAAGAACATGAAAATAATACTTGGATCACATTTTTATTTTAGTATTACCAATTCTTTTAAACAGAAAAAAGAAACCCTAATCTATGGGCAAATGGACCTCAGGTAGGGTCGGTCGGTCTGTTTTTGTTTGTTTCCCTTTTCCCCCTTTAAAATGTCAGTAAAAAATCAACAAATTCTTTAAAAATGTTGCCGTATTTTGACTAGCCAAAAACAATATTTGGGTTGTTATTCTTTTGCACATGAACATTTTTTTCACCAATTAATAATAAAAATTCCATTGAAATGGAATGGGGCGATCCAAGAGAAAGAAGCATGTTTTGTAACCAAACATCTGTTTCATACCAAAATACTAGGGAAAAGTGTGTATGTATTTCCTATAATTCAAACCAAAAAAAAATCAAAACACCGCAGTCTAAAAATAGTACAGGAAACCAATAAAATTGATTTGTGTGCATGGAGGGGGAGGGGGGGGGGGGGGGGTACAGTCTGAAGAACAATCTAGGTATATATGACCTTGGTCAAACAAGATAAGCTAGTCAAACAATATAAGCTATTATGACTCCTTGTTGGGAGTAGCACATCTCTAATCAACTAAACAAATATAGCTTTGACTCCAGCACAGACTGCGGGTACTGTTGAAATAAACTGCATAGGTACATGTAATTTACAAAGACTACAAACATGGCGGCCCCCACTTATGTCTAGAAAGACCAAAATGTGTAAGTTTTTGCAATCTCATGCTATAAGGGTGGCTTCGCCCCCCCCAAAAAAAAATTGATCGGTCGGGCCCATATAACAGGGTTTCTTTTTCTTATTGCCTAAGGGGTCGTCCAAAATTATCGGCATTTTCACTTACGTACAGAGCGTACGTAACTTTTTACCCCCCCTCCCCCCCTCGAGTTACGTACGCAATAAATGGCGAAATTTTATTTTATTTTGTACTTTAAAAAAATCCCGCCTCTCAAGATCGCCAATTAAGTTACGTACGGTTGGGGTATATTTCGACCCCCTCCCCCCCTCTTACGTACGCTTTGTACGTAACTGAAAATGGCATTATATCATTGTTTTTCTGATTGTGGATACAATGTACATGTATTGTAGTGATAAGGAACTGCTGATGTATTGGTTTTGAAATAGAGATGTTGAAAGCTATATGATGGTGTATTTGATGCATTAAAGGAAATCTTAGAAATAGCTTATAGATGCAAAACAATCTAGGAAAGTGTCAAACACAAAATAATTGTACAACTACAAGGCCATAAAAAGATTTTGTCTTTGCATTCTCTGGCCCCAAAGGGTCGGCGGCACATGAAGATACTAAAAATGCTTACAAAAGAGTTCACAAAATGAAACAAGAAAAAGGGAAAAACAACAAAAAATGAAAAAAGTCCCTGAAATCATCTCATAGTTGAAAAACAAGTTCAACATAAGCTTAGTCGTCATCTCTTTTGAAAAGAGACCAAAGATGCAGATATGTCGTTCACTTTCAAACATTTCCAAAGACGAGGTGCACCATGGGTGAAAGATTGGTCTCCCCGAAACAGCTATATCCCTGGGACTATATGACAAATATTTCATGTTTTGATACAAATGGTGTTAAATTCTATTCAAAGTAGAGGTGGGGAAATGTTTATTTGATAAAATAATAATTTCAAAAGGTGTATTTAAAAAACTTGTGGCAGTGTATTTTTTTCTTAGTATTATTAGCCTAAATTTAAACAATATCACATGAGGTCATATGTATTTTGAGTCCTAATTTCCAAGCTCATTGTTTCAATGACTTAATGAATGACAAAGAACACATGCTTACAAAGTATCCATCTGGAGATTGTATGCCTTTAATGTGAAGAGATTTCATTTTGATATCGGTAAGGAACCTTCATAATATTGTAAGTGCATGATATTTGTCTATTATTCCTGCTAGACTGGAAGCCTGCCGGTAAGGATATCTCAATAATACTATTTATACTATTTTGGAAGATAGCAATCAAATACGTGTTAGTAACCTTACTGTTAAATAAAATAGGTTCTGCTTCAAGCATAAACAGCTTTTAAACTGACAAGAATAATATGATTATATTTTCATCATGACATTTTGATTTTATTTAAACAAAAATAATTACACACTTTATAAAGCTATTTAGCACAATTTATTACTTTTTTCACACCACTTTGTATCTGAAAGAGGATAATGACATCTACAAAACATAGAAAAACATAGTTTGAGTTCTGTGATGTGATTATTCCTCTCACATATTTAGCCTTTTGTGTATAAAAAACATATTGCAGGTTTTCCAGAATGTTTCGGAAAGTGTTAAACTATAATTTTTTTGGATATGGGAAAGAAACAAAAATATGTCAAGCGTTCACTGAAAAGTGAAGTAAAGAGGGAGCCTTTACCACACAACATTTGTCCCTACCATGTGTAGCTATGAATGATTTTGCACAGGGAATTTGCACGCCAAGCCATTTATGGATGAGGCTGTTTTGCAATGGACGTACGGCACCAGACTCTAGTACTGATAATCGCTGTTTAGTTGAAGACAAAATATATGGTGGTAGAATTCAGAAGCCATGTTACACTGATAAATGAACTTTGCAGAAAATCCCTAAGTTATTGTCATCATTTGACCTGATTCTAATAATATTTATAACTGCAATGATTACCATAACAAATTTAGTATATTTGGTACCAAACAAAGTGTAGACGGTGAGTCAGATACTGTCTGTACAGTGTACTGAGTCATGATGATTTTTTTCTCCAGGTTATAACAGAATAAAGCTTCGCTGAATCAAAAATGGCACACGAATGATGGCAAAACAATCACGAACTCACACTGAGAATGAACTCTTCTCATGTTATCTACCATTATGAAAATGGCAGCACATGTCTGTATCAATAGCCATGCGATAGGCTTTCACTATATAGCAAAATGCTGCTCTACTGCCATTAGGATTGTTATTAAAGGTATGTTTTGCAATCTAAATTAATATTACTAGCGGGACGGGCTTTCGCTAGTAAGTAGGGCCTACCAGATGAAACACCTACAAAATGAAACAACACATAAGAATACATTGATGAATTAAAAAATTATGCATAGGCCTATTTTCTGACCTGAAATTGAATGTTTCATTACCCCATATCCCATACATATGAGTATAATGCTGGCCTATATAATCTGACCTGAAATTGAATGCTTCCCATTATTACCCCAAGCTATATCCCATGGTTTATACTTTTCAGAGACCACACTATTTCATTACACCTCGTGACCCTCCCTGTTAACGTACAGCGTACCCATGTGTGAGCGATTGTTTTGCATGGCGCACTACGACATGTTATGTGTTACGCGCTGACTTTATGGTTGCAGTACGCATAGAGATAAAGAAATACGGCCCGTAGCAACAGTCTGAAAAAGCCCTAGATTTTGGCTAATTCTGTAAGGTTTTCAGTCATGTATAGCTTATGACACTCCCATTGTCATCATCTATTATCAGTACAACGTTCGGGGCATTAAGATGAAAAATGAGAGAGCCTTTATGGATACATACATACACTGTTATTACGGTTGTGTAAACTTTTACACACTTTTACACAACCGCTGTTTACTATAGGAACCTAGCAACTGTTGTGTAAAAAGTTTACACAACCCTAAATGTGTAATATCTACACAACAGTTGTGTAGTATTTCTAAACAATAATGTGTAACATTGATTTACACAATTAAGTTGTGTAAATGGTTTACACAACAATTAGTTAATTTTCTACACAATAGTTGTGCATTACTATTGGGTTGTGGAATGGCCATTTAATATTTTACACAGCAATTGGTTAAATTTTTACACAATAGTTGTGCAATTCTATTGGGTTGTGTAATGGCCATGTTAATGGTTTACACAGGAATTGGTTAATTTTCTACACAATAGTTGTGCATGGGGTTTTGGAGAGTTGATTGAAGTATTTGACGGTAAGTATATGTTTCACTTCAAATATTTCAGTAAAATATACGAAGTAGTAAAAAGTAGTCAGTGTGTGTGATTCTATCAGTTGGCTTTTTTTGGTAAATTAGTGCAAAATTATATCGTCGTGTGACTGAAGTGTAAACTGTTAAGTGTGTAAGCTTATAAGCTTAAGTTTAGTTATTATAATTTTGAACTAATTTACAAAAAAAGCCAACTGATAGAATCACACATACTGAATACTTTTTACTACTTCATACTTTTTACTGAAATATTTCAAGTGAAACATTATACTTACCGTCAAATATTTCGATCAACTCTCCAAAACCCCACTCGCTCAAGCAACACCGACACTTCCGCCATTTCGTTTCCAGTAATTTTGGTCACAACAAGGGTAATTTGTGATTGGTTAATTCTTTTCACATGCTTCAAAGTTTACACAACTGTTGTTTAAAATTCTGTTTTTGCGGCAATTCAATTTTATATAGTCGAATTACATTTTACACAACCTAGTATTTACACAATTGAATATGATTACACAACCTTGTTTAATAATTACACATGGTTGTGTAAACATCTTGTTACACAACATTTTTTTACACATGAGAATAACAGTGTACACCCCTACATACACCCCTACATACATACATACACCCAACACTACACAAATTATAGTAAGATAGTCTGTTTAGATCAAACAAAATGACAGGCCTCATTAGAACATTGCAAAGATGGATTAGATACAATCAAATTCAAGATATGTACAGGGTCATCAGGCTTGTTTGTAGCTCTGCGTCAGAGCCTTTAGATTTTCCCATTTTACCTACCTAGTTTTTCACAATTTTGATGAATCCATCCAAGTTCTAGAAACACTGTATATCAACTGTCTACCAACAATACAGTATGTGACAGTGACCATCGATAATTGGCCGTGCTGGGTGTAGGGAGAGTGACTGTATTGTGAAAGAGTGTTAGTAGATTAGTTGATATGTGTGTTTCTAGAACTTGGATAAGCATGGGAAAACTATAGGCGGGTAAAAATTGGCAAATGAGAAACTCTAGGCTCTATAGTAGAGCTAGGTTGTTTGTGTGATTTATGCTCCTCACTGCTACAAAGATGCTTTTTGATAGGTGGAATGTGTTGATGGGGCTGCATAGATAAACACAAGCCTAAAAATTCTCTCGTTAAGAATATTCCAAATGGACTTCTTATCTGTGATGTAATGGAAAACAAAAGTATGTCAGATATATTTTGATGTCCACTTATCTATGTATGTGTAGGTCAGGTCAGGGTGTGTGAAAGGAAAACAAAATAATAAAGAGGTTTTTTTAAATCGGAAGAATATCATAATTATGATCTTTCTGTTTCAGGTCAACTATGCAATTTCTTAGATGAAAAGAAAGTTTCAAGATAAGACTATAGCTTCATCCGATTATGATTATGCGCTGGATTTAGGATACATTCCCTGCTTTTGTGAAAATGCTGTATATGTGTCAGTTAACTGGTCTCAATGCATAATTACAGCTCAAGGGTTTTGCAAATACAATTTCAGATTTAGAAATAGGTCAAATATATAGAGACAGAAATGCACATCTGTAAGTTAACTCTTTCCACGCTATTGGTGTGGCTATTGGTTTCACCACATACAAAACGGATTTTTCAGAAACCTTTCCCAACTTTTAAGGTCTATTCAAAGGATTACTGAATCAATAATAGGCATGTTAGTACTTATTTAAATTCATTTCACATGGTGATTCCAAATATGGTAATGAAATTCAATAATTGTGACATTTTTGAAACATTTTGGAATGCCGTCTGCAGTCACCTGCCGCGTGGAAAGTGTTAAGACCAACGGTTCTTGTAATGCCAGTGAGATTTGTTAACATTTATTAATAGAAATGTCTGATTTAGATCAAAAATAAACCTTTCTAGGATCGTAGGTGAAGCAAGCATAGAACTAACAAATTCGTCTAAACTCCTTTGATGGATGTTTTATCACAAGTGCAAGCTGAGCGAGATAATAGCGGTTGTTTTTCTCCTGATTATCCTGTCTGCGCAGACTTTGCTAATAAATGTCAAGGTTATCATCAAGACTTATTATATTGGGGAATCTGTTCATGCTGTTTACATTATCAGTATCTTAAGTGTGCTCAGATGATTGTTATTTATCAAGCAATAGAAGAGAATGTGTGTTATGGATACTTCATTTCTACTATGTAAATACTTCAAGGAATACGATCATCGCCATAAGGCCAATGGAACAAAATAACTCCTGCCTCAAAAAATTAATTATTTTATAGGAAATCATTATTTGATATTTTATGCTGAAAAATAAAAAAATCTGGTATGAAAATTGATTTAATACCTCGAGAACAATTGAAAAACGGTCCTTCTACCATCTGTACCTGCCTGTGAAGTCTTCTCATCATGAAATAACACCATCAACAAAGAATCTAAATAATCAAAGGCAGATTTTTATTTATCCATCGGCCGCGACAAATTCCCTGCCAGGTTTTTATTCGAGGCAATTAAAACTCTGAATAACTGTGCCCGATCGAGCAAGGACAACTAAAATCCAGCTCAAGCTAGACTTTAAACTTTAATTATTATTCCCATAAAAAAAGTTTTAAAAAAGTAAACATTTTATTTTGTAGACCATTTGTTGATATCCAGACGCCATTTTTCTATCATTTGGTAATAGCTATCGATCTAGACTACATCTCCTAATCTTCAATATTACCGTACGATTGCTTTATGTTTATCAACAAACGCAACGGTCGAAGGGACTGGACTGTCGATACACGCTTGAGGGAACAGCATGACCACAACACTGTCCACTATGTTGTTTTTCCCTTATAATGATTTGGCGCGAGTTTTATAAGCAAGGGTCAGGATGTGAGCGCAAACCGCCGGGCAAAGAACAATGGCAACTAGCCACGTTTTGCCCGGTGTGACGTCACCTGTCACCCGATCTATAGAGGAAGAAGTATTCTTTACTTTTGTAGCCAGAATCAACATTTTTAATTTTAATTTTACAATGTTTTTGATCATAATTGTGCTGTATGCATAAAATATGCAAAGTAAAGTTTGTGGATAGATGAGATGAGCTATGGTGATGTGATTTGGTATATGGGTAGTACACTTGGAGAGCAAAAAATGTACGTTAGCTTTTGGCTCATTTCCATTTGCATAATTAATTAGGCCTACTAATTAAAATGTTTAAACATAATTAGGAAATTACCTGGCAACTGGAATTGAAAAAAGAAAAGAAGAAAAAAAAGTTGTTGCCAAAGATGTTTGTTTTATGCCACTTTGACCTAACATATCTCAGCAACCGAACGTCCGATTGAAATAACATTTTCAGTTCCAGAATCGTCAGACCAAGGGCTAAAACATGTATGATTTGAAAGGAAATCTAAATGTTTGACTCAGCCAATATTTGTTAGGGGAAAAAAGAAATCGCCGACCCGACTTCAAGATTTTGGGCACTTGAGGGCAACACAAAAATAATAAAAATGGTTGGCCTCATTATTAGAAAGATGTGTTTGGTAAAGTCGCCCATTTTCGGTCAGCGCCTATTTCGGTCACTTGGCCCAAATCGTGTAATAAAAATGACTTCTTCGTTATAAACTGACGACTAAAAAACCCCTGCATAGTTGATGCCCGGTATTGCTTTTAAAATGGCGACGACCGATGCAATTACACGATTTTGACCAGTGACCGAAAATAGGCGCTGACCGAAAATAGGCAACTTTACCCTATCTATATAACATAAAAATGTAAATTTAGGAGTATGTGGGAAGGTCATGGATAAACTCATAAATATGAATGTCAGGGCTCTTACTCCAAGGTAATATTTTCTAGTTTCACTTTTTGAGAAATCTCTATTAGTCCCTTTAAAATAGAATAGATTGAAAATGTGTAAGCCCTCTGATGAAATATTGAAGGACCATTTAGAAATTGTCATTTGATTTTCACTAAGGAGAGGAATATAATTTCATTAGTGTGCATGATGTGGTGACACAGCTGTTAAAAGATGTGTGAGTTGACAGTCTAGTTGGCAGACAATTTGTCAAATATCAGCCAGCTTTTTGAAAATGTTGTATAGTTTGATCAGTTCCAAACGGGCGAGCCTCTTTGCAGCAACAAATTAACAAAGGAGGCAAAATGAGCGAGCCTCTTTTCATCAGCAAATTAATAAAGACAGATGTAGGCGCAGATGAACGCAACAATTACATTATGCATAATGTGTGTATCGCGTGCTTGTGACCAAAATTGCGCAAGAGCGCTTGGATTACATTCGCGTGCGGAGAGATAAAAAGCGCATATTTCTCGCCAATTTGGAACTTACTAAAAATATAGTATCTTATCAGTACAATATTTTAACTGAAAACATATGAAATATTCTGATATTTGTGGAAATTAGCAAGAGCAAGTTGTACTTTTGCTGTTTTAAGTAGGAGATGACATATCGTGACTAAAATTGAACTGAAATCCATACATTTAATAACCAGTCTGCTAAGTAGCATATTACTTCAGTTAAGGCTATATTAAAAAAATATTTTGTCTCAAAGCGCTTTAGTTTTTCAAAACTTAAAGCGGAATGCATTTTTTTTTATAAAGTTTTTCAAAAAAAAAAAAATATATATATATATATAAAAAATTTGGAATCCTTGTAAAAGTGATCTTTTGTATTTAAAATGAAATGATCAATGAAAATCTGAAAAATCTGTGAAACTTAGGGATTTTTTTTTGTTGAAAAAAGAAAAAAAGAAAAGAAAAAATTCTTCTTTTTCTAGCGCGCATCAATTAACTAACGCGCACAGGGGCTTTGAGACAAAAGATTTTTTTAAATATAGCCTAATAAGGGGGATTCCACCAGATACGGTATGCGCCCAGTATGTGCAAGTTTTAAATGCCAGCTCATTCTGCTGTTAGCGCTTGTAAGTGATGTGCAACTTTAAAAGCATACTCTACTCTTAAAACCCGCTTGTTTATGTTTAATAATGCAGTAGTGACAATCTCTTCAAATTATTGACTGGTGTGGTGGCGATAAACACACACTTTGTTTTGGTTTGGGACACACATCAATAGCAGTGTTAATCTTCATGTGTAGTATCTCATATTAAAGAGGAAAAATGTGATGAAAAATGTGATGAAAAATGTATAATTTAAGATTTTTACATATTTATTACCTGGTAAGTGTCTTTTTAGGTGACTACTAGATATTGAAAGAATCCATTGTGTTTGCAGTGACATAGGAAAGTAGTATTTGTATATTTACACTAAGGAAACTGTTTTCACTCTTTGTTAGTTATTCAAGATCTCAGTTTGTTTCAAAAATTGAACATTGATTGTTAGATTGGAGATATTATACCTTTCTAAACCATTCCTTTTGGTAACCAGGATTGAACATTTACAAAGCAAAATGTTCATACTATATCGCATTAACTGAATGCCTTTTTGTTTTGTTTTCTTTCATATTGTTGATGGCCGGCCTTGCTTCTTTCATCACTACTCACTCATAGGTAAGTGTAAGCACACCTATAGACAAGCTGCAAAGAAGTTCAGCACTTTCTTCTGTTACGACCACGTTATAAGCGTACACACACAAGTGCAGTTACCATTGGTGGAATAGAATACATCGCGTACATGGGACTAGTGCTAAACTTCTCTGCCGTCGACTATAATTAAAGCTGCTCAATGTGATTGTCACTCACTTCAAGAAATCATTGATATACGTCCTTGTTAAATCTAACCAGACCATGCCCCAATGTGTTAAACCTACCAAGACCATGCCCCAATGTGTTAAATCTAACCAGAAACACTGGGGGGAAAAATAGCATGTCCACAAAACAAGGTATCATGTTTCCCCGTCACTGTGTTTAACCTAACCAGACCATGCCCCAATGTGTTAAACCTAACCAGACCATGCCCCAATGTGTTAAACCTACCAAGACCATGCCCTTATGTGTTAAATCTACCCAGAAACACTGGGGGGGGGGGGGGGGGGGGGAATAGCATGTCTAATAAACAAGGTAACATGTTTCCACATGCCCCACTGTGTTAAACCTAACCAGACTATGCCCCAATGTGTTAAACATACCAAGACCATGCCCCAATGTGTTAAACCTACCAAGACCATGCCCCAATGTGTTAAATCTAACCAGAAACACTGGGGAGGGGGGGGGGGGGGGGGGGGGGAGGCACATATTTATTAGAGAACGTATTACATCCTACATTATGTATAGCAATTCAAGATGTAAGAAAGCTAAATTGTCAAAAATATAGCTTTCCAATGGCATCAAAAGTCGTCTACTTTTTTGTAAAATGAATATGAACAATCAGATTGAGCCATTAAATTGGTGATAAGTCATACATTTATTAGGTTGTTGCGCAAAACTCTACTAACTGTTATATTTTTCCTGCAAAATTAAATATCCCGACACACCTTTATTTGGATCTCCTAATAAAGAATGTGTGTGCCTGACCATTTATGTTACACAGTAGGAAATGGAGAGACAAATTAACGGAGATGAAAAAGAAGAAAATAAAAACAAGCCATCTTATTGATCCTATTTATTCAACCTCTATCTAATGCTAAGAAAGCACTTTAATTTCCCAATTGGATACAATGTAAATGTAAAGACATATTATTTTGCCATATATTTAATAAAATCGAGGGAACATTATTTTGTCATTTGGTCGTTTAAAAATATATGGCCAGTAAAGTAGCTTTCAAGGGAGATGTGACTAACCCTCTGTGGAAAAAATCCGCCTTCATTTTGTTCCCAATCTGACATTTTCATTGCAATCACCCATTTTCAATTAAAGTCATTTTTATCGAGTTGTGAAATTTGGTACCATAAGTAGGTTCATACAACTAGTGCTGGGTGTTACAAGACTCTAGCAATGGATTGAGATCCAATGGGGAGAAATTAATTGGGTTGTAGTAGGATACTAAAGCAAATCGCCAAAATTGACTGGAGGATGCAAAGGTGTTGTAAGCTCATAAATATTATATGGTATGGCATCTAGTGTAATCAATTTAAAGTAAGCCAAAAAGCAGTAAACCTGCTGCTTACTATGATGTACTTGGGAAGCCTGTTTACAGTGATTAAAGGCCATGCCACTATAAACATGCTTTAATGAACTGTTCATCTTAGTAATACAAAATTAAATTACCAGCAGTTGTCTGAAGGAGTTACTTTTAACAGTTCTACTGTTTGGTAGGTGTAAGCATCTATCTGTAGGTTACAATATATAACTGCGTTTATAAGAAATGTTTATTTAAAAAATGCTCATTAAAATGAGATTTGTTACTATTTCTTATTTTTTTATCATTCTGTCGATTGCTTATATCATGTTATGAATAAATAACAGACTAACTTCCATAAATAATGCAGTAATAGTATTAACCCTGACCTTGCTAAACAACATTAATATAAATTAGATTGTTTACCATTTTATTTGAATTATAAATCCAAGTTTAGTTGGATAGGAGCCGATCCCTTTAAGTGAAATTATCTTAGCTGTCGAAAATGTCATTCTACTTGTAGGGACATCTAAATTTTAGCAAGACTATGTCTGTAAAAGCTGCTAGGTCTATATGGGCTGGGCTTATGGCGTGTCTTTGTAAAACGCAGTGTAACAAATGGCAGCCATTGTACATAGTAATGTTGTCTTGATAGTTGATTGTAATGAATCAATCACATTATTGTCTGGCATATGGCTGCTATCTGCTGTAGATAGCAGGATATTTGTAAAAAAACATGGAATTATTCGTGTTACACTCTGTTAGGTGATACTTGTGACATGGATCTAACCTTAACAAAGCCAAATTCAAATGCTAGATTTGTTGTATAAAATACTCATATGGTAGACTATTGCTTATTGATGGTTACTTGAGTCAGGATAGTGATACATTATAACAGATATACATCTTGTCTGCTAAGCCTATTTGAGATTTAATTGAAAATATATTGTAAAACATATAGCAGAGAGCATGAAATGTTTCAACTTTACCGACTATATTCAGTAGATAGCATGAAATGTTTCAACTTTATCTACTATCTTCAGTAGATAGCATGAAATATTTCCTTTTTGCCGACTATCTTCAGTAGATAGCATAGAATGTTTCAACTTTACCGACTATCTTCAGTAGATAGCATGAAATGTTTCAACTTTGCTGACTGTCTATAGTAGATAGCATGAAATGTTTCAACTTTACCAACTATCTTCAGTAGAACGCATGAAATGTTTAAACTTTGCCGACTGTCTTCAGTAGATAGAACGAAATGTTTCAACTTAACCGACTATCTTCAGTAGAAAGCATGGAATGTTTCAACTTTGCTGACTATCTTCAGTAGATAGCATGAAATGTTTCTATTTTACCGGTTATCCTCAGTAGATAGCATGGAAAGTCTCAACTTTACAGACTATCTTCAGTAGATAGCATGAAATGTTTCACCTTTGCTGACTATAATCTGCAGATAGCATGAAATGTTTCAACTTTATCTACTATCTTCAGTAGATAGCATGAAATATTTCCATTTTGCCGACTATCTTCAGTAGATAGCATGGAATGTTTCTACTTTGCCGACTATCTTCAGTAGATAGCATGAAATGTTTCAACTTTGCTGACTGTCTTCAGTAGATAGCATAAAATGTTTCCATTTTGTCAACTATCTTCATTCAGTAGATAGCATGGAATGTTTCAATTTTCACTATCTTCAGTAGATAGCATGAAATGTTTTCATTTTGCCGACTTTCTTCAGTAGATAGCATGGAATGTTTCAACTTTACCAACTATCTTCAGTAGATAGCATGACATTTTTTCCACTTTGCCTACTATCTTCAGTAGATTCATGAAATGTTTTCAACTTTGCAGATTATCTTCAGAGGATAGCATGAACTGTTTCCCTTTGCCTACTATCTTCAGTATATAGCATGCATTTTGTTCCACATTGCTGACTATCTTCCGTAGATAGCAGGAAAAGTTCCCCTTTGCTGACTATCTTCAGTAGGATAGCATGAAATGCTTTAACTTTGCTGACTATCTTCAGTAGATAGCATGAAATGCTTTAACTGTGCTGACTATCTTCAGTAGATAGCATTAAACGTTTTGGTAGTTGCATGAAATGTTTTACGCTTTGCCATACAATTTTTTTTCTTCAAGAGTAAAGACGGACACAAATTATGATTTAAAAACACTTACAAATAGTTTTATTAGCATATAATAGCACAGAGAATCACCACTTTTAACAGTCTGTAGCCATTGTAAGTCTTAAACCCGTTTGTTTTCTTGATCAAGTTGAGACATGAATGAACTGTGATAAGGTTATTTCTGCCAAGTAGAATAATAATGGCAGAGTCATGCTTTTAAGTTAATGTGTCATGTGAATGTATTGCAGAATAATGCATGAGCCAACATTTTCACGGGCTTATATTTTTGCAAATTGAACGAGGCAGAAAGACCTTGATAATTTGAGATTGGTTAGATTCCTCCCAAAGACTATGTGGCTAAGATTTCATAAGATCATCATTTTGGTGTAAAAGATCTATCTTTAAAATATCCAAAAATCAAATCAATACAATTTTTGTAGCAAAAAATAGCATATGTGCAAATATGAAGGCGTTGTAATCATTATGCATCGACATAGCCCACCAAGCCTAGACAGTTAAAAATATGGAATTAAGGCTAGTAAAACGAGTCAAAAATAAGCATGAGACCTTGTTTAGTTTACTAGCTTCGGGGGTTGTCTCTGAGGACAGAATTGATTATGGAGATGATGGCTTTAATTGAAAGCCTAGACATTTAGAAACACGACACTCTTGTGGTATATTTGTAATTAGCCAAGATCCATCCATTTTGTTATTAGCCAAGAGCATAGACAGTGCTTCAATATTAGGTCTGTATTACCAATATGTGGCAATCGGACGGTTACAAATGTTGTTGTATATGTCCCTATTTTTGTTTAAAAAATAAGATATCATAATCACAAATGTATCCCTCAGTTGTTATTTATTCATTTGATCATCCATGCGTTATTTGACAGTGACAGCTTATTACAGGATCCTTTATTTTTATGTACACATTGTTAATTATGACTAGCATTGGCGGCTTCAGGATTGTTATTGAATCCATAAATGAAAATGCCTTGCCAGAGGGGGAAACTGGTATAGTTCATAAGTCCTTTGTTGCCATTCCATTCTGGAGGATTTCATCATCCCAATATGCAATATTGGACTTGGGAGATTTTATGGGAGATTCTATGCAATATTGTGGCCTAAACTTTTGATGCATGATTATTTTCTGACATTTTTTTTTCCATTCTCCTCATACCCTCTCTAGTCAAAAATTGATTATATATTTATTGAGGACAAAAAAAGAAGTTTTAATTAATAAATAAATAAATAAATTTTAATTAATTAATTAATTTGTGTATATATTTATTTACTGTAAACGTGGACATTTTTGCGCTACATTAATTTTTTCGCTTTTCGCGCTTCAAGCAGCTACCGTAAAAATAAAAATATGTGAACATATTTATGATGTGTATAAGTCTATGTAATGAACTTTCAAATCGAGAATTTAAAAACAAGCGAAATGGATGAAAATCTGCAAAGCTCGAACATTTAATCGCGCGGAAATTACCACTTTGACAGTATTTAGTTATGTATTTATTCAAAAATTGATGAGGACAAAGAATGTGTTTAATTAATTAATTAATTATTTATTTATTTATTTATTTATTTATTTATTTATTTATTTATTTATTTATTTATTTATTTATTTATTTATTTATTTATTTATTTATTTATTTATTTATTTATTTATTTATTTATTTATTTATTTATTTATTTATTTATTTATTTATTTATTTATTTATTTATTTATTTATTTATTTATTTATTTATTTACTCATTTAGTAACTTATTTATTTGTTGAAATTATTAAAAAAAATAATGTTTGTTTTAAACACCATATCCTCTGCATTCTTATGAGAAAGTGGTGAATTCTGCTCTATTTACAATTTAAAATTTGAATGATACAATTCAAAATCTGAAATATCTCAAGTGTGTTTTGAAGTTAAGTGTTGTATATGGTCCCCTTTAAAAAAGTCTTTCTGTGTAAGACAGCATTCTCCGTAAGGCTCTAATTAAATCAGTGTTATCAGGGGATAAAAAATTTGCATATTATTTGCGATTTGATCTAATCCATACTGAGCCAAGTCGGCATAGTTGACTTCAATTATCCGCCCTCTCTGACATCATTTCTTCCTAGCATGTCAGGGTTACTAAGTGTGGGTTTTTGTAGCCCAAATGGAAAATGTTAACAACCAAGAATTACTCTAGTTATATGATGTTTGCAAATTGGACAACTCTTTGCCACTTTTGGTCTTCTTAAAACCAATAGGCAAGACACAGTATCAGGCTTATTTTACCATTAATTGGGCTGCTCCTCTTCGCCCATTATTGTTGGCAACACTGAGCCTCATGTTGACGTACATGTGCATTCCAAGCAAGTCAGCAAGTCCAAAGAGTCGGGTTCCCCCCTGCAAGCATAATAGCTGAATCCAACATGGCTACCTTCATTAAAATTCAACCAGGCACGCTGTGGCTGCTCGCTCACTGAGCACATGTATGTAAATTTTATTAGGGAAAAAAGATCACAGCAGCGGCCTTAGGTTCATGCACCATCCTCTCTCTCGGCAACTGGCTAGGTTCCTAGCGACTCACTTAACTTCCCGGAATTATCAATCACTCCACACCTCTAATCTCACTCGGATTTAACTCCATTTTGGAATTAGGATCAACTTATTGTGTCCATCTGATGTTATTCTCGCTCGTCTGGATTTAAAGCAATATGGGCAAAAAAGGAAGCGTAAGTAGAATGTTGTCATTTATGCTGAAAAATTTACTCTTGATTCTATTTTTAGCTCAAGATTGGGGATATCCGGATGTGTTGATAGAGTAGGTATATTGAAGGGGATTATTGTAGAGGACAAATTGGAAATGCATACTGCATCAACATATCTATATCATAGACAACTACATTTACTTGAGTGAGAAAAGGCTCCTTTTTATACAAATCTGCTTGCAATATAGAAGTTTTGTCTACAATTTTTTAATTGATTAAGAAGAGTTGTATTTTAACACGGAACCCTTAGTATGACTCATCCATCTGTTCTGTTTTGTTAAGTCAGTGGCTTTTAGTGCATAGCCAAGGGGTACAGGTGCCTAGTAATATATGGGCTGTACATAGCTTATCCAAGCCATTATATTGTTACAACAAAATGTTGACACATATAGACACCTATTTCTTGACATAAATCTGTAGGATTTTAAGTGATTTATTTAGCGATTGTGTGTTTGCTATCTACTCAAGATAGCATTTATGTTTTGTTTTCTGTCATGGGTGTGCATGGCTTATCAAAGTCATTAACAAAATAATTGTAACCATAGTAAGGGCCTCTATGGCATCATTTCTGTTACTTTAAGTGATTTATGAGGATAATATAGAATTTCACTGTTTGATGTTTTAATATCTTCTGGAGCTAGCAGCTCTATCTTTTCATTTAATTTACTATACGTAAGTGAATCTAGCAGGTCTGTACATTGTCTGCATTATGCCACTATTTGGTATTGGATTACAGCTCAATAAAGTCATTTTATTTTCACAATAAAATGTTATCACATTAAAACAATTATTTTATATTATTCTCCAAAGTATTTGTTATGAGCTGCATGGTTTATGTAAGTTTATTTTGTAACAAAAAAGGTCTACACTAGGAACATCATTTTCTTTTGATATTGATTATTTTGCAATTTTATCAAATTCAGAACAATATTAGCATCCTCACTTGGTGTTTGCTATCTACTGAAGCTAGCAGTCCTACACGGCTGGTACTACTTTGACACATTGAATGTGTTACTATCAATTATGGGTTTTATGTACCTTAACACTTTGGTACTCTTATATTTCACATATTTCAAATGCATCACTAGGCCAGTCTACCATATTTTTGAATGTGAGTTTTTTTCAATTTCCTGTGTTATGTGAGAAATAGGGCATTATAATACTTTACATGTACTATCATAAACCTATTCAATGATCATTTTATGTGCTGTAAATATTTTACATGGTAGCAGCTCCAGTCTTACAAAGACATTGGGTCCAATAATATGTGAAATATTTGAGGGATTGAATAAAAAAATCACTTAAATATTATGACTAGAACTTGACCTTGAGATGGCTGTAATACATTAACCTTGATATGGAGTGTGTAGCTCGTTGAGTGAATTCAAACTAAGGGAAAAGTGAATATTTAAACCTTTTTTTCATGTCCAATCAAATGTGTATGATTTAGTGTGTGTTGTTAAAATTGTAAGTTGGTTCATTTTCTGTCCATACACATAAAGTGACGTATACTTGTAAACTATATCAGCATGATTTAAATTTGCATAGACAACATAGCTTCAACTGTACCCGATGAAGGCTGTGAAGGCCGATGACCAAAAATGTGTACAATACTTATAATCACAACATTTTCTCATTTTGACTTTATATTATTTAAACAGCTTATAGTGTTTTGAAGAGTGAAATTTCATGCAGCACAAAAATTTAACTTAGTAATAAGCAAGAATTGAAATTTAATATACTCTCAATAGATGCAGTCTGGGAAAATGAGTAATTGGAATGAATTGACAACTCTTTTTGGCAACTCTGTTATGGGGACACTACAGGGGCAGGGAGTGCTAAACCTTAGCAAATATTAAAGAGATTTGTATTGTAGATTTAATATCACTTTAGAACCCATACATAAAGATAAATTTATTCAAAATCCAACATTCTTAAATGCAATATCGACTTTCCAACTTTTCAATTTTGATCAGTTTTTCAGAATGTTATCTTTTCTCTTTCTTTGTAGTACATCAATATACTAAAAACTAAAAAACTATATTACTTGGTAAATTGCAATGTTATGCCCTTGTATTCCTTTACTTTGGTGCAACTATTGCATGTTTATTCAAAGGATGAAAATAAATGCTCTGCAAACTTTTATGTAATCCTTTTTAGGTAATCCTTTTTGGACTTGACCATGTAATTTCCAATCAGGTTAATTAGATTATAGACTGAAAAGGTGATGTTTGATAAGGGTTTGTCAAAGTACTCTCTATCCACTAGCAAAGAAATCAAATCTAGGCTGTGTTTGACAAAAAGAGAAGTAAAAGCAAATAAAATTAAAAGGGTTGGAATAATAAAAAATCAAAAACAAACCTGAAATTTCAGACAGTTTTATAATCTATTTGAAGTCTATTTTTGACCCGAGTCACTGATTTCTTGCTCAGAATCTCTCAATAATGTTCAGAATTAATTATTTTTCCCCTTCAAAATACAATTTTTCACTTTATTTCGCTAAAAAAACATGATTCTACCCTTGTGAGAGATAGTCATACAAATTCAGCACCTATATTAGACAATAAAGACTTTTCTTCATATTTTTGTTGACATTGTTTTCATTTTAAAAAGATATACATTATGGATATAATATTGCTTGTGTCATTCTTGTCACTTCCCAAAGTCACTGTAAAATATGTATTAATTTGTAAGTTTTGTTGGAAATGTGGATTCTTAAATTTTGTGAAACCCAACATATTTCTCTACAGATCTATTGTCATACTCATAAACCTTAATATTTCCACTCTTGGGCTTCTACTAATATTTATGTCTGTTTGTGTGGATGATAGGTATAGATTTCAAATGTCTCTTATTATAAAAGTAGATGGGTACTGTATATCATTGACAATGTATTATTTACGTATGGTCGGGCACCTTTTGAGGTATTTCTGTCTTAAGTTTTGCATTTTTCTTTCCTTGTAAAAAGAAAAAGAAAAGAAACCAAGAAACTAATCGTGATCTAATCATATATATAAGAAAGAATACTACCACTCACCATTTTTTAACACCACCCATAAGGGTTTTTAAAAATCTGTGTTATACGGGCCCAACCGGCCTTTTTAATTTTTTTTTTGTATTTTAATGTTTTGAAAATTTTATTAACATTTTTTAAACATTTAAAAAAAAAATTGTTGTTGAAAATTGTTGAAAATTCCGCTCAACCAATCGACTCTACCTAAGAGGTCTGTTCACCCTGTAGGACAGGTTCCCCCTCACCTAATGGACAATTATGTAGGAGATATTCTATATTTTAGGTTTATATTCATAAATATACATACCTGTTTTGGTCCTCTGAGGATGGTGAGACTGAACACTTTTTCCCCAGCAGCAGTTTAGGCGCACTCTCATGTGGGTCAGTATATCTCTATACATACGCAGATGATCTTATTGTAAATAGAGGTACAAGCAAAGAAATTGTATAGAAAATAAATCAAGATTATAATCATATGTCAGAAAGAGAGTAATTTTGCCAGTGATGACTGCCATCTTTAATTAAGGACAGGTATATCTTTTGACAATTGACATCATATGTTATGATATCATGATAGATGCAATGTATGATATATGATATTTTAAATATGTTGCCATACACACATATCAACCAACCATTGATTTTAATATTTCTATTTCTATTTATGTGTTCACTTGAATGCAAGATTACTCATTATTTATATTTCTAAATAATAAATCAATTAATTAGGTTGAAATATCGGATCTAATATATGCCATTTGTATTGATCATGAAAGTGCTGCAATTAACATGATGTACTAATATCAGTGAACAATAAAAAGAAATGGAAACGCTTTATCTATTTTGTCTCTCCATTAATTGTGACATCAGATTTTCAGATATTTAGAAATGGATAGAATACTGTAATATTGCATCTTTTGTGCATGATTTGCATGACATTGCTTGGTAAATTTGCCATTTAAATATCCCTGCATATTATTAGTGTATACAATGTGGGAAAATGAACCTATTGGTACCTCATATTTCACCATTTTATTTTAATTAATTACAGTCAGTCAGCTGTGCTAAATCTGAGCAGTCTTCCTAATGAAAATAACCTCAATCAGCTCTGATCCTACTTCATTATGCCATTAAGTACTTGAACTAGTTCAGGTTTAAGTGTATGTCAAAGAGATATATGTATGACGAGGAATGCATCTATATTGGAATTGAAATTGACAACATTTATGGACTCAAAATGATATCAATATAAGATGTTTTTTTTAAAAGAATGAAATAAAATGTTAAAATAATAAAATAAACTTGATAAGATTCGAAAAATAAATCTATTTGAAAATTAAAAAAATTAAAATTATAGTTGCATAATACTAGATGGTGCAAGAAATGAATTTTCGCATTTCGCATAGCTATTTTTAATTTTGTAATCGCATATCGCATAACTATTTCCCCAGACAGACCTTCTTTTTTGTGGCCTTATTTGTTTATTTTTACTTGTTAGCATACAGGTGTGTCAATGAATGCTAATGTATTACCCACCTTGGGTTTATTTTGTTTATAAATACAAATATATTACGGTGATTAGTACAGGGATAATGAGAATTGCATCTGAACCTTGAATGACCAACAGATAGTAAGCTCATCATTATACTCTAGATCTGCCTCTAGAGTACCAGGAATAATTGCAAACAGACACTTTTCTAGAAATGGAATAATATGAAAAAGAGATTCTGTTACTATGGGTTGTATCCACACCCATAATTTAGAAGCCTTATTGGGCTTCTTTAAAATACAAAATGTCTTTAGAGATGCGAGGTGGCATTTCCTCTTATATGCAATGTTAGGCTTACATTTTATATTTGGCTCCATTTTACCACCAAGTATAATAAGTTATGCAAAGCAGCAGCAGGGATCAAAATACAGGGGCTAAGGGTGATTAGCCCCCAGTTTTCACAAAGTAGCCCTATGTGAAAATGTTGGCCTATGGTTAAATTTACTACGAGGGCTATTGCCTCGTAGCCAACAAATATGTTGACCCCTGAGCAGCAGTATGACACTCATCTATTTTTGAGAAGTTGAAGTGCATTTCAAAATTTAATTTGTCTTTGTCATTTTACTTCCAAACCATAATTAGGACTTGTTGTGCCAAGCACAACTCTTGCGACCAAGAGTGAGAGAGGAATACTAATAGTATATAGTTACCTCATGACATCTTGAAGCAGGAGGTGCCAGAATAACTAGACTATATTTAATGTATTAAGGAAGATTTTCTTATTAAATTAATCCATGAAATGTGCACATTTCCTCTGATTTGAAGTCTACTCTTGTTTTTGAGATATCATTGAATTATTTAAGCTCATTGTATCAGAAGAATGCCATTTACAGGATCTTGGGTGGGATGGACAGTGGCTGCTGACATATGATCTCTAGCTGTTTTGCTCTCTCGACCTAGTTTCCTATCTTTCAATTGATGCTACTTATATGTATCTAGAACATTCTCAAATTGTAAAATGAGAACACTTGTATTGTCTGAGGCAGACAGTTCATGTTCATGCAAGTAATATCAGACGACAGTTAAATATAAATCTATAGAAGGAGTTTATAAGAGTATATCAACATGACAGGTCATGTAATGTGGTGTAATTCTGGTCAGATTCAGATTCCGTATTGTTTTCAAATATAAGTAGTAAAAGCAGCATTTAGAATCACAGATTAATCACAGATTACCAGAGGTTATTTTTCTTTATTCCTCTATATTTCAGGGAAATGTCTTAAAATTTGTCATTATGATTGAGCTAAAGTGATAGTCATCTATCGCAGCTTTCTCTGCGTATCCAGATTTGAAAATTACTATTTTCAACACAAGATGGAAAGACAAAAAGAATATGTACAAAATAAAATAACCACATATAAAATATGTTAAACACAAATGTGACTAACCTTGGTCCTGTTTACACAGAGCTATGTGGTAAACAGCGTCTCCTGCTTTTGAAATTCAAATCTTGATTTTGCAGTTTAATTGAACATAAAATTAGAAATCAACTTAATTTCCCTACCACACCCATGAAAGGACATTGAGGCGTCAACAGTTCATATCACTTTAATTTAGAAATAAACTTTGTTCTTAGCATGACTAAAACTGCCAGTGAAAATATGTAAGGTAGAGTTGACTTTACATGTGAATACAACCATAGATAGTTAAGGGGGCACAGCACTAAATATACCGCCCATTGGATTACATGTAAATTAGGGCTAAAAGAGTCGCTATTTTGGGCCCTTAGTAACCATTTTTGGAACGTCTCGAATGCGTTATTCTAATAAACAAACATTCAAATTTCATAAAATCGTCAAGAAGTGTTACACCTTCCAATTCGATTTTACGATACGATCATTTAAACAGCGCCACCCCTATTTTCAGCCCGGACGCTCGCCTTCTAACCGCCTCCGATCACGTGTGTTCATACGCGTGATAAATTTTCAATACAATCGAAAATCAATATTTTGCAATATCCTGATCAAAGTACAAGAGATTATCTTTCATTTTAATTATGAAACGCTATCCTCACGCCAAACTGATTCCCAAAGGACCACATTAATCACAAAATCGTTTTTTGTTTTTGCCGGAACTTACTACCATTACACAAAACGAGGAGTGATTTAGTGCTGTGCGCCCTTATAACACACAATAAAAAAATAATAACTTTTTTTTGTTGGCATTTTTGTAAACACCAAGTAATATCAAGATAAACTGTCAAAATAGTTAATTTATATACCACCTCTAACTTAAGTTATGTTACTTAACGCATCGATACTCAATTTCTAATGTTCGAACTTTGGGCACTTTAAGGCCATTTTGCAGAATTTCTATGTTTTTATAATCTCTTTCATTCATCATGAGATGTTAATGAGACTATTTATGTTTCATATTATCTTAAAAGTATATATATGCAATGTTTTAATAACCCGATGAACCATGAAACTGATTACGCAATGGCGTGCACACCCTATATCAAACCTTAGATACAAATGTAAAAGTGTAGGTCCAAAATTGCCGAATTTTAGGGGTATGGGTGAAAAACGTTTCAATTTTGAATTAATAATAGGCCTAAATTGTCTTTTTATTTGTCACGTATAATGTATCGTGTGTCAGGTAAACTCACAATGCAATTTGTGTTGGGTTATATCCTCTAGGGAATTGCCCAGAGTACTGTTATTGACATTTTTATACATTAAAAGCCTTATTTTTGTCTTAATTTAGGCCCAAATTAAACCTGGTCACCCCCCCCCCCCCCCCCCCCCCCCGACATGATTTGATATCAATGACATATGGGTTTAAAAACATTTATTTCAACTTTATTTGTTAAGCCCCTGGTTGATAAAACGAGCATAGATATGTAGGTTTATAATCGGATAACCATGGCGAGGGGGTCCATTATTGTGAGTAAAATAAAAAAAAAAGGAAATGTTAGTAAAATGATGCTCTTCAACCGTTTTTGCTCCAAATTTGTAAGAAAATTGGGTCGTGTTCATGATATTTATGTATGACATGGACAGAAATATGATTTTCTTTGAAATTAAGATAAAATTACCTCTTTTATAGATTCAAAATCAATGCAAATCGATATAAATCGAGTGTCACCACTGCGTGTTACAAGGGGGCACAGCACTAAATATACCGCCCATTGGATTACATGTAAATTAGGGCTAAAAGAGTCGCTATTTTGGGCCCTTAGTAACCATTTTTGGAACGTCTCGAATGCGTTATTCTAATAAACAAACATTCAAATTTCATAAAATCGTCAAGAAGTGTTACACCTTCCAATTCGATTTTACGATACGATCATTTAAACAGCGCCACCCCTATTTTCAGCCTGGATGCTCGCCTTCTAACCGCCTCCGATCACGTGTGTTCATATGCGTGATAAATTTTCAATACAATCGAAAATCAATATTTTGCAATATCCTAATCAAAGTACAAGAGATTATCTTTCATTTTAATTATGAAACGCTATCCTCACGCCAAACTGATTCCCAAAGGACCCCATTAATCACAAAATCGTTTTTTGTTTTTGCCGGAACTTACTACCATTACACAAAACGAGGAGTGATTTAGTGCTGTGCGCCCTTAAAGATGGAAACCATAATAGGCCATTATGGTAACTAATAAATCTTATTCAGTCCAAGTTGTGGTCCACGTTGCTTAGGTCACTTGAGCCTAAATCATCTATTAATCGCCAAATAGATGGCTGACATTGATTTGATCAAACATGTGAACCAAACACACAATATATCAATCACTAAAGGCCATCAAGATAGGGTAAACCTTTGTCATATCTGTACTTTTCTGTCATGGTCAAGGCTTGCATAGAATGAGATCATCTTCTAATGGGTTAATTAGCTCACTGAGTTTTGTCAATAGGCACAGCTGACACAGATGGATAATATCATACAGTCAGATTTCATATATCCAGCTTTACCTCTATATTCATTCTTCTATATCTCACTGGAAATTCCGTAAATAGTCACTGCTATTTCAATAGCGAATGCAGACATGTTATTTTTATTATTTTTCTGAGAATCAGCAAAGCTGTTGCTAGGGGGCGACACCGTTGGCTTCTTGATATTTTTAAATTGGATGTATCAACGTTGTATACATCCACTTATACAAATTGAATTCCCCTGAAATGGCATAGCTGCCTATTCTTGGCATACAAGATAGAAACCATTTATCTAGGTATGGAAACCAATCTTGGTATGAAATGGTGTTACATTTTGTGATCAAAAGATTAAATATAATCATGGTAGTAGTAGGTTGAATTTTGAATTACAAACCCCTGTACCAACTTTTAAAAAACACCAAAACCCCCATTAAAACAATGTAAATGGCTTAAACACCAAACAACTACTATATATACAAATGTACTGTCATTATCAATTGGTGTTCAATTACAAAAATACCAAGGGATCCCCTCCTCCACAGTGAGGGCTAACAAGACTCCCCTTCCAATAAATTGCTTACCGTGCAAGAAGACCAAATCTATGTGTCACGGCCAAATCAGCATGAGTCATATCTATATGGGGGAAATACTTGAAATCCTGAGAGAGTGCATGGATTGCTTATTTTATGATAAGGGACGCACCATTTGATTTTCAGGGGGGGGGTAGGAAGTTGGGTTCGGGGGAGAATTTTTTTTTTTGGGCCGCCGCAAGGGGTGAATTTTTTTTTTTGCGCCGCCAAAGGCGGCGAATTTTTTTTTTTAATGTGTCCATTCATATTGAGTTGGGTGGGGGTAGAATTTTTTTTTTTTTTTTTTTACTCATCAGGGGGGGAATTTTTTTTTTTTGGCCTGCATAGAGGGGGAATTTTTTTTTTCCGAAAACTTCCTACCCCCCCCTGAAAATCTAATGGTGCGTCCCTAATGTGATGGGATTCTCACATCCAAAGAATGGTCTGATGACCAAAACGAGACTTTATGGAAGACATTTAGAGAATAGAAGATAGAAATTGTAGTTTAGTTGCTGGAATAAATTGTGATAATGAATGGACAAGTTAATATTTTGAGTAGTTGATGCTGTGGCCCTCACATCTTTTCTCTCTGGAATATATCATTTTAATCTCATTCTTAAATAATTTTTCCATGTTTTATGTATTTTCTGAATTAAACAACAATTAACACAACTGCCGCTTATTGATGCATTTGCCATCCATTATGACCCGGTAAAAGGCAGCTATGCAGCATCCAATCAAAAGCCAGCTTTTAGATGATTTACATATTAAACCACTCCCACTACACAAGAATGAGTAATAGGGGAAACCAAAACCACTTTTATCACATTAAAACTGTAAATTGTAGTCGGGCTCAATCTAGAATACAACTTGTAATAGAGCACACGGACTGCGCTTCACCCAATGTAACAAAATGCTACTTTCTCAAATGTTGAATATATTTTATTAAGTACTTACTTGGGGAAAACATCCATAGAGATTTATTTTAACACACTTTTCATATTTGTTAAAATAACAATGTCTTGTACCACCATATCGGATTCATTATTGGTACAAATTGACCAGGGCTGTAGCTTCTTGAGTAACTGGTTCATAACATACAAACCACTTGAATCTTGATTGGGAAGAAAATGACACTTTGTATACACCTACCACCTTGATGATAAAAATCACAATTTATTTTATTCCTGTTATTGAATAGAAAATCACATAAAAACTGTGCAGACAGTGGTATGTTTGCACTACGGGATAATTTGTATGAATTCACTGCCAGGTAATTTGTATGAATTCTTCAGGTTTGACTTAAGCTTCAAAGATGTAACTTGACAAGCCAATATTACAGTTGTCATATAGAAGTTATTTAGCAAATATGTGACCAGTCACATCAAAAAGGGCATGTTGTCAGCAAATGCAGTTTTGCAGTTGAGGCCAATGTATTTGGTGAATTATAAAGAAAATAATAATGCTTCTTCAAATCAAAACTTGTGATTACAAGGTCTGATTAACTTCAATATGGTATCATTTCAGAGCTTAAAATGTGCTCTTTCAAGTCATACAATAACTCAGATAACTCATGCCTCCAACATGTCCATTTTGATGTGACTGGTCACATATGTAAAAAATAATTGAAAAAAGAATAAAGAAAAAAAAGTGAAATAAAGACAACTCCTTGGAGGCATAAGAAGTTGTGACACATTCTCTCAATAAAATGTATCTACTCCTTCAAAACAATAGTAACATAAATAAATAAATAAATAGATAATATAATTGTATACGTCAAGCCTCTTGTAACAATTAGTCCTCACCACATCCTTTATCCTTAAGTTTTGATCAGGGCACTGATGAAATCAATGCAAACAGTCTGCTCATTGTAATCTCTAGGCTAAACAGTGCTACCTAAAGACATTGAAATGGACATAATCAAATCATGAAGCTTCATTATCAAATTATGTTCAGCTCCATTTTGTTTCTCCATCCATCGAAACCAGGCCTAGATCTTAGTTTAATATCAGCATTGACACCTTGGCACAGACAGACTATATATAAATAGCCTTGGGCATATCGGAATCACAACTAGTTCTAGCATTACAGGTGATCTACGCAAATAGACATGACATTTATGCCAAAGGATCACCCATTTTTATAGGAAATCTGGTCCAGGATTTTTTCATATTCTTTAGTACATATTCTTAGGTCAATTTTCTTTTGAATTTTTATGTGTGATATAGCCTGTTTTGTTTTATATTGATATGTGGCAGTTTATAGTATAAAGAGTCATTTAATTTGTATTTCTCATGACGTAAGGTATCATTTTAAAACTGTCATTATATTATTTTGACTGAGTGTAAATACTGTCATTTCAGAAATTTCCTTTTATCAGCATTTACACTTTAGCACATACAGACAGTATGCAAATAGCTGAGGGCATATCGACATCACAACCAGCTCTAATATTACAGGCAATTGACGGATATAGACAATATGACATTTATCCTGAAGGATAAGCTATATTTACGCAACTAAGCCATACAGGTCCGGATTGTAGATGAAGTAGTGTGATAGTAATAGTGGTGTTGGGTTATTGCCTACTTTGATATCAATTCTTAATAGGTTTTAGTTAAACACAATACTAGTATTACATGCCCAATTCAGTACAAAATAGAACCACTCATTCATGCCCAGTTTGTTTGTGATGATCCATCTTGTTCAGTAGAGAGCAAGAAACAACTTCCCATACCTACCCATTTTTTCTTCAAAATGTTTGCTATCTTCAGTAGATAGCAGATTTGAAAATGATATGGTAATCACCTAGGTTAGGCCTAAAAACACACTCAATTTCAAACATGAAGTAGTTATATATTTTTTAAATTTTTACACACATTTTTAAACTCAACGTTATGTTATCTTTGCTTTCAAGGTTTCTTGAACTTCTTACTACTCTAACTGGCGTCAATATTGTATATATTTCCTGGACCAACCAAACATTATACAAATATGGATGGAATGTTTGATAGAATTATTTTTGGTTCCATTATGCCTGTAACATTCATACCTGCTTGCACACCTATCACTATCATCATATATATTGCAGGTTTTTTTCATAAACAGCAGGCAGAATAAAGGTCCATGTTCAGTATAGATGTTATTTGTGTTTGGATTAGCTGCCATCTTGTCGGCAATTTAAACTGTTTGCAAGATTTTCAGAAAGAAGACTCACCTGTTTCATGATATGTTGGCCAATTTGGTAACACGGTTCATGCAATGAATTGGACATCATGCACCAACTCAATTGAATGTAGAATAGGCCGGGTGCGATTCCCCTACATGGATAACCTCTGTTATGTTACTTGAGCTGAAATGGGCGATCCTTTTTTATTTGGGGCACGTCCGTCACAAACTCAAACTCGTCTTTTAAAGGTAGATGTTCCGATTTTCAACTTGAAGTTTTCTATTCTACATGAAAGGTCATCCTTAAAAAAGTCGTGTTCCAAAGTTTGAGTTGCATAGCTCTAATGGTTCTTATTTTAGACGCACAAGATGCTGTGAACTGTACCCATTGAGTAGTACACAAACTATATCGGTGGTTACCACCATTCGCGGTAATTCGACATTATTTCATCGATTTCTCCGTAATTATACCGATTTAGGCCGTCAAATTTCAGTATGATGATGAGAAAAATACGAGCTTTCATATGATATGAAAATCTCTGTATGTTCGAAATAATTCTGTGTTACGAAAATGTGATCGGGTCATCTACCTTTAAAAGTGGTGAAATTGATGGATATTTTTGCATGAACATTATCATGTATGACCAATAAAGTGGTACAAGATGTCTACTTTTACACTGCACCAACATTTAAAACATGCAGTCTGACGTACAATCCAGTTTGCCATGTTATTTTCCAATGTCTATACTACTTCACTTCTATACAATGTGTCTAGCGCCTCCATACATGTCTTCACCTCAATGCTGCATCTAAGTCTTATGGTATTGTAATGCGGTAATGTCAGTGATCCTTGGGGCTTTTTTGTTGTGAGGAATATCTTGATCACGCTTAAATTATATTGGTTTGTTTGGCGTAATGACTTACCTTGGAAAAAACTTAACGATTATATCATTTCTTATTTTAATATGGTAACAAATAAGAAAACAAACCCCCCCCCCCTCACGATGTTTGTAAAAATTAATTTGTGCCTTAATATTTGTTTATACAGTTGGAAGTTAGAAATATAAAGACAAGGTGATGGACAGGTATTATACCAAACAAAAAATATATTTTCTATGCTCTAGGCAAATTAATACTCTGAAGAAAAATAATTTCAACTGGAGATTACATTAATATGGGAAGCATGCACTTTGTAAGCAGTGTTTGTGGTCGGTACTTCTTAGAATATAAGCACTGGAAATGCTTCTTAAAATATAAGCACTGAAAAAGCTTCTTAAAATGTAAGCACTGAAAATGCTTCTTAAAATATAAGCACTGAAAATGTGTCTTAAAAGATAAGCGCTGAAAATGCATCTTAAAAGATAAGCACTGAAAATGTGTCTTAAAAGATAAGCACTGAAAATGCGTCTAAAAAGATGAGCACTGAAAATGCGTCTTAAAAGATAAGCACTGAAAATGCGTCTTAAAAGATAAGCACTGAAAATTCGTCTTAAAAGATAAGCACTGAAAATGCGTCTTAAAAGATAAGCACTGAAAATGCATCTTAAAAGATAAGCACTGAAAATGCATCTTAAAAGATAAGCACTGAAAATGCATCTTAAAAGATAAGCACAGAAAATGCGTCTTAAAAGATAAGCACTGAAAATGCATCTTAAAAGATAAGCACTGAAAATGTGTCTTAAAAGATAAGCGCTGAAAATGCATCTGAAAAGATAAGCACTGAAAATGCGTCTTAAAAGATAAGCGCTGAAAATGCATCTTTAAAAGATAAGCACTGAAAATGTGTCTTAAAAGATAAGCACTGAAAATGCGTCTTAAAAGATGAGCGCTGAAAATGCGTCTTAAAAGATGAGCACTGAAAATGCGTCTTAAAAGATAAGCACTGAAAATGCGTCTTAAAAGATGAGCACTGAAAATGCGTCTTAAAAGATAAGCACTGAAAATGTGTCTTAAAAGATAAGCTCTGAAAATGCATCTTAAAAGATAAGCACTGAAAATGCGTCTTAAAAGATAAGCGCTGAAAATGCATCTTTAAAAGATAAGCACTGAAAATGTGTCTTAAAAGATAAGCACTGAAAATGCGTCTTAAAAGATGAGCACTGAAAATGCGTCTTAAAAGATGAGCACTGAAAATGCGTCTTAAAAGATAAGCACTGAAAATGCGTCTTAAAAGATAAGCACTGAAAATGCGTCTTAAAAGATGAGCACTGAAAATGCGTCTTAAAAGATAAGCACTGAAAATGTGTCTTAAAAGATAAGCACTTAAAATGCGTCTAAAAAGATGAGCACTGAAAATGCGTCTTAAAAGATAAGCACTGAAAATGTGTCTTAAAAGATAAGCACTTAAAATGCGTCTAAAAAGATGAGCACTGAAAATGCGTCTTAAAAGATAAGCACTTAAAATGCGTCTTAAAAGATAAGCACTTAAAATGCGTCTTAAAAGATAAGCACTGAAAATGCTTCACCGGTGTGAGAAGTTATAACATATGTAAATTGATTATGTAAATTGATCATTTAATTAATTGTCGTTAATTGTGGACAGTTACTTTCTTTGATAGAAAATAAATAAGGGGGGGGGGGGGGGGGGTATGAAGCTAACAAAATTCTCTAAAGGTTTTTCTATTCAATGACATCATTATACATTGTACATGGTCATGCACAATTATTATACAGTCATAAAAAAAAAGTAACTATAAAGGTAATAAATGGGCTTCTAACTCTTAACATATATATCCTACCTAAAAATATTAAATTATAAAGCTGTTGAGATATTTGTCTTCTTTAATATGAGATATTGCACGCTAGGATCGGGTGATTATTGAAGAAGTGGCACTCAAAAATATAAGGAGAAGTCCGATTTTCATTTTCACATTTTCATTCTCTACACGCGGGCCAATCTACGGGTACCTTATCGATTACCGGTAGTGCAATTGGGGGATGCATGCGCAGGTTGGACAGTCGGCCGCATTGTTCCGATGGATCAATACGCCACACACACGCTACCTGTCTTACTCTCCCCCGTGTTGAAATGTAAAATGTGAATTTGAAATTGTGACTTTACCTTACATTTTGGATTGTCGCTTCCTAAATATTCAACCGATCCTAGCGTGCAATATCTCATATTAAAGAAGATAAATTTCTCAACAACTTTATGATTTGATATTTCTAGGTAGGATATATATTTTTAAAGTTAAAAGTACATTTATTACCTGTATAGTTACTTTTTTTGATGACTGTAGTCCCTTTAGTATGGTGCAGTGCAGACATTTGTTATCATTGTTGTTGTTGCAGTGTTGTTGTTGTTGGTGTTGTTTTTAGTGGGTGTGGTGTGTGATTTTCTTCATTGTTTTTAATGGTGGGTTATAAAAAACAACCAGCGAACCATGCCAAATCAAACTAAACAATTTAAGGGTTGTTTTAGTCAAATTTGCACATGTGTGTTGGTAGGGAAAAGTAGTGATGCCAAGATTATAAAATATCAAACAACTATTTAAAGGAGCAAATTACAGGAATATCAATGCATTACCATAATTATACTCTTACTAGCGGGCACCAGCGCTTCGCGCTGGACCCGCTAGAAGATTTCACGGGAAATAAGTAAACAAAGCGTAAGAAAATTTGATACAATAATACCAAGAACATGTCCTAGATGCATACATAATCCAGACGGGCTGCAAGAATAATTTTTAGATCAAACAGAATGGATTCGTCTGCACCCCTCCTTAGAGAGCTACACTGGTTACCCATTACATCAAGGATTACATACAAACTCATGTTGTTCACCTTCAAAAGTTTTCATGGCCTTCTTCCTATATACCTGACAAACTTTCTCACTCCGTACATACAAAATAGACCTAACCTGAGGCCAGGTGCCCTTACTTCTCACAATCCCTCGCACGAAGCGTGCTCTTGGAGACAAAGCCTTCTATGCTATTGCTCCACGTCTATGGAACTCTCTACCTGCCTCACTCCGCAATTGTTCTACTATTCATAAGTTCAAAAAGGCTCTCAAATTTCATCTGTTTCCTAAGCATTAATCCCCCGCCTCACGGATTCCATTCTGTTTTTTAGCTTTGTATATTGTGCTGTCATATTTTATGTATATACGCGTATAGGCCCTTTTTACTTTGTACAGTATAATAATATGTTGCAATAAGTTTGAGTGTTTTTTGTGTATTTTAAGATTTTACTATTTTGTACAGCGCTTTGACCACTTTTGATTAGGCGCTTAATAAATGCTGCTTTATTAGACGGGGCCCTAAATAATCCGAATATCGCAGGTGCTTTTGATAATCCAGGTAGGCCTATACATGTGCCTTTATCTAGATAGGCCTACGTTTGTGTTTCCAGATACATACGTAGGCCTCCCATAAACCTGAAATGCAGGTACCCTTTGTCCCATTATATCCAGGGACCCCATAGGCCTAAGCCCAACCCCCTAATCCAGTTACCCCAGGTGCCCTTAATAATGCACCGGATACCACATAATCAAGGTAGGCCCACTGCAGTGTGCCGTTATCTCGAGATACCCAGGTACCACATAATCAAGGTAGGCCCACTGCAGTGTGCCGTTATCTCGAGATACCCAGGTGCCCTTACTTTATCATAGTCAAGTAAATTAAACGCGGGTGCCAAAGATAGCGGGCAGTAAAGGTCATATCACAATAGGCAGAGGTGAGCAATATCAAAGCGTTATAAATGTTTATATAAATATCAAGAGTATGTCCTTAAATAATTCAGGTACTCTTGATATAATGTAAAGTGCCCTTGATATAATGTAAGTGACATGGTGCCCTTAATACACCATGAGCATAGGCCCAATGAGCTCTTAATTAATACAGAAACCCATGTTCCTAATCCAAGTAGGCCTACTCCATCAACGTGTTCTTAATACCCCCAGTTATTACCTCCTGTCAGCGCATGTCTCTACCTATTTTGTACCCCAAATAATAAAAAGTTGAATTTTAATGTCAAAATTGAAAGTTACTTAAAATTAGCTTTTAAATGCCTCCCTCGATTCTTTTATTGCCCCGTCATCCCGTTTTCCTCCTTTAACATTTTGGTGATGGTGTCGCCACTGGCCATGCACATACAGTATCCAGGTAATTCAGTAGGCCTACGTTCTGAGCGTTATAGTTTTATAGTCGGTCGTTTAGTTTTATGGTAGCGGAGTCTATCATCAAGATTACTTGCACCATTCCACGCTTGTACTTGAGCACAATGTGTGCCATCCGGGTTTTGTTTGGCCTATTTACATTAAATACATTATTCCTCCAATAGGCATGTGGGGCCTTAACCATGTTAACGTATAGTATGTAGTCCCTTTGTCATGGTGGCCCACCTGCGCATAAGTATATCCAGGTAATTTGAGACTCGTTTTATAGTGAACCCCATAATCCAGATACCACGGATGCCCTTAATAATCCAGACACTCTTTAATAATCATGATAATGTACCACACGCTCCGTTTATCCAGATGCCCCATGTGCCCTTATATCCAGATTGATTATCAAGTAAGGGAAGTGTGGAGAGGAGGAGGTGGCTTAGGGTACACTATAGAAAAAAGGGTGCTTCAGAAGGGTTCTTTGCTGTCCCGTATATGGTTTAAAAGTTCTTTGATTTTAAAGGCCCCAAAAGGTTCTGTTGAGAACCTTTAGAGGTTCTAAAGACCAATGTTTGCCCATATTTTGAACCTTAAAATGGTTCTTTTTGGAACCTTTTAAGGTGATATAAAGGGTTCCATACGGGACAGCCAATAACCTCTGAAGCCTGCAGCATCCTTTTACTAAGAGTGTACGAACCATAGATTTAAAAATAATTCTGTGGTACGGACTGCCTGCTTTCACCCTGCCACGTTACAATGTGCAGTTTGCGCCACAAACGCGTACACTTTGTATGCGTCATTACGTGTGCGCCGAATCGCGCGCGCCATGATAAACGCAGCCGCGCAGCTTCAACATAAGAAAGGTTGTTATGGTACCGCCACAGTTTCTTTATCGTTAGCAAACTACGCGTTCATCTATGTTACTAATGCGAAAGTGTCACTTTAAGATCTGTGTAAGAGTTTTTATTTACATTTAGAAAATGTCGTAAAATAATGTTATTTGTCGGACGCTTAGTCACGTATAAATGCTTGTACTCATGCGATCTTTAAGAATAACAAACGGCCGCATATACAGAAATGTAGCTATATCCCTGATGAAAATATTTTGGGTGAAGACCATATGTCATCACTCACTCCAAAAACCACAATTTTTGCCCGAACAGTAGCTACCCGAGTAAAAGAAATTCAACATTTCGGATTATCATCTGTAATCCTTTCTGCGCATGTCTGAAAATGGGAAAATACTGGCATTGAACTATCTAATTAGCTCGTCTATTAGAGGCGCAATTACCACGCTTTTTCAATTGAAGAGGGACGCGAGTGTAAAATTATTATTGAACTATCTAATCAGGCGAGGGACCGAAAATTAGTATATAGATAAATAACTGCTCCCAATTTAGTGGTGGATGAATGTATGCAATAGTGAGAGATCATTATGTGCACTTGCTCTCCTATGCTTTGTATCTTAGTATTACAGATGACATTTCAAATTGAGACCAATTAAGAAAGGTTGCTATCTTCTGTAGATAGCTCTATATCGTGATATTCATGCATAGCACATATCCTCACAGTCATTGTCAGCAAGTCAAGTTATAATCACCTCATGGAGCGTTTTGCTTAGCTATTCACTGTACAAGCATTGTTTTCAATAGGTTTATTTTTATTTTATTTTAAAAATTGTTTACGTGTTCTTAATTGAGGTAATTTTAAATACATACCATGTTCTTTATATAACATTGTACTGGGATTTTGCGTGATCGCGCAAATTGCACAAATATAATCAGATCTGAGTATATACAAAAGTTATCTTAAAAATGAATTTCTTTGTACTTAAAAAGAATAACCAACATTTCCTTATATTCTTTTTCAATTTTCTAAAATTAGTTTCCCCCTTGTATCTCAAAACAGTGTTCATATGTAAGCACTCACACGCATGACTTATGCAGGCGGAGATGCCATGTGTGTTATACAAGCTCAGATGCACACATGGCAATCATGGCAATTTTATAAAAACAATTCATGGTTGGTTACAGAACAGCAAGGGAACAGAATAACATTTACTCACATCGGATTTTGTTTCTTTACTAACTTTTGCTTCTTTTTTACCAAAGGAAGTTCTGAAATTAACCAAATAAGGCTTTGAATTTGATATGGTTGTATGATATTATTGTCAATGTTGCGACCGACCTCAAGTCACTAGTCCAGTGAAACCACATAAGTTTGATCGAGTAAAGTAGACAGTAAGGGCAAGTCACTGAGGGCAGGTCATTGAGTCAAATGTAAGTCACAAAACAAAGCTACAACCATTGCTTTTATAACTGATTCAAAAACATTTTGTATTTTCTTTTTTTCATGTCATGGTGTTGATTGTATACATTTCTCAACTACTCTGCTCTTTTTCATCGAACAGGTAAGTGTTTTTATAACATAAATAGAAAGAATCAATGATACAAAATAGTATGCAAGACCAACAAATTTATGTGACTCAATGTTGATTCTTGTAAATACTTCACATATATACACAATAGCTCATTTGCCAGAATGAGCTGATTCTCACACTGTGTAATGGAGTTTTGCCCTTGTAGTATTGCAAGTCAATGGCAATTTTTACATAAAAGAGAGTGCCAAGTGTGACAATTAATGGCAGCACAAATTCTACTGTTAAGTCTGTTATAATACTGTTAACCCTAACCACCCCCAGTGCCACAAATGTCCACGGTAAAGTGTGTCTGTGCCAGCTGGCGTGGCACTTTATTGATGAAATAATGGCCCCAGGCTACATAGTTGGGCGAATATACTCGCCCCAAGTATGGTTGGCCCCGTGGCGCACTGGTAGAGTGTCCATCTCGCAACCGAGAGGTTGTGGGTTCAAGCCCCGGTGGCGGCGCCACTAATCGTGTCCGCGTTTTTGTCGTTGAAAAAAATACCCTGGGAAATTATGGGTAGGAGGTTAGGGTTAATGATCCTATTAGTCGTATGAAAACGGCAAATATGTATCACATCATCAATAGACTTTCAACTTCCTCTGATATTTCCCACTTTCCATTTCTAACAAACTGGTCCCCCTACTGACTCTCAAGAATATGTAAAGATGTCAACATTGCATTGGATGCACTTACCATGTCAAATGCAACATTGCTGAGCTCAGCTATAGTTTGTATGATAAACAAGTGTATTTTTTTAGCCAGGGCTTTACTTTTGAAACTCTCAGGAATCTACATTTTTATTTTAAAAAAATAACAATAAGCAGAATTTTATATAGGTTTATAGGTACAGTCCCTTAAAAAATCAAGTGGGAAATAAGAAATTATTACTGTCCCTTTTGGTAGAGTTTATGAAAATATCTGTGTTAAAAAATGAAGCTCATTTAGTAATTATCATACAGAGATACCATTACATTCCCACTAGATCAGGAGTCATACCCATAGGTGCCTCTAGCATAGAACACTGTGAGAGCCTCACATAATTGCTGAGAATTAAACTGCAATAAAGGCTGGACACATTCTGAAATCGTCAGTCAGTAAATAGGTAGTGAGCCCTCTGTTGCTGGTTAACTATATGTTTGGTGGCAGGCACTGGTATCTTTATAATAGTAGCTTTTTGGTTATTTATTTATTCTTAAAATAAATTCATGTGTTCTTATAGGGAATTCCTTTAAAAAAAACCAAATCTAATGTACACAGATTTAGGAATGAAAAATGTGAAAATCTTTATAAAACTCAATATTGCATTAAAAGATGAAATGTTTGAGTTTGTGCTTGAGCAGACATCAGCACAATCCTATATAATAATACGCTACTCTCTGTCTGTCTGTTTGTCTGTCTGTGTGCGCTTTTTCGTCGCATTCCCGAGGTCGGGCGGCGTTCAAACTCGGTGGGTGGGTGCAGCTCGGTCCCCGCAAGAGCAAGTTTGCATTCGCTAGAGCGTACGAGGTCAAAGGTCATCTAGGGGTCAACTTTTTGAAGTTGGTCGGATCGTGCTTAAACTCTGTGATCCCAATGTTCGATGCGAGGCGAGCGTGGCAAAAATAAAACGGGTTAGCGTTTGTCGGGTCTTCCGGGGTCAAAGGTCGTCTAAGGGTCGAATTTTCAAAGTTTGTCCAATCGGGCTTAAACTCGGGGACGGGAAGCCCGAATGCAAGTTGAGCGTTGAAATAATAGAGCATACGAGGTCAAAGGTCATCTAGGGGTCAACTTTTTGAAGTTGGTCGGATCGTGCTTAAACTCGGTGATCACAATGCTCGATGCGAGGCGAGCGTGGCAAAAATAAAACGGGTTAGCGTCTGTCTGGTCTTCTGGGGTCAAAGGTCGTCTAGGGGTCGAATTTTCAAAGTTTGTCCGATCGGCTTAAACTCGGTGACGGGGAGCCCGAATACGAGTCGAGCGTGGAAAAAATAAAACGGCTTTGCTTTTCTTGGGTCGTCCGGGGTCAAAGGTCGTCTAAGGGTCGAATTTTCAAAGTTTGTCCGATCGGGCTTAAACTCGGGGACGGGAAGCCCGAATGCGAGTTGAGCGTGGAAAAAATAAAACGCCTTTGCTTTTCTTGGGTCGTCCGGGGTCAAAGGTCATCTAGGGGTCGAATTTTTAAGTTCTGTCGATTGTAAGTGTGGTGGAACAGCAAAAGTGCAGTAATTATTCATCCACAATCTGAAATCCCCATCTATCCAGCTAAGTAGCTACAAACCCGAGAACCGCCAAACCCGGGTGACCGCCTAGTGGTTAATATTGTGTATTGTCACAATGTTAAGAAATTGGAAGAAAACTGAAATTAAAATGATCGTAAGATTGGCCTTTGTTTACATTTTTAGGCATTGTTTTGCGCTCTTTTGTTGTCGCAGATATTAAGCGGCGCGTCTTGTATTACGCACGGGAAGATTCAGCGCGTGACGCAATGATCAAACAGCTGTCGCAGCATTTGAAAAGCGCGGAACTCCGCTTAATTTCCCGCAAAATAACCATGCGCCTTTTCCTGACCCAAACTTACCAAAACAACAATTTTAAATCACCCAAAGAAACGGGAAATAATCGCTTCCGATTAGTAACTTATGATGGTAATGATAGAATACATATAAAAGTATAAAATAATAGAGAAATATGAAATTCAATTTCTGAAACAAGTGCCGGGTTGACACTGCCCTTAAATCGCCTCTCATTTTTTTTAGAATTTACAATTCAAGTTAATTTTCAGAGGAAAACAGGGCTCGCTTGGTGTGGTGGAGGGGTAAGTTTTCTCGCGAACGGTCAGTGGTTATGATTTCTGGCGATATCATGATATTTTTTTTAATTATTATTATTTTTTATTATTATTTTTTTTAACCACTCTCGCGCCACTTAGGAGAGTGGCCTTGATGCGCCACAAGTGGCGCACGCGCCGCCAGTTGAGAAAGCCTGTTTTAATGTATTTATTAGTTGAAGTTTACACATAGTGTTATCTTGTATCACTCGGTGCATAGTGCATAGTCGTTTGAAGCAAGTGCCAAGCCCCAATTTGTGTGCGTTGCTGTTGCTTTATATTGTCTTTAAGTTATTGTTAATGTAAATTTCAAAGGTGTTTCTACCTGATCATTTTGGAAGGTTTTTTTACAAACAATACAACACAATACATATTTTAAAATGTGGCCAATCTAACCATGTCGCAGAAGAAACCAAAGAACTTTTTTGCTCCCTGAGAAATGTCAGTTAATCTCCCAGAGATACTCTTAACTTGAAAGTGTCCGGTTTGACCTACATTGAAAGCACAACCACTCAATTTAAAATGGCTGCCGTGCCTTGAGACATGCTGACATATAATGCAATAGATGAGATGCATTAGAATTAGATGCAGCGTCATAATATAATATCCGTCTGTAGGGAGAGTATCATGGCTGCCGTGATACACCCGTCATATCAGGTGTAAATTGTGGTAAATAAAACCTGTAAACCAGTACCATTCATCAGTTGGCATTTCATGTAAAGGCAGTCATCTTTTGAAATTCAAGTGATAATAAATAAATGTATTTGCCATGTATTTGAGATGGGGTAAAGAATAAAAGTGAAAAAAACCCACCCCAAACAAATTTAAGTGACAGTTTTGTTTATACTCAATAAATATTAGCAAGCACCTATTAATTTGTAGTACATTATTATTGAGTGAGAAGCTTTTTAAATTTTGTGCTAGGCATATGTATACATTTTAGATTTATTGTCATTTGGACTTACCATTATGATAATGGTGCATGTACACATTTTATTATTGTATAGCACTGGGAAAAAATAAATGTAATGCTTTGTAAAACAAATATCAACAGCTATTCAGTTTATTTGATATCTGGGGCAGTCATAAAGCAAGATGAAGCTCAAAGAAGCATATTTTTAGTTACTATAGAGGGAGGTAGAGAGAAAGCTTTTAGTGAGTGGTGTTCTGAGTAATGACACATCTATGCTCACAAGGCTCAAGATCAGAGTTTTTTTTACCGGGAGCTACTTTTTTTCAAAAGTAGCGCCCGGATCATGTGATTTATTGAGAACGAGGAGCTATTTTTCAGTCTACCGGGAGCTAACTTTTTATTAAATCGTATTGTCAAATCAAAAATTGATGTCTTAGACAAGCTTACCGATCATCAACAGGCGCTGGTTTGGACAAAATATCAGCGCTCGGTTGTTTATTTTTCAGCATTACCGGGCGCTATGGCAGGAGGACCGAGGGGTAAAAATCGCCCAGCGCCTGCTTATCTTGAGCCTTGTATACTCATTTTCCTTGCCATTGCTTCCACCTCACAACATCTTTACTATAGACAATTCATAAATTGGCCGCAGTACCATTTCAGTCAACTGTAATATCGTCCAAGAAGTCATATCCAGAATAGTGACATAGGTCTTTCGTGCCATCATCAATATTAATTTGAACCTCATTTATACAAGAAGGATTAAAATCCTAAGAAAAAATGAAGATCAAGATTAAGATAACACATTTGATTAGCGCACAATTTACTGATGTATGGGAATTGATAGATTGCCGAGAAAAATAAAATGTGGAAAAAAATTTGGAAAAAGGGAATTCTTTCAATAGATAAGGTACGTACGTAGCCACCCTGACATGTAATGATTTATGGGAAAACTGTTGAATAATGGCGCTAGATTGACATTTGGTTGAAGCAAGTTATTTACAAGTGATGCTGATAATTTCGATGTGATCTACTTCGAAATTACCAAATCGTGAAATTTTACATGATAGAACCGGTTTCGGGTGGTAGTTAGTATATGCCTAAATATTACGTACGTGCAAAAAACCTGATTTCCAGGGATGCATGAAGATTTGCTGATGAGTTTCTGAAAGCTTTGAAGTCCATGATATTGCAGCGAAACCAATAGCATCTAAGGATGTCACAATCTTCATGATTTGTACAATGTGGTTTCTTTGATGCAAAAGGGAATAGGTCCAAATCTGGTACCGATCGACCAACATTTAGGAATCTACTGTGGCTTTCAACGTCAATAATATGTGCAAAATCCCCAGCCGGCCTAAATGGTGCACATGTGATCATGTACTGTCTCAATTAGGAGTTCCTCACCCAGGTACCTGGATAGGCCAGGTACCTGGATAGGTAAAACACAATGCTCAAAACCATATGAGATTGTGCTGTGCAGTAGAAAATTAAAAAAAACCCACCTCATTCATGCGAAGGATTAAAGTAATTAGGTAAATAATACACAAATAAAATGCACATTAGTTAACCAATAAAATAATTAAACCAATGTATGATATGTACAAATGGCAATATACAATATTTTACTTAGGAGTCAAATGACTTTTGATCAATTAAGAAAATAAGACAATTTGGTGCGCGTGGGGTATATATTTAGATCACACTATATTGTGTTTAGTTGCTGCAACCAATAGAAACCTACCATGTACCAGACACTGCAAATTAAATTAGGTTTCAGTACATTGCAGTTCTCTCCTAGTGGAAATCTGCAGGCATATCACATACCGATATACACCTAACACAAAAAGTTCTGGACCAGGTACTTTAATGTTAGCTCATTTAAAAATCAGTAATCAGTAAACAAAAACTGAGATATGTGACTATCCACGACGAAACAAGTGTACAGTTAACAATTTTCCATATTCATTTGTTTATGTTTTTGAAATGAGCATATTTCAAGCTTTAAAATTATACCTTACACAACCTATTTGGACTTTCTGTTTTTATTTTACGGGCCTTTGAGGACAATGTTGTTGTTTAATGTATATCTCAGTTTTTTTAAATTTTGGTTACTGATTAGCTAACATTAAAGCACCTGGTATTGAACTTTTTGTGTTAGGTGTATTACAGCCAGGGCGGGTTCATTTCAAGGCGGGTACATTTTCGCGTCGGGCGGGGCACTTTAAAAAAAACACCACACGGTTGGCCGGTAAGAATTTTGCTGTTGGTAAATATGCGTCCGACATGATATATATGGGAGGCGAAGAAACATGATTTCTTGTTGACAAATTGTAGCAAAATGTTTAAAAATTATATCGTAATAATTCCTGTCCATGAAATATGTAACGCGTAATATTGCCAACATGTGTTGAAACCCAGTATTATGTTACATAATTTAAGAAGAGACATTGCCTCATTTATAATAATTTGTCATTCAATTTATCTCGATGACAATGATTGTGTTGCCCAACGAATGTTTAAACAGCACTTCTGAGTGACATTTTTGGCCCTTGTGCTCAGAAAATAAAAATATAATTTTGCTGGACCATGTGGCCATTGCGAGTTTGTGTCTTCTTAATTGATCAAAAACGATGCCCCTTGGTACAGGACATCAACCACCCTGTAATTAGAATTTAAGGCAATTCAGACCAATAAAGGGGACACTGATTCAATAGTTCAAGGTTTAAAAATTATATGAGCTTTTATTTTCATCTCGTCAGAAATCTCATGATTACTTGTTGGGCTGGTAAGTTTACATTCGGGCTGGTAACGTTTACTTGCTACCTGCCCAGTCAATAGTTAGGTCACCCAAGCCCTATATGAAAGCTATGAAGATTGTTAAACGGGGTCAGTTGTTACAAACATGCACAAACACAATAGCCAAACAACCTTGCTATTGTCAACACTCCCTACACAGAGGACTGCAGTGCAAATCTCTACGATTTTCGCTATGTAATCTCTATGGCGGATTTCATTCCGTTGTATGAAGCTATGATGTTTGCGTGGTCTTCGCTATCTCCAAGCAGATAGAGCAATACGTACACGGACTTTCTTGTAGACGAGGGTTCATTTCATGATTTGGTGAGGTTTAGAATGAGTTAGGATTCCTGTAATTTCGAAGATCACAGATTTTCAAAACGTGAATTTTCCAACATTTTACGACATAAATTTGGTCACAAAACGTGTTTAATACTATACATTTTACCGTTCTGCAGATGCTTATGACCTTCCTCTAAAATTCTACATGATTTTTAACACGTTTCTCAGTTTTTCAGATGCCCAAATAGACCATTTTCCGAAGCTATTTCTAGCAAATATTGCAATCACTGAGACTCCATTGTTTTCTTGCGTATAACAAAATCTGACACGCAGCGTGACCTCCCTGCTGGCTGTGCCTGACTCGCTGGTTGGGGGAAAATGGAGGTACACCCCTGATTACAGCCATAATGCCCCAAACATCATGAGACAGTCAGTTCTATCAGATGTTGTGATATTAGTTACTCTGCAGACTTTTGTAATATTGGCACTGTTTAGGTAAAACTTTATAGAATTCACTAATTTGTCAAGTAATTAATTTACCATTTGTCTTTCTCAACTTAGACTGATGAATTCAAGAACCTGATATGTGCCTTTTAATTTTGTGCAGCTGTTCTTGTGCCCCGCCAAAAATAGATGAAGGCTTTTATAGTATGTTGTTTGGGTATACTTTGAAACTAAACAACATATTAAGTGCAAGGCTCAAGATAACAGTTTCTTTACCGGGAGCTACTTTTTTTCAAAAGTAGCGCCTGGATCATGGGATTTATTGAGAACCAGGAGCTACTTCAGTCTACCGGGAGCTAACTTTTTATTAAATCAAATAACCTTTAAAGGCATACATCTTTGTTCGGAAAACTATCTACGTAGCTCATGGAACTAAGACTGCATTTTTTCGGAAGACTAAAATATTCTGAATAACATTTGCGGGTATATCAAACCCAAAAGTTGCACCTTAAGATGAAATCTGCGCTGAAAGTAAGAACAACCTTTCGCAAATTACCCTATGAATTCAACCACCAATAATGTGTGTGGCTGTATGGAAATCCCTGCGTGAATAGCAGCACCACTGCCCAAGCGGTGCCGGCACTACCGGTCTACTAGACAGTGTTGGAGTCGAGTCCTCATCATCCGAGTCCGAGTCCGAGTCCTTGAGGAAAGGACTCGAATGGAGTCTTTGCCAATTTTTATGTCCGAGTCCGAGTCCGAGTCCGAGTCCTCAATATCCGAGTCCGAGTCCGAGTCCGAGTCCTTACACAGATAGCAATACTACGTTGGGCCAACGTCAACAAATGACGTTGGGCCAACGTCCGGCAAGCCAACGTTGGCACAACGTCAATTGATTGACGTTGGCACACCGTTGGCACACCGTTGGCACAACGTGACTACAATAGAGAGTGTTGGTATATAATTGACCTGCTTTTAATAGTGTTTCTAGAACTTGGATTCGAGACCTATAGCACGGGGTGGGCAAATAATTTTGTCCGGCAAGTCAACGTTGGCACAACGTCAACTGATTGACGTTGGCACAACGTTGGCAAAACGTTGGCACAACGTGACTACAATAGAGAGTGTTGGTATATAATTGACCTGCGTTTAAAAGTGTTTCTTGAACTTGGATTCGAGATCTATAACATGGGGTGGGCAAATAATGGGAATTCTGGGCGATGCAGCAGAGCTACATCACTTCTTCTCGGTTGTGAATCGGTAACTTGTATAAACATGTTATTTAATTGCCCGGATTGGTCTTGTTAGTAATCTTCGGACACATAGATCAAATTCAACTAGCTAATCTTTGTTGTCATTGTCATCTTTGCTTTGCGATGGACGAACAACAACAGATCAAGCTAAAGAAGTAAATTATTGCTAAAGGCTAATAATTCTGATAAAAGCCAGGATACAATTAAATATTCTTTGCAATTCACTGTTTTTAGCGCTATACTAAATTGACGATATCTTTGCAACTTGGAGTACTTATAATGGAAATAAGCATGTCAGTAAAATAAGGCTATGAAAACAGGGAAGAAAATTGAATTTCAGTGCTTGACAACACCTGAGTTTTGACCTCATCAATCATCAAAAGCAGTTTTGAGTTGGCCTATTGTTATATGTTGAATTTAAAGAAGATGCTCATTGCACTTCAGGAACATCAGCATCTATCTGCACCATTTTGGGGGACAATCTGGCGCATGATCAACCCCTCTGCTGAATGTGCGTTGCACAGGAGCGCTACTTGCTGGGTGATATTGGGCGCACCCGCATGCACTAAATAGGTGTGAATTCGAGCTCAATCGTATGGCGTTTATTTCCATGCGGCTGTTGTCAAGTTGTCATTGTGTCAACCAATGGTAAAATTGTATAACACAAAGTATCGCACCTCGGCAGGTAAAATAACGGATGAATCGATTTATTTGTTGGGCATTTGTCTTGGTTCATTCGATCATTCAATCATTATATCGGCAAGTTATTTTTTGCTAGCGGCGGACTGCGGAATTCAGTCCCTCAGCAAAACAAAATTCAGGTAAATTAATGAAAATAAAACACTGAAAAACCCCAATTTTGCCGGACTCGTTGAGGACTGCCGAGTCCTCGAGTCCTTGGGGTCCGGGTCCGAGTCCGAGTCTTTGAGTACTGGGACCGAGTCCGAGTCCGAGTCCTTGAAAAAAGGACTCGAGTCGGACTCGAGTCGGACTCGAGTCCGAGTCCGAGTCCCGAGTCCTACAACACTGCTACTAGATCTATGAATTCAGTTCTTGTGTACTGTAACATTTATTTTGGCAATTTACAGCCGTTTCGCTGATTATAATCAATGAGAATTAAAAGTCCAGTAGTAGTCCCCACCATGAACATACACATATGATCACAGTTCACAGATCATACAAATCGATGATTCGATCACCAGAAAGTAACTTTCCATATTTGCATTCGTTGAAAATTAACTGAGAAGTAGACTCGCCTTTTGCATGTCACTGCATCTAAGGGAAATCCCAATGCTCACAATGTTTTAAAAGTGGTCACACACACCACCACCAATGCCTTGATGAAAGGCTAGGTCTAAGATAAATGAGGCCTGTTTTGTAACAATTTTCGGGAATGGGAGTAAGTATGTACAATTTTGTCACTTTTTCCAAATAACGAGTAGGGGAACTAAAACAGGCTAACAGAGACATTTAGATCATTTAATTTTTTTAATTTTATTTATTTTAATTTTTTTATTTTATTTATTTATTCATTATTTTATTTAATTGTTTTAAATTTATTTATTTATGTATTTTTTTCTTCTTCTTCATTTAATTAATTATTTATTTAATTTTCACATTTAAGTACCTAGTGTAACCTACCTAGTATAGATATCATTTCAAATATATCATTCACATCTAAAAATAATTCAACATTCCCCATATAATTAATTTTACACACACACAAAATTACATTATTCATCAGAAATTGAATGTTATCATATGCAATTATTTTACGCTGATATAGAGTTTTTAAGAATACCCTGGCATGGAACAGTAATGAATAGGATCATATTTTATGGTTGCCTGCATACCACTAAAGCAGTGGTATTGTCCTTTACACAATAAACAAAATAAATTAAGCTTGGCCATGAGTTGATGATGTATTTGGACAATCAAAACAACCGGCCATTGAACAAAATAATGATCCGATTCTGGCTAAATCATATTCAGCAATAATAATAGCTATAGATCTAGTGTTTTTCTGTACTTATTACTAAGGGATGCTATATTTGACAGATAATGACAAACAAAGTTTATTTTTTCATCGTGGCCATGCAATATGTAATTATGAATTCTGCGTGTGTTGTGTGTAATGCATAGTAAGCGGTTACCTAGTGTATGCATCCTATGCATGGGTGAGTGGGAAGACAATTTCAACGAGAGAGACAGCGTCAGTGAACAGGCTAGCAGTGGACGCTATCGGCCAACTCCATCTAAATATATACACAGAAAATACCCGGAGATAAACTGTCTGGTTTTATTCAATTTGCTTATAAGCAAAATACAACATCACATCGCCAGTTTTCAGCCTTAAAAATAGCGTTTTCCTTCAACATACACAATTTTGGCACACAGGGCGTGACTGTGTGTATAGACTCCGGCGAGATTCAATACATCCTATTTCTTCATCGTATGATCATACTGCGCAGGAATCTACTACGTTGACGCGATGGTGGAAAAGGTAATGACGGACAAAATGATATATACATGTATCTGTATGCTATTGGATTCATAAGATATCTAATCGTCTTTCAAAATGTATTTGATTTTAAATAATTTGTTTTGTTTTGTGCGATAACCGGCTGTCTGTTGTCTATATAAACTATCCATCTATTTATCTATTACATCTGAGCTAGCAGCCACCGCCCCTTTACATGTGTGTGTTGGATGTGGAGTCTGTGGCCTCATGGCATCATAAAAATAATGATAAATGGTTATATTATTATAGGTGTCTGTTTGTGGAGGCTATCCAAGCTCACTGCTGATACAATACAACAAAATATATCATAGGGAATAATTGTCAGTCTGCTATTCACGTATGACTCGATAAAATGTTGCCTACTATATGGCTGATTATAAATTTATGCGTAAATGTCAAATGCAAGAATCCCATTTTTAGTAGAGCTCTATCTCATAAGTGTACAGTGGGCATTTACTCTTTCATTTTTGTATAAGCAAACAATTGTAGATAATTATTTACTATTAGTATAACTTCCATATAAATTAATTCACAATTATTATATTACATGAGTTGAGGCTTTTTTTGTTAGAAGATGGGGCGGGTATTAAGTTACTGTTATTACTTAAAACCATCGCATTTTTTACTTTGTTGCTCATAATTGTCGTAAGTTTGATAGTTTATTATAATAAAATTGGATGAATGTATGCTAGAATATCAGATGCTATTAATTAAAATAGTATTTTGTAGTCAACTAAACATGAATGCACCAGGAGTATTTGCTGGGCAAATGTTTTTGATATCAGCATGTTTTCTATGTGTAAAATATTAAACAACTTATAATTCTCTTGCACAATTATTTTTGATAATTAAAAAACCAAATCATGACACATAATTCTTTACACATTGTATTTGGTCGGCAAAAACCTTTTTATTACCATTTGTTAATATTGTTTCATGCATCCCTTGATTGCTATACATGTACCAAGGTCATACGTCCATTTGAATACATATTAGCTCTATCAGCTGCCTGTCTGTTGCATAGTGAAAGAAACATATCTGTACACATTTTGTGTTTACCAGAAGGATACGGGTAGACATTTAAAATGCACTAATAATAGTTGGGAAATAAGTATGACTTGATAAATTTGCCAACACATATTTTTTTAATTTAACATAATTTGTAGTCATGAAAACGTCACCATATATTGTGTATAAAACATTTCACAAAATTGAATACAAGGCAAAAAACCCAAACAAACAATACATGTTTTACAAGAATGACTACTATTAAATGTTCTGTATTTTACAATAATAGTTACAGGGAATTTGAAGAATATTGTACAGGAATAGTAATACTAGGGAAATTGTAGATATTTATAAAAGCCATAGATTCAAAAATAAATTCCTCCATGCCCATGCTTTATGCCAGCAACTCTTCTCCCTTCTTACAATTTGCCCTTGCAGTTAATCAATACTGTCCCCGAACCCCGATAATGTTATTCATGAGCCATCAAATGAGCAAACATGTAAATCTATCTTAAACGGAGCATGATGCGTCATTTATAATTCAAAGACTTTCTGTTCAGAATTTAAATTAGAATTTGAAAGGTTACATGCAATGTCTGTTCAAAACCTTACTATTGTGACCAAATATAGATAAGCCCCAGAAAAAACACTCAATTTTTAAAGGCAAAAACTGTGAGACTTGCTTACTAAAACCGTGGTTTCCTGTGATTTCGCTATTGCCATTTGCAACCAAAACGAGAAATTACGTGAAAATAAACTAAATGCGGTATGATCAAAAACTGTCTCTCATTCAATAGCAAAAAGGGCATGACCGGAAAAATTACCCCTAAATATTGCTCCTTTTGAATTCTTATTTAGAAGTAAATAAGCTAACTTTTAGTCCGATTTTCTGACCTGAATGACAACATATTAATTTCGCAAGTTATTCCTGGTAGAGCGGTTTTATAATGTTCATTATTTTCCAATTAATTTCTGCCGTATTATGACTTTTTTACATAGGAGACATTTTTGTTTTCATTCACCAACTGGGCACTGCCATGATGGGTTTTTTCATTCTATGTGCGATCCAATGAATTTTTTGCTGGTACCAATTTACTGCAATACCGTAACGTGGCAAAAATAACAAACCAGGAATTACAAGCGGTAGACTCTAGCGCACATGGAAAGAAACAAAGCATTATCACAGTGTTCAAAGACATTTTTGATTCATTGAAATCTGAAAAAATAAAAAATAAAATAAAAAATGATACGCACTTGACTATTATTGTATTAATGGCGATCGGTTCCAGATTATAATGGTGATTGTATTTGGGTCTTAATAAGTCTCAACAACGATCTCTTGTATGTTACCGCTTTGTTTAAGGTGATTTGTGTTTATATATTTTTGAATTTTGTTTTGTATTCCTGTAATTCAGCGAAATCTCGATATATTTTTGAAAACCGAAAGAAGTGGTCAAACCCGAGAATCAAGGCGAGAAAACTGCAATCACATTTTTCTGGGGCATACACATACATGATGCTGCTAACCCAAACCCAAAATGCACCAGACAATAATTAAGTGAGAACAAATTTTGAGAGTTACCATATAACAACAATGCTGTCTACTGTAGATAGCAGTATCCTCATTATAATATGTACATAGTTCAGTGAAATACTGACCTGTGTAAGTCTACTGATATTAACTGTTACTCATAACTGTCTACTGTATACAGGGCCAACAGTTAGAATTTCCTGAGAAACAGTGTCATTTTCCACAATTTTTAAGCACATAGCCTCATTATATACATAGTTCAATGACAAACACACTTAAAATTCATTGGTATTTTGTGTGTGTTATAGACTTTAAAATAGTATGAAAATAGGAAGATAGACTTTAAAATAGTATGAAAATAGGAAGATATGCTCAGAAATTATGTTTATCATTTGGCTACCTTCATTGAAATTAAGGTTAGGCATAATTATGTCTTTATTTTCTGAATTGCGCTTCCATCAGTAATTTAGCCTAAGCCCTAAATATTACTGTTGTTACAAGCCAAGCAAATTTAGTTTGTGAGTATTGCACTTAATGACACACCATTATGATCAGAAAGCACCAGGGGATTACCTTGTTATGTTTTGCTTAAAAATGTATGCAAAAAAGAATGTTTTAACTGGTGGTTTCTATGGTTACCACATATGTGTTGCTTTGCAATTATAGAAGTAGAGCGTGCAATATTGGTATTCATGAGATGTAATATTGTCATAAGCAATTTCATGGTCACAAACTGTTAATTCTCTTTTGCAAATTATTTCTAAAGATACCACTGACATAGGTTGGCTGTGGTACCCTTGAATGCAATGAAGATTGACTGCATTGAAATGAAATGAAAAGAACCAACAATAGAAATTAGGCACCAGTTTTATATACTGTAATTTCCGCTGTGGTTTTATTTTCACGGATTTTCACGGAATTAAAAACCAGTGAAAATGTGAATATTAAGCATTTTCTTATGTTATTTCATGGAGCTGATATCCAGAACTGCAAATTTAACACCCTGTGAAATTGTCAATGACACATGAAATCAAGAAAATGTCTGTACTCGAACATATTGGCGTGTACAGCAGTTTATTTTTCATTAAATGTCTTACACTCAGATTCAGGGGGGTATTTTGTCACTTTATTGCCCAGCTGAATATGGATAAAGATATACATAAAAGTGATTGATGCAAAACTAAAATAGAGTGTTCCGGAGGTAATGATTTATCTACACATCAAAACATGGCAGGCATAAATGTCAAGCAAAGAACCAGAAAAAGATACTGATATACTGTATTACTAATAATTATTGGATTTTACGAAATATGGACCAAGTACAAGAGAGTAATGTATCTGATCAAGATTGGGTTTTTTCGCAACGATACAAGTTGGTTTAACAAATAAACAATGAAACACTTCAAAAAACATCTCGATATATAATAGTATAAACCTGAGTATCATCAATTTGCATGGTAGTATGACAAGTGAAATACCTTGGCCAATAACATGCAACCATCACAGCTGAATGGATCTACCTACAGCTGACTGATGGTTATGTAGAACCTTTTTCTTCATTTCAATTGTAGACGAAATAAGCTTCTATCTTTCATCTTCAATTTCACTCAAAAGGTCAACTGTGGGGCAAGAACGAAGCACAGTATTACAGTGAGATGAACACTTAAGGTGCCTCATCTTTGGTTGTGCCTCTCACAGCGAATGTAAAAACTAGGGACATTGTTTTGGTATAGAGAGGCAATGCACCTCCCCCCTCCAAAGAAAAAAGAGGGTGGGGAAACAAAACAAAATACGCACAAACAATAGATAGATAAGAAATAAATAATTGAGAAAAAAAAGGAAGTTTGTATGGCAGTGTAGAGAGATCTTTCTTGTACATTGTCATATGGTGATTTGTTTGGATTCTATAAATAAATCAACTGAGTAAAGTGAGCTCTCTGACATTTCATACGCATGACAGGGAAGGGAGGTCCATGAGTAGAGAAAAGTTCTAGGTTTAGGTTTTTTATAATAATAAATACAATTTATTTGGATTTTTAAAAATAAATTAAGTAAAATTCTCAAGAATTGTTTTAGTGAATGACTAGGTTTTGCTTTAGTGGCCTAACCATGAAAAATAACGTTGAGCAAAATTTTGCAAGTTTATACCTTCCAAAGCACAAACAAACAAACTTTAAAAAATGCAATTAACAAAATTCCACTTGTGTGAATTTCATTTTCTAGCACAAGTTAGATTACCGAGAGAAATGAACAACTTCAAAAAATGCAGTTAACAAAAATCCACTTGTGTGAATTTCATTTTCTAACACAAGTTAATGATTACCGAGAGAAATAAACAACCCACAGAGAGAAACCGTAAACAAACCGTGGTAGTACCAGTATGACATGATCAAACCCATACCAGTTACAAGGATGTCTTACTGCTCTTTGTAAAGGTCAAGATCTTGAAATAGCAGATGAAGCTGGATATGTTTATGATGCGACTAGTGATGTTTTGACTCACTGCCAATACAGTTCAATTTGATCTTGCTCTGAATAATGTCATATTTGTGTGCCATATGTTGCAAGTGTTTAATGGACACATCTGTTTTTCTTTTTCTTAAATGAACTTGAATATATTATTTTATATATGAACTTCAATATTATAAAGAACCAGTCAACCATAATGACAATTATAATAAGGATAAGATCAGTGAAGTGTTCCAATCTAATTAGAACTATATTGCAAACAATCTATTATTTTCCCATTCCAAATATATCTGTCAATTTTTCAGGAAAAAAGAATATAATATTTGAGCTTTGTAATTAAACCCCAATTTACTACAAACGTTGTGATCATTGCTGTCTTCAGTAGATAGCAAATTAGAAAATAAATGAGATCAAGAGTGTCTGGAGCGTAATAATTGAAATGACATTATTAGACTTTACCCTGTATCTTTAATGAAAGCAATTTGATGTACTAGCCTTGTTGTCTGTTATTTTATAGACTTGACCCAAGTACTCAATGGCTAAGATTGTTGAAAATATGTTGGATATGTTATTTGCCATTTCATGACATTGTGGTGTATGTACGTTTAGAAGGAGTGGATGCATGTCACATGAGACCCTTGCGTAAAAGTACATGAGGTCAACCTAACCCCCAAAACATTAAAACGGTCATCTGTGGTGCACAACACGTAAGCTTAACCTCACGGCTGTGAGTGTCAAGCATGCGCAGTGAGCTGATTGGGGGTGCGCCAGCGTGTGTTTGACTGTGGCCAGGCGGCTATGTGCCTTGCATTGCGAAATATAATAGGACGCACAATGGTGTGGAGACTAGTTGGTAATGCTACATTTTACTAGGCTTCCATCTTCATCTGTCTCTGATGCTAAATTTACCACAGAAGACACAGAAATATGTTTGTGAAAGTAGGTGACATCTAAATCACCTGCGCTTGCTTGTTAATGCTGCCTAACATGAGTCATTAAGAGTTACCGTATTCAAATGTTGACTGCAATGCTTGATTACAATTACATTTTGCTTTGCTTTGCCAAGTAAAGCTAAACGTAACCAACACTTGATGAAACTGTAACTGACTGAGGTATGATGCATTTACAACAGGTGCATTTATTCATATGCTTGTTATTCCCTTTGTATTGTATAATGGTGGCTGTCGGTTGTTTTTCAAGACATAATTTATAGGTTGCAGTTGCTTTTTGTTGCCCTCCATTTAGTCAGGAAGCACTTTTCCCAATGTTTTACAACAGACATTTAACTTATATTGAGATCCTTTTACCCTGCAATTTTTAACCATTTCAAACATCTTTCAGCCCTTTAATGTCAATATCTGCACTAAGTTGTAAACAGGTAAAATTGTTATGCAGCAGAGAGCAAAGATTCAGTCAGTTTATGATAGTAATCTGCACTGTATATTGTATTTTGACTTTACTTCTCAATCACATGGAAACATTAATTCTGCTATTTTCTTTCTACAAGCTTGTAAAAGCACAATTTTGAGTAAATTATTATGTAGATAAAATAACAAAATAACCTCTTTTCCAGTAGAGCAAATTTTGAGTGTGTGTTTGTTTTCTCACCGGGCCTCCAGTCTAGTCTGTAACTTGATGATTGTGATGCGCATGGCGTGCTGTAATGGCGTCTGATGATCATAGTATGGATAGAATATCTAAAAAGAGAAGAGTCAAGAGAGCTAGAGATGTGGATAATTTATATTCAAAGTCTGTAACCAGGCTGCAGTATGAAGGAGTGGTTAATAGTTAATTTATTATAGATTTGAGCAGAGAAGGAATTGCATCAGTTTATTTGGAAACAATATGTTCAACTTTGGTCACAAAAATAAACACTATTCCTCCTTTAGATTTCTTTTTTGGTGGACAGCTGCGTAATGCGAGGAATGTCTTCTTTCACATGGATTTATATATCTGTTGTTTTTGTTTTAAAACTGTCATTATCATACATTGTCTGGAAGTGGTTTTTCAGCTCCATAACCCTAACCCCAATGGCACAGTTTTGGCAAGAAAACTATCAGGGGAGGAAAATGGGTCAAATTCGGATAACTTACACCGGGAATTGAGCCCAGGTTGTCTGCATGGCACTCCTACCCCTATGTATGGGAGCCAAGGAGTGGGTTGCCTGCATGGCATTCCCACCCCTATGTATGGGAGCCAAGGAGTGGGTTATCCTGCATGGCACTCCCACCCCTATGTATGGGAGCCAAGGAGTGGGTTGCCTGCATGGCACTCCCACCCCTATGTATGGGAGCCAAGGAGTGGGTTGCCTGCATGGCACTCCCACCCCTATGTATGGGAGCCAAGGAGTGGGTTGCCTGCATGGCACTCCCACCCCTATGTATGGGAGCCAAGGAGTGGGTTGCCTGCATGGCACTCCCACCCCTATGTATGGGAGCCAAGGAGTGGGTTGCCTGCATGGCACTCCCACCCCTATGTATGGGAGCCAAGGAGTGGGTTGCCTGCATGGCACTCCCACCCCTATGTATGGGAGCCAAGGAGTGGGTTGCCTGCATGGCACTCCCACCCCTATGTATGGGAGCCAAGGAGTGGGTTGCCTGCATGGCACTCCCACCCCTATGTATGGGAGCCAAGGAGTGGGTTGCCTGCATGGCACTCCCACCCCTATGTATGGGAGCCAAGGAGTCTGCTTTGAACATCTTATGATTTTTGCCTGCATATGATCATAGCCTGCCTGAGGACCTAGTAGAATAGTATTGTGTAGGATTTAGAGCTGTTAGGATTAATAGAAATACCAGGCAATAAATGATGTATGGAATTAAAATCTAAAGACATCTTATCAAATGTACATGGTTATCACATTGATGCGTCCCATTCGTTGTTTGTTTGTTTGTAATAATTGTTATATTCAATCAATTTGAATCAGAAATAGCAAGGGACGAATTGCATTCACATAGCAAAAAAAGGGAAATGCAAAAGCAAAAATGAAAGTAGAGGAAAACCTTTTGGCCTGATTTTCTCTATGATATCACAACTTATATATACTTTCAAAACAACTGAACTTGGTAACACAGGTAAAAGAACCCTTGCTCAATAGACCATGTCGCCACTTGTTGATCAACAATGTTTAAACACTTAAAAGTGCCTGTTTTTTATATTTTTTATATAAAAAGCAAATGTGAACAATAGCCCAACAGACATTAACAAAGTTAATGAACTGAGTGATTACAAATCAAGCTGTAACTCTCTACAAAGAGCTTTGATGGGCCAATCAATTGGTTCACTGCAACTCGGAAAACATTCATAATACAGGTAAACACAAATGGGCAGAAATACAAAATCCAATGAAAGTGGGACAGGAATAAGATAAAAGCCCAGACATATGGAGAACAATATCAAAAATATGAATAAGAGAACAAATAAATATCTGGAGGTCATTGACATCAAGAAAGCCTAGACACCAAGCATTGAAGAGTTGGAGAGAAGGTGTCTGTTCACACGACACTTGAAAAAACGGGATTCCTTCCTCTAAGATGTTGCCAACAACATTGTCTGGAAGACTGTTCCACTGTGGCACAGCTGTATGAATAAAGTTTCTGTCTAAGCTGTCAATTTATTTGCAACCTTGCGAAGAGCGCCAAGCTTCTGGCCAGCTTTGGTTGAGATAGCCGAGATGTGTTTGATCAAGTCAGTTTGCTATCAAAGGTTACACCCAGGATTTATAGTTTTTCTGCAGATAGTAGTTTGCAATCACCAAAGTAGAGTTCAAGTTTGGATGGGGTTTTCTTCCGGTTCCATTCCATGCATGGGGAACATGCATTGACTGTTGCATTACTGGTGCTGTTACATATCCTGTTACATATGAATGGTTTGGTTTTGCGTATGGTTTATAATGGACACTACCTAAGCGCGCACATACCGGCAGTCAAGCGTTTTGTTTGGCAGGCAATTGGCTCACACTCCGGCAGTTAAGCTTTTGTTTTCTTGGCTGGTGTGACGTTACAGGTGACATCATCTATAGAATGCCAAATATCTGAAAGTAGAACTGACATATTTGTCTTGTCAACCTGGCTTATGTCAGTGTCACACAATGATTGATGAAGATAATTTACATGGTATAATTGAATGTTTTATTAGGATTTGTTTTCATAATTTGTCAAAAGTCTGCCTGTAATTTAAAGACAATCCATTTAAACCATGTTTACCTTCTCCAGCAGTGCTTTAGTATACCTTTAATCACCTTTATGCAATGATAGAGTGGTAAATTACTAAATAAATAATAGGACAGAAAGTGATAGAGTAAAAAGCCACTGTGAAGTATAAGGTAAGGCCCCATGGAGCGTATGCATTAGACAGAGACTCAGAGAGTTCTACATGCAATAGATGCCATAGTAATAATTCTGTAAATTTAGCCGATACTATTTCCCAAATTCTCAACTGACTTCAATTTTTATCTGTAATTTGCAAAATCCCAACAATTATCAGTATATCATTGATCATACTCAGATCATCTTTGTGGTATTTAATTTGCACAAATTTAAGCTTGAAATTCACAAAATTAAATACCACTTTGCGCAATCAGTAGATTTCACAGTCTATATGTTTTGGATTTTTATCTCTGTATGAAACACTCAGATTGGAACTGAAATCAGGTTGTTAATCTATTGTTGATCTAGAATGTTGAAATTTACAAAGAAAAGTCTTTTGCCACTAATAATTTACCACATTTAGGTATATTGAATCTTGATTAAAAATGTGTCAGAAATGTATCAGCTTCCTGACACGTTTACATAGTTTATTTTTTATTTTGTTTTTTTGATTGATTAATTAATTGATTGATTGATTAATTGATTGATTGATTAATTGATTTTGTTGATTGATTGATAGGTGGATTGATTGATTGATCGATTGCACGGTCAGTCCATGTGGACTTTGCATGTTGTTATTGTTTTCAATATACAGCCTTTATTTATTTTTTAACCAACTTGATATTGATAAATATCTTACAAATTAAGGGTAAATCTAAACACAATAAATAAATAGCAGCCGCAATAACTTATAGTAAAAGGGTTTCTTGCACTTTAAAACATGGTTGATACTAATACCAAACCATCTTCCTATACTCTGATGTCTATGGGGCCTCAGGTGTATGCAAGGTCATTCCATTTGGCAAACGGATGAAGATTGCGACAGTTATTGATACAATATGGCTGGGATGGTGACATCCCCAACACTAGGAAGAATAAATGGGGCCCTCCCTGCCTAGATATATAATGAACTTTCACAGGTTTTACAAATGAAGTATGAGGTGACAATTTTTACTTCGTGATACGTAATTACGTGTGCTCTATAATTAACTCCTGTATATCGCAAGTACGTTAGGAATAAGAATCGATGCTGTGGTTAGATATATTCACATAAAATCATATACTTACTAACAAGATTGAAAATAAGTCTACCAAATGAATAATACAAACCTTTAAGTTTTTTAAACATAATTCATCAGTGTTCTTAATAATAAAAATGAACATTCAACAAAATAAACTAAATTAGATAGAGAATTCATTATTGAAAGTGAAGACTTAAAATAATTGTTAAAACCCTGTTTTGCAACTTTAACTTGGATCTTGGATCTTGGATCTTGGATGGTGTTGACCTCCAAATACTCGTACAGAGTTTTGACTGAAGGTGCGACATAGGGGGTGGTTAATTGGTGGAACGGAGAGGGCGGGAAAGGGCAGTTCTAAACTTGGACGGGTCAGTGTTTTCAACCGTTTCGGGTGAGAGTTTGTTCCAGTCTTTGATGGTCCTCATGAATAATGAGTTGGCGTATGTTTCAGTTCTCGGGTGCTTTTGTTGGAAATTGCTTAACATTCTAAATGAAAATGTAATGATACTTAGCAGAATAGGCTGTATGCTCTCACTGTGTATTGTAAAAGATACTCGATTAATATCAAAATTTAATCTTAAATCATGCAAAGCAAATAAATACACATTTGATTTATTTCCAAGCGAAAGTGACACTATTTTTGCTTTGTATGGTGTTTATATCTACACTGTAATTTGGCATGACATTTGCAATATACAGGCATACATTTACCGGAGCATGCAATGCATAAAGTGAATTAAAGGAGTTTTTAAGCATATGCTCTGTGAGGCAAAGAGGCCTTCTAAGGGCTCATTTTGTGCGACAAGTTTCAAGGGAAGGTTCAATTGCGATCGTTGCCATTTACAAATGAACCTATATTTTCATTAGAGATAAAGAAAGGGTTGCAATGTGTTGTAATATAGCATATACAAATATGTTCACAACACAGCATCCGTGTTGAGACCTCCATGTTGAGACATGTTATCATATTTGTAATATTGAAAGATGTAAATTAGATTGTATACTACAATAATGGTATTTGTTTGAAATATGTGTTGGTACAGTAAGTGATAATTAGGTGTGCTGCCTTCAGTAGACATTGGTAAATTGAGACATGCTATCTTTATTAGACAGCAATATAGCAATACATAAGTGCTCAATGGGTGTGCTGTCTTCTGTAGACAACAGTAAATTGAATTGTCTTTAGACCTGCTATCTTCAGTAGACAGCAACAAGACAGAAAGTGCTCATTTGGTGTGTTGTCTTCAGTAGACAACAGTAAATTGAATTGCATTAAGACATGCTATCTTCAGTTGACAGAAATAAGTGCTCATTTGGTGTGCTGTCTTCGGTAAACAATAGTAAATTGAATTGTCTTGAGACCTGCTATCTTCAGTAGCCATCAATAATATAGCAATAATTGCTCATTGGGTATGCTGTCTTCAGTAAACGATAGTCAATTGAATTGTCTTAAGACAAGCTGTCTCAGTAGAAAGCAATAAAATAGCAATAAGTGCTCATTAGGTGTGCTTTCTTCAGTAAACAATAGAAAATTAAATTGTCTTTAGACCTGCTATCTTCAGTAGACAGCAATAAATATAGCAATAAGTGCTCATAAGGTGTGCTGTCTTCAGTAAACAATAGTAAATTGAATTGTCTTTAGACCTGCTATCTTCAGTAGACAGCAATATAGAAATGAGTGCTCACAAGGTGTGCTATCTTAAGTAGACGACAGTAAATGTTATTGTCTTTACACTGTTATTACGGTTGTGTAAAATTTTACACAAGTTGTGTACATTTTTACACAACCGCTGTTTACTATAGGAACCTAGTAACTGTTGTGTAAACAGTTTACACAACCCTAAATGTGTAATATTTACACAATAGTTGTGTTAAATTACTATACAATAATGTGTAACATTAATTTACACAAATAAGTTGTGTTAATGGTTTACACAACAATTAGTTAATTTTCTACACAATAGTTGTGCATAACTATTGGGTTGTGGAATCGCCATTTAATATTTTACACAGGAATTGGTTAATTTTCTACACAATAGTTGTGCATTTCTATTGGGTTGTGGAACGGCCATTTTAATGGTTTACACAGGAATTGGTCAATTTTCTACTCAATAGTTGTGCATGGGGTTTTGGAGAGTTGATTGAAGTATTTGACGGTAAGTATATGTTTTACTCGAAATATTTCACTAAAAAATACAAAGTAGTAAAAAGTAGTCAGTGTGTGTGATTCTATCAGTTGGCTTTTTTTGGTAAATTAGTGAAAAATTATATCGGCGTGTGACTGTGAAGTGTAAACTCACTAAACTGTTAAGTGTGTAAGCTTATAAGCTTAAGTTTAGTTATTATAATTTTTAACTAATTTATCAAAAAAGCCAACTGATAGAATCACACATACTGAATACTTTTTACTACTTCGTATTTTTAACTGAAATATTTCAAGTGAACATTATACTTAACGTCAAATACTACAATCAACTCTCAATAACCCCACTCGCTTAAGCAACACCGACCCGTCCGCCATTTCATTTCCAGTAATTTTGGTCACAACAAGGGTAATTTGTGATTGGTTAATTTTTATCACGTGCTTAATTCAATTTTATATAATCAAATAACATTTTACACAACCTAGTATTAATACAATTGAATATGATTACACAAGGTTGTTTAATAATTACACATGGTTGTGTAAAAATCTTTTTACACAACGATCTTTTACACATGAGAATAACAGTGTAGACCTGCTATCTTCTGTAGACAGCAACAATATAGCAATAAGTGCTCATAAGGTGTGCTGTCTTCAGTAAACAATAGAAAATTGAATTGTCTTTAGACCTTCTATCTTCAGTAGACAGCAACAATATAGCAATAAGCGCTCATTATATGTGCTGTCTTCAGTAAACAATAGTACATTGAATTGTCTTTAAACCTGCTATCTTCAGTAGACAGCAATAATATAGCAATAAGTGCTCATAAGGTGTGCTGTCTTCAGTAAACAATAGTAAATTGAATTGTCTTTAGACCTGCTATCTTCAGTAGACAGTAGCAATAAGTGCTCATTTGGTGTACTGTCTTCAGTAAAAAATAGAAAATTGAATTGTCTTTAGACCTGCTATCTTCAGAAGACAGCAATAATATAGCAATAATTGCTCATTAAGTGTGCCATCTTCAGTAAACAATAGTACATTGAATTGTCTTTATATTAGTCGAGAAACGACTAATATACTGTATTCGTCCTGTTTCTTTCTTCTTCTTCTTCTTTCTTACGTCATGGGACCTATAGCTCCGTAACCATTGAGCCGATTTTGACCATATTTGGTCATAAGTACCCTTATGTGCACCACTACTCAGGTTGTAAAGCATAAGGGGTCAAAGGTCAAACAAGGGTAACTAGGGGTCAAAACGTGATTTTCACTTAAAACGCATTTGCAATTTATCGAAATGACCTAGGATCGTCAGAATTGGCCAACATATTCCTTTTGACCGTACGCATATATAATAGTTCGGTTTTTTAAATCGAATTTTTTTTTGGGTTACTAGGGGTCAAAATGTAAATGTTTACTCCATTCACTCAAAACCCTACTTGTCCGAGGGAAAATGACTGATGATACTCAGAATTGGTCAAAAGATTCCTTGGATCCATGTACATATAGGGTGCTTCTCCACTAAAAGTGACATTTCAAACGGGGTCACTAGGGGTCATTGAACTATACAGGTGTAAAACTGAAGACATGCTCTGATTTTGACCGGACTACTTTTTTCTTGTGCGCATTTATAAGCCAAGAAAAAAAGTCAATCACAAGTTTGGGGTCAAAGGTCAAGAAAATGTCACTAAGGGTCAAAATGTAATTTTTCACTCCATTCACTCAAAATACTACTTGTCCGAGAGGAAATGACTGATGATTGTCAGAATTGGTCAAAAGATTGCTCGTATCAATGTTCATATAGGGTGCTCCTCCACTAAAAGTGACATGTCACACGGGGCCACTAGGAGTCATTGAACAATACAGGTGTAAAATTGAAGACATGCTTTGATTTTGACCGGACTACTTTTTTCTTGTGCGCATTGATAAGGCAAGAAAAAAAGTCAATTATAAGTTTGGGGTCAAAGGTCAAAAAAGGTCATTAGGGTTCAAAATGTATTTTTTTAACTACTTCAGGGCTGAAATTTATAAAAAACAATTATCAAATACCGTACAACTTAAGGTTATTGCCCTTTGACAACATATAGCAAGGTCAAAGGTCAAAGCCCTCGACTAATATCCGTGATCTAAGATCACAATTATCTCTAGTTATACCTGCTATCTTCAGTAGACAACAATAATATAGCAATATGTGCTCATTAGGTATGCTGTCTTCAGTAAACATTAGTAAATTAAATTGTCTTTAGACCTGCTATCTTCAGTAGACAGCGACAATATAGTAATAAGTGCTCATTTGGTGTGCTGTCTTCATAAAACAATAGTAAATTAAATTGTCTTTAGATAAGCTATCTTCATTAGACAGCAATATAGCAACAAGTGCTCACTAGGTGTGCTGTCTTCAGTAGACAACAGTAAATTGAATTGCCTTAAGACACGCTATCTTCTGTAGACAGCAATAATATAGCAATAAGTGCTCACTAGGTGTGCTGTCATCAGTAAACAATAGTAAATTAAATTGTTTTTAGACCTGCTATCTTCATTAGACAGCAATATAGCAACAAGTGTTCACTAGGTGTGCTGTCTTCAGTAGACAACAGTAAATTGAATTGCCTTAAGGTCAAGTTTGTGTTAATTTTTTCACCTTTAGAGCAAACTGGTTCATTTAAATCATTGTTTTTATTGAAGATCTAGATGTCTTCTGCTTCAAAACAATCACTTTTGTGGGAGGTAACCAGCATTTTTTTTCTCGCTATGGGCCAATGATATCTATCCTAGGTACGACAGACTGCCTTTATCCTAAGATCAGAGATTCAAGAAAAAGCTAGAGATTTTGGAACTGATGTGGAGGTAATAACCTACAAATGCAAAATTATGAAACATTTAGGTACATTTACAGCATTTATTACCTTTTCTAGGATGTTAAATTTAGACTTATGGTGGGGTCAATCTTAATTTCAAACACTGCCGTGTAATGTCAGAATACAAAATATGATTTGGTGGTGTGTACTCTTAAGACAAGCTATCTTCTGTAGACAGCAATAATATAGCAATAAGTGCTCACTAGGTGTGCTGTCTTCAGTAGACAACAGTTAATGTTATTGTTATTGTCTTAATATACGATATCTTCAGTAGACAGCATTAAGGTGTAAAAATGAGCTTTACAATTAAATACACTAATTTATGTCACCTTCATTCAGTAAACTGCAATCAGTGGAATGATTGAGACACGCTGACTTGAGTGGTCAGCGGCGGTTTGAATTAATTGACCTTTGCTCTTTAAATCAGAATGAGCTATTTTGTTAAAATAGAATATCGTTGAAGGATTTCAATTGTATACTTCCATAGTTGTTTCGTGTACTTACACTAAGCGATCCTGGTGCTTTTGACCGAATACTGCATTAGCCATAGCCACCATAACTGATAGCGTATATTCTTTTATATAACCACATTGATAAATATTGCTGGTATTCCAATGTTTATATGTTCTTGTCATGTATATGTGATTGGAATATAGATTGAAGGTTGAGGGATATTGTTTACATATTACTCTTTATGTATATGCTCACCAAATAAGATCTACAAAAGAGAATTGTTTATATGGGCAGTGTTATTGTAAATTAGGTATCCCAACTAAATGATAGAAATAGAAGTATGAGATAAATATGATTTTGTGTAATGATTTAGTATGGTATTTTGGGATTCCATATTTTTTTAAATTTAACACAGACCAATTACTACTACCACATTTCATGTAGTATCATGAACATAAATACAATAATTCACGGTTAAGTCTGATGGTATTCGGATAATAATTTGTCTTATGCAGTCTAGTTTTTGAGTTAATTTATGAGTCATGTAAAATATAATATAAGCTATTTGTTTTTAAATGGTTTCACAAAATGCACAATTAAATTGGAAATATAAAACCCCTTTTTACAAACATTTATATAGATTTCTTTGTTTTAAATGTTGATTTGTAGTGGAACAAAACTGATGCATTGATATTACAAGTTCTTATAAATTTATACCTATTGCAAGCATTCTATAGCGATTGGCTCTTGGGAAAAGTTGAGGCCATTCCACTGTGATTGGCATATCAACACTTACATGTATCCATTTAGTACCTCCAACAAAGACCCTAATAGATTCCATAATGAATCGCAAGCATTTAGCTTGCTATACATACAGCCAGCCCTGTCTTCAGTACAGAAATCAATATGGCTGCTACATACTACCACTGCTAGATGTAGTCAGGAATAGGAAGATTGGTCATATCTAAATTAGAAAATGTAATAAACACTGTATTTACAACCTTAAATATGTGAAATGTATATACACATTCATACATAATTTGCGATATAATAATGTAGCAGCTAAGTATTCGAGTATTTAACCAATGTTTGTTTTTTCACTAGTGAAATGGCCTTTAAATGCATGTAATGCTTATGCATTGATTATTCATGAACTTGATAGCTGCAGATAGCGGAGCAAAGCTGTTATTTGCATATACACGCTGCTAAGGCATCCAAGGGGTGATTCATCATAGATGGAGGTGCTATACATCTCAATGGAAAATTAGGTGTTATAGTCATCGTGCAAAATATGCTTTGTTTGAGAGAATGCAATATTAATAATATCTCTTTTATTTATAAGCAGACCATTTAGGGGTCTATGTAATTCAGTGGATATTTGTCTCTTGTGTGTAAATTCACATGGATGAATTTAGATTGTTTAGTGTAAAAACTTGATTGTCATTTGAAATCATCTAGACTTGGCAGTCTTTATATTACAGAATAACAAACCAGCAAATGTAAATCATAGTCTTTGTAAAAAACGTAAATATAATAGATTAATTGCTGCTAGTGCTGTTTTTGTGCTAATTTTGGGAAGTTGTATGTGATTATATTAATCCCTATAATTGTGTGTCCAACAATTTCATTTTTAAATGGTTCTTTTTAGTCTGAACACAGGAGTGTGAATTGATATTAATGCAATGCACATAGTGGTTATCTCTTGCATAATGATGAACAGACTCCAAATTTACAGATTCAAATTGATGAATTCCATGTTAATAATTAAAAAATAATTTGTGTTGCTTCATCGAATCTAATTTAGCTCCTCAGTTTTGATGATAGGATTAACCTGTTTGATTCTACATCAACAACTAGTAGTTTAAACATAGTGATCAATTATGATTTTGTATATGAATTAATATTTCCACAGGTTTTTTTTTTTGTACTTGAAAGTTATCCCTATACGTTTTCTACTGGTGAACGAGCCATTTCTAGTGATTTATGAAAATTAAATTTGAACAAAGTAGCATATTATTAAAAAAACACCAACACGAAATGGACATAGACATACATACAAATATTTGCTGTGCTTTTGCTTTTATCTGGTAGATGTGTACATATGGTACAGTTGGATTCAATACTACACATTGATATTGAACGTCACAACCCCCAGGTGTGTGATTCAATAATAGTGTTAAAACCAATCTTTTTTGTGGTGGTTTTATTTTGAAACATTTTCTCATCGATGTTAAACTGTGAATTTAAAGACAAACAAATAAAAATGTATTTTTGTTATAGAGTTAAATGAGCCACTTGCTCAAAGGTTTTCAAAGGTTGGACACCATGAAAAACTCTGTAAGCGAACATATTGGCTTTTACGAACTAAGTAAAGGCGCTGTCACACCATAGCGTATGGCCTGAACGTGGCCTAAACGTATGCCGACGTATTCAAAAAATAGCTCGAAAATTGTCAGAGTCCGAGAACGTCCAAGAACGTCCAACTTCCCAACGAATTGCGTCAACATCGGTGATGGAATGGACGTATCCATAGCGTATTAAACGCATACATAGCGTATGACTAATGTATTGATAGCGTATCACTAACTTATAACAAACTTATGACAGCGTATCACAGCGTATGCGATCGGCGAGCGTATGACCAACGTATTCGTAGCGTATGTCTGCCGTGCTCGACGTATCCTCAGCGTATCCTCGGCGTACAACGAACACGTGACTTGTGCCGTTGCAGAAATTGAGTTTCGTACACGGCGGGACAAGTGTTGCCAGTTCAAGTAAATGCAGCCTAGATGATAACTATTAAAATATCTAGAAGGGTAAATCTATATGTCCAACCTAAAACTTAAGACGATTAACGTACCTCTAACGTATGTCAGCGTATGTCTAACGTATGTCAGCGTTTGTAAACGTATGTCTAACGTACCACGAACCTATCGGGAACTTATGCAGAACGTAAGTTAAGCACACGTTGAGTACGTCGAGAAATTTTGAACATGCTCAATAATTTTTCGCGGGCTCGACGTGTTCCAAATTTTCACAACGTATCACAGCGTGCTCTTAACGTATACGACGTATCCCAAACTTACCCCTAACTTGTATCAGCGTACACCAACGTACGCCAACGTATTTTTCGATATTTCGCATACGTTGTTATACGTTCAGGCGATACGCCATGGTGTGACAGGGCTACCGTACAGCTAGCGCGCATTCAGCGTTTTGGGAACTTATGGAAGGTTTGAGTATATAAATGGGTCCCTTGAGTATCTCATCCTCACTTCTTCATGGTCTGTCGTGCTGAACACATATCAACCCATCATCATATGCTACGAATACGCTACGCTACGTTAAGTATACGTTAAGCATACGTTAGTCATACGCTCGCATACGCTGTGATAAGCTGTCATAAGTATGTTATAAGTTAGGGATACGCTATGAATACGTTAGTCATACGCTATGTATACGTTCAATATGCTATGGATACGCTATGGATACGTGACAGGGCCTTACACGATCGCCCGACATAAGGTGAATACGTGAGAATACGTCGAATCTCGTTGGAAATACGTCAGGCATACGTAAGACATACGGCACATATACGTTATCAACTCGTTATCACTACGTTGGCTGTACGTTTCCCCGTCAGCCTACGTTCATCAACGTATACCAACTTACGAGTAACGTACGAGTAACGTACCACTAACGTATGTCAGCGTATGTCAACGTATATTTAACGTACCACAAACTTACCGGGAACTTATGCAGAACGTATTTAGCACACGTTGAGTACGTCGAGAAATTTTGAGCATGCTCAATATTTTTTCGTGGTCCAAATTGTCACAGCGTATCACAGCGTGCTCTTAACGTAAACGACGTATCCCCAACGTACCCCTAACTTATATCAGCGTACACCAACGTACACCAACGTATTTTTCGATATTTTGCATACGTTGAGGCGATACGTTATGGTGTGACAGGGCCTTAACACTCAGGCACGCAATTAAGCTAGATTTATTTAGAAGAAAAAATACAAACAAACACTAAAAACATTTGATTACAATTGTCATGCTCTGTACATGCCTTATTGTTTAGATTAATTACTGAAGTAATATATTATGTGCATGATGTTGGATTGCGGACGCATGACTCACTGATGTGAAAATTAACAGAAACATTGTCTATGAAAGAAACACAGTCGTAAATGTTATGAATTATTGATGATGGTTCACCAAATAAAGAACTATTGATGTTTACCCCAAATAATATAAGGATTAATAAATAAGTATGCTCACTTCATACAAAATGGCTTGTACTAACAATTTTAGACCACAAATATACCATTATGTATTATGTTTATTTTTTGATATTTGGAGTTTTAATTCTATAGTGACCGTTTGATATATGCCTTTTAAAATTTAGCCACTATAACCAGCCATACCAAGGCATCTCTAACCTATATCATTTACAGTAGAATTTGACTCTTAACATCCGCTATTAAAGTTTGTCAGAGGCCAATGGCAGAAAAGGACTTGTATTTCTTATTTGATCTTCTCATATTGTGAGGCTACAACCTTTCTCTTTGCTAGTAGGTATCCATGCATGCTTTAAAGGGGATGAGGTTATAAAGGTCAAGTCTACATCATATTCATCAACAAACCTGACTCTCCTTGTCTACAAACAAAAATCAATTCTTATTATGTAACATGATGGTGACATGATCACATGTATGCAAGGGTTTATATACGGAGTTGGGTGTCAAGCATAAATATGGAATGGGTTTAATATGAAACAAACAGTTCAATGGAAACGTTCAAGCTACATGCACTTTCTGCTGCTCACTCACTGCTAAAACATTGAATTGTGCATATATTTCTATAAAGTATAACGTACAAAATTATGAAATTAACAACATAAAAATTGTAATAGCGTTAAAATTTAAATTTGACAGTACACAAGTTATCATTATCACTCCTGAGGCACAGTCCACTATCATCATGTGTTTTCTATTAAATCATAGAATGTATCAAAGAAATTAATGAATGAGGCTTGTCAGTTTAAGTTAGTATGTATAGTAGGGCGGGGCGTAAATAGGGAAGGTATTTTGTTCAAATCGGCCATGGTCAAAATGTATTCCACTTGACCCCACATGATCAAATATGCACTTTAAAAAAAATTTGGAGGGGGTCTTCAGTCCCCACCACTACCCTTTATCCCCCTATAGGGGAATACATGGTAAAGTTGCCAAATTGGTGTAGCAAAATTAGGTTTCGACCTAGAACAAATTGATACATATTTTTTTCAGCTTAATGCATTTCTATAAGGTACCCATAATGACATACTAAAAGTCTGAAAATATCAGAGTGTTAGAAATATGATAATTTGCATAAACTTAAAATGGCCGCTAATTTGAGCATTTTCATTGTTTTGGACTTATTTCTTATCTTAGATAGTTGTTATGGCACTTTAAATAGCTTCAGCATATATTTTATGAGTGTATAACGTCTCCAAGGACATACAGAGACATATCTGCCCTAATATGTGTATCTTAAATTGCATAAATAACAAATGGCCGCCAAAATTCTCAAATTAGCGGCCATTTTAAGTTTTTGCAAATTAGGCATATTTCTACCACTCTGATATTTTCGGACTTTTAGTATGTCATTATGGGGACCTTATAGAAATGCATTGTGCTGCAAAAATTATGTTTCAATTTATTTTAGGTCGAAACATAATTTTGCTACACCAATTTGGCAATTTTACTATGTATTCCCCTATAGGGGGATTAAGGGTAGTGGTGGGGTCTGAAGAACCCCTCCGATTTTTTTTAAAAGTGCATATTTAATCGTGTGGGGTCAAGTGGAATACATTTTGACCATGGCCGATTTGAACAAAATACCTTCCCTATTTACGCCCCGCCCTACATTGTATAGGTTAGTGACCCATTGCTTGAATCCGGGGGGGGGGGGCACTGACATTTGAAAAGGGTATAGGTATGTGCCGCGCTGAAGACCCCCTTTTTCACCCTCTGCTGCTAGTTCTTATGACCCCCCTTTTGAACCTGCATCAGTTCTTAAGACCCCATTTTTATTGAAAATTCAAAAATCGCGAAATTTTGCGTTCCAAAGCACCAATTTTGTGTTCCAAAGCCCCAATTTTTCGAAAATTGAACTATCGGCCAGTTCTCAAGACCTATTTTTTGGAAAAAAAATCAGTTCCTAAGACCTTATTTTTCGTCATAAAATCCACTCAGTTCAGTTCTTTAGCCCCCCCCTTTTTGAGACCCTGGGCGGCACACCCCCACCCAAAAAAAAGTTGAGTGCCCCCCCCGGGGCTTGAATATGGCAATAACTTGGAGCTGCTGAGGAGCTCTCATTGTGACAGTGTAATAAGCATCAAAATGCTTTACTTACATGTAGTTTTGATTGAAAAGTGTTTAATTCACTTAGTGTTTTACAATAATACACATGAATCATTGTTGGTTCAATATAGTCAAAACTTTTATTGGTGCAACTGTGTAATGCAATGTACATCCTAGACTAGATACAAATCTTGCTTAAACAATGTTGTTATGCTTTATTCTGTTGTGGGCTTGATTAAAGTCTAGCATCATATCCCTGAATGTATGTTGGATTCAACAGTCGTCCGCTTTTCTAGATGCTTATTTTGCAAAACTTATTTTATTTCACTTTGTATTGACAAATTAAATAAAGAAATTAATTATCAGGTCTAGCTTTGGATACATTCTGGAATGGTGCATCCAAAGAAAATACTGTAAAACACTATAATTTTGCGTAAAATTTATTTCACGAATTTTATAATTGCTGCTATTTTAGCGGGCATTTAATTTCACGAATCTGGAATTTCTACTGTTACTTTCAATGCAAAATTATCACAGTATTTAATTTCGCGAATCCACATTCCTCGCGAAATTCACGAAATTAAATCCCTGCAAAAATGAAGTGGTTTTACAGTATATAACTGCCTGTGTTTTATTTTATGCTGTTTCCCAACGAGTCGAGAGTGTTTGCACATTAAATTACACTAATCTTAAATATCTGTTTGGCAGTGACAACCATCTCTGAAGATTTAATATAGAAAAGTGCTTAAACATACAGATCCATTGGGTAACCTAAATTGAGTTGATGTGTGCCTAAGGTAATACCATATATAAGACTTATTCAATTCATTCCATGCATCTCACAGTGGGAGTCAGACTCGGGAGGCACATCATCATCCGTTTACTGTCTTCCTGTTTTTAGCTCGCAATGAAAATATCTAGTTGGTTTCAGTCTCCTTGGGCCTGCCAGTGCCAGTCTACTGAGTATATGCTGCAATACATCCATAAAGGACTGTCTAGTATGTGGCAGTACACGCTGTTTAAGTCGCTGGGGGAAAAAGGGTTTCTTTTCAATTTCATCTTCTAGATTTAACTTTAAAAATGGTTGCCATGCTCACTACTTTGTAGCCCAATTGAGCTTCTTTTTGTCTCCGATATAAATAGTTGCTATAGAAAATATTTAATTTGTAAAATTCTAGTCCCAATAATACCAAATGATTATGAAACAAATGGAGGCTTAGAAGTCATGCAATACGTCAGTAAGACAATACGTCAGTAAGACTTGTTGGTAAATGTATCAACTTGTTCAGATTGTCAATAATATAACAATAATTACAATATACAAAACAACAACAATTACAGCAATACTTTAAAATAAATGAATGATATACAGTAAATGTTTCATGTTGCCAACAATTATTTCAGACACGGATAGAGATCACAAACCACAAATTGTATTAGGAGTTGATAGGTTGGATTACCATTGGATCGGATTACCATTTATATTATTTTTAAAAATTTCTACCTACACCTACACAATTTGAATTCAAGCGAGATCACATAGATAAGGTTAAAGGTTACATGTGGTATTCATATCAATATTTATCAGACTGTAATGATAAATAATTGAGGAGAGGATGTATAGATTGAGGCCTGTCATTGTTTGAAGCCTATATTCACCCTATATGCCCCTTCTTGTTAGAGATCCTCACTTGCTTTAATAATTCAGTATTCATCTTGTGCGAATGTCTGCTGCCAAATAAGGCCTTTGCGAAAAAATCTTGTCTCCAAGCTTTCCTCACACAATCTTTTGAAAACCATCATCTATTAATTCACTGCCCATCCCATTGTGATTTTTATATTCAATTAAATCATGACATGAAAATGTTTGTTTACAAAAATGGCCAGACCCCAACAATTTGTTCAAATGAAATCTACATTCGTATATTTCAAGGTGTATATAGGATTTATTTTTAGCTTTTGGTACCCCTCAAAACAGTTGTTGGTATATGGTAATGTGACCTTTTCTTTCTAACATAAAGTGCTGCAATGCTCATCTCCCTTTAGGAGCGGGAGGATGTGGGTAAATAGCTATCTTGTCAACATCTTGTAAGGATAAAAGGAGTGTTGACTTCTACAGGCCTCAAAGGTTATGTGCGATACATGGCAAGGCATATTTCTTTGATACAAATTAGTGAACATGTTATAAAGAAAATTAGTTGTAGACTTTGAAATTCATTTAGAATATACTAAATCTAAATTGTACAGTGGTAAAAAATATAATATAAAAGACAAATGGCTAAAAAGGGGTAAGATAATTTTAGAGCAGTATATGATGGGAACGGATACGAAACACTTATTGCCCGACTTGCATTAATGGAAATATATCAATACAAAAACCCAAAACAGTCATCAGTTTGGTAACCTTACGTCACTGAGTAAACTTATCACTTGCAGGTTAGTATTGGATAGCCCGAGTACTCTTAATAAACACCTCACTGTCATACTGTGCTACCATACCACAAATACTGGTGACTCATGCAACTGTTTGTATCAACAACATTATTCAAAAATCGTTCTTGTGGTTGCTATAGTAACAGAAAATGTAAAATGTGTTTTGATTTGATTTCATCAATTGTTTACTAAACCAACAAAACGTTTCACCTTTGCCTTTCTCTATCTAAGCTGATTAAATATTTAAATTTGTTATTATAATTTATACACTTCCGTGACTGTTTAATATCCAAAGATATAATAATTAATGCATACACATAAACTGGCAAGGTATGCTGTGGCAGGTTGGTGTGATGTGATATATTATTGAGGGTATCTAAACATGATGTATTGTGAATGGTAATATGGAAATGGTTTGATGTACAACCCACGCTCTAGCTTGCTGGCCTGTAAATCACAGAGTGATAGATAACTATAAGCAGCAAGATAGGGGATACCAAATAATAGACTTGGTTTTTTTTTATGAATTGAACAGTCTGGTATAGGACAGGTTATGTACCATTTGACAGACCCTTAGGACATTTGTGGCCTACATTTTGTAGACTGAATGTAAGAAGGGTGTAACTGTATAGCAATAGCTAAACACTTATAACTTTCTTGCTATTAAATGCCTGACCCGACGTTTGGTATATAGAGATAGAGATATATATATATATCTCTATCTCTATATACCAAACGTCGGTATATAGAGATAGAGATAGGCCTTTTCCCCTTGGTTAAAATTCTTGCTGTAGTTTTTTAGTGTTGGTACAGTTTATTCACAATTGGAAGGGTTAACCAATAGGAATAGGTGATGATGTAAATCAACACATATGTGAATGTCTTGTTGTGAGGACATTTAGACCGACATTGTGTATTTTTTATCTAAAATAATAAAAAATAAAAACAACAACAAATAACCTCTTACAGCTAGGATAGAGAAAATTGACAAGTAAATAACATTTGTTAATTTCTGTAACCAACTAATTGATATGATTTTGAAATGTGGACAATCTTTCTGCTAGGTATCCAATTGATCCCAATATCAACAAATATTAAATATATTTGACATGGATGAACTTACAGGGGTTAATCACATTCAATCGTAGGGATTTTTATCCTTAACCCTAACTCTACCTCCCACTTTTCCAGAATTTTTTCTTCAACATGGAAAATCGACCAAAATACCCCCCCCCCCCCCCGGATTTGATCCAGGGACCTCTAGCACCAGAGGCGAAGAATTCCACACTACACCACAAGACTATTTGCGCAATATATGGGCTGGGTCCATTTTTTCATTGAAAAACTTCCATGCCGGGTGGTACCAACGTGCCCAGTCGTGGTATTTTGGGGTATATGGTAGGGTTAGGGTTAAAAGATGTTTTTATTCTCATTTCCATATCAAGAAAGTAATTAAAACCCAACACTGATCAAATTGTTTAATTAACTTGGAATTTTAAGGAATGGTATATGAACATGGTATTCAATATATCTAGGCCTTTACAATCTGTAGCCGAAATGAAAATGTCAGAATTTGTGCGAATTTCTAATGGTGCGTTTCTCTCTCTCTTGTTTTTCCATGTACTTCTGATGACTTGAACATGTGCCAACATAATAGGTAAGTGTTTTTGAATTGGTTTTCATGTAATCACCAGGGTCCGCAATAAGCAGTTGCAAAATGCTCATCCATCCTTATTTTTTTGCTACACAATTTTGGAAATGTGTAGCAATTATATACCATATGTTTACATACAACATTGGGAAAATATTTCAAAATGCAAGCTTATCAAGCAGTTTTTGTTAATTAGAAACCTTAATGCGGACCCTGGTTATCACTATGTCCTCTTCTAATGGAAGAAAATTCTTAACAATGAAGACTAGATTTGTGTGAATTTAATGATGACGTTGAGAAGACAGCATTCTCATCAAGCATAACATTGCACCATTATTGGAATCGTTTGGATGAATTGTTGTAAAAATAAATTCTGGTGATATGTAATAACGATAGCCTATACTTCAACTCAGCTTTTCCAGGCTTAATTTGGCAACTGTATATAACGGAATAGAGCAAATCTCAGGAATAATTTATACACTCATTCTATACTGTGTGGACATCTGTGACAAAATATGTGAATAAAGAATAGGAAAAGCATTGATATAATAGGTGTACTTGTTATACCAAACAAATATGTTGTTATCAGTAACCTATAATTAATTAAGAAATATTGTTATTGTAGGGCCTAAAATGAATTGTTTTACCAATACCGAGTATGTCTGTCGGGATATGTGATGTGTATATCAAGTAGTTATAACTCCTTGGGTATATCAAATATTATTGAGTCACTTTTGTCCTTTTCGTCCTTCATACCAAGACAATTCCATCCTAACTTGCAACCTTCATATTGAGGTCAAAGGTCATAAGTCACATCAATGTCAAAGTTCATCTTATATATATATATATATATATATATATAGGTTTATATGATGTCATTTTCTCCAAAAATCAATCCAATATTGGATATTGAACAAAACTTTGACTTTCGAATCAGGACATTTACGTTGCTTATCTAGGCATTTTATGAGACAGCCTTTTGAAATAAAGAAGTCCTTATTTTTTTTCTAGTTCAAAGTCAACGGATTACTCTTTTGTTAGGTCTGATACTGAACACAATTATGTTATATCCCTGAATGTGTAGGTTAAACGTGTAAGAATGTAGATATGTCAAAAGTCACTGCAAACCTTTGTGGGTTGAATGCATGAACATTTACTACATGTTTACCTGCACAAATCTGACAGTTCTGTTATAGGATATTATTAATGTCAATGGTAGAAATGATTTATGTTTTAGACCTATATGAAACCATATTTTAGGCTTTACACAAGAATTGGTTATTTGCTGTGAGTAACACACACATTTTTCTCTCACTTTGCTGAAAGGGTGAAATTACCATCCCTTACACAATGGGGTGTGTCTTTAGTTTGTTAAATCTGATTTTCATAATTTAAAAATTCTAATGTAATGTAAGGCTACAGTAATGTCAAAGTGGATTACAAAACATTCATACACTCTATGTAGTGTTGAACCAATCAGGAAGCAGGAATTACAAATACGCGGAGTGCATTGAAAGTGTCCACTGCACTCCGCGTATGCGCCGTTCCAATCACGCAGTGCGCGTTTTGTTTTGATTCGTTGTTCAAGATTCGTGGGTTCGCCGATTTTCACTGCGGGTGTTAGCAAACTTGTTAAAGTGTGTTTAGTGTATGAATTAGGTCAATGCATGCGTATGTTTTGTTTCTCGAAAAATTAGAAAAATCAATGCACTTGCGCAAATGTTGATATGCTCACAATAGCACTCCCCCTTCGGGGTCGTGCCATTATTCACACATCAACATCAGCGCGCGTGCATTGATTTGTCTAATTTCTCTCGAAACAACACATACGCATTTATTGACCTATAAACAAATCTGAAATCATTGATTTTCATGATAAAAACATTACCGAAATGTGGGCATCGATGGGTATTAATCATTTTGGGACACCCTGTAATAGAATAAGGGTTTTCACAATCGCTGAAACCACAATATTGTCAAATTGAAATATTTTGATCACACAGTTTATTTTGCAAAATTACATAAAAAACCTATTTTTCCAGGTCATCACATAATAACAGAATTATTCACTTTTAAAACCCTTTATGTCACTGTTCACCACAGAATAATGCTTTGCGGAATAATGCTTTGCAGAATAATGCTTTGCGGAATAATGCTGCACGGAATAACGCTGTGCGGAAAAAGGCTGTACAGAATAATGTTGTGCGGAATAATGCTGCACGGAATAACGCTGTGCAGAAAAAGGCTGTACAGAATAATGTTGTGCGGAATAATGCTGCGCGGAATAACGCTGTGCGGAATATTGCTGTGCGAAATAATGCTGTGCGCTGTATCCCAGTTGTGGATTATTCTATTCTTAGTGCCATAAAATTCTTAGGATGACCCAGACCTGACCGATCATTCAAACCAGAAATTGTGGAATATCAATCAAAAGGCATAAAAAGATGATACACTCCATTAATTATGAACTATTTCTTAAAGAGTTCATGTATAGTATCACAGTATATCCTGGATTCAGTGAAGTATGGAAATCCCAGGTTTAGAACACAGGACCTGTCAAAAATTGTTTTTTGTCCTGACATTTAATTCTAAATTTATTTGATACATGTTCACATTTTCAAATCATTCATGTTCAAACATCTAAACATCAAATTTTGAACCTACTTTTGAATCTGATCTGGACCACAGGACCTGTTAGATTCTGTTTTTTCAGTCTTGTGTCAGTTTCTGTTCTGACATAGATGGAATGCAAGTCATTTTGATACTTGTATATATTTTCTAGCAATGAATTGTAAAAATTGATCAATTTTCCATGAGCACCAATGAAATATAATCAGAATTTATATTTAAAGAAGACCAAATGATGCCTATTACCTTTAATCTGAGATGACATTTTCCAAAATATGATTGTAAACTTGACCTGGCCTTGGAAAGCCTTAAGTGTCCTGTGCAAGTTATGGATAGTGCTATTTGTACACATCCTATTTTACCTTGTGTGACAGTTGTAATTAGTTAAGTTACTGTAAATAAAAAATCCATTAAAATGGAACGGGGCAGTCTAAGAGAAAGAGGCCTGTTTTGTTAACATTATCTGGAATGGGGAGGGGAGTAAGTAAGTATGGTAGGGGTTTTCACAAAGCTGTATTTTCTTAGACAAGAGTGCAATTTCTTCACTATTTTCGATTAATGAGTCGAAGAAGATTTCATGAGAGCTAAAACAGGCTGGCAAAGACATAACTCATCTGTTTCATAGCGAAATACCGGGGAAATAGTGTAAGTGTATTTTTCATAATATTTAAAAAAATGTCAAATACCCTATGAGATCATTTACCGACTGTACTAGTCTAAACCGTTGGCAATACTATATAACAACTTCAACATGCTATACAGACTCATTCATGTCACTGTACACCTAACGCAGAACCACTAATGCATCGCTAGATTCATGGGGATTTTAGACAACATATTCTTGTTAAAATGATACTCCGATATGATAAGAAATAACGTACAAGTTTATATTTTAAACGAGAACTGAAGTCGGAACATAATATTTTCAAAATCTTGCAAGAAATATCCCCAAAATATCCCCAAAATATCCCCAAAATACCACATTATCATTCCGGGTTGTATTTATTCCGTGCGGTTCGCTGGTTTCATTTTTGTTTTGTTACACATTTAGTCAAGCGTAGGAACCAATCAAACGGGGACTGTGCAGTTCATAACTCGGCTATTAGTTTTACCATATACAAAACAGATTTTTCAGAAACCTTTCCCAACTTTAAATGTCTATCTCAAGATTTACTGAACAATTACTGGGCATATTTGTACTTATGTCAATGCATTTCTCATGGTGGTTCTAAATATGGTCATGAAATTCAATAATTTTGACATTTTTTAAACATTTTGTGAAATTTTGGAATGTCGTCTGCAGCCGCCTGCCGCGTGGAAAGTGTTAATATTTAGCTGAACTTTGATGGTTAATAATGAGCTTGATAGGAATGATATAACAGTCTCGTCTATAATTCATGAACGCCATAAGCACTTGTGCAATACATTGTACAACTTACATTTCATCGTTAACCACCTAAATACTAAATAATTGAGTGGAAACCATCAACAAACATGGCAACCTACAGTGAATGCTGGTAACCTAAATTACAGCATTTCCAAAAAGAGTTAAATTTCAACATTGATACACACGTCTGCATGCATAAGTATAGTTCATGCCGATACAGACTCGTAACGCACAATGTCATCTTTGCCATCACTTCTATATATTCTGTATATGTTGAGACAATTTGTTTGGCAATTTCACACATAAGCACACCTGCATCTATATCTGGAAATACACTAACATTGTCAATTTCGCAAATTCATGGAAGTAGAGGTCGATCCCCCCCCCCCCTAAAAAAACCCCAAATGATCACTATGGAAATTTACCGTGTCATTTAAAATTGTTGCCGTTGTTTTGTTGATGTGAATACCTGCTGATAAAATAGGTCCATCCCCCAATTAATGTGAAACATGATTTTGTGTCTCATTGGGCTACCCTACATTGAATGATTAAAAACAAGACAACAAGAAATGGCTTTAGTGAATTCTCAATACAGTCCGCATATCTTCGGAGTTCCTTTAGTATACCCTACCGCTGCATGTCTTCAATGGGGACTTTTAAAGAACGACCCATACACTTACACAGTGAGGAATAAAAATAGTAGGGTATTCTAAATCTTACCCATATCTTCAAGCTTAACCTCACAATTTTGAATGGCTCTGTCAATGGGCATAATGACAATAGCAAAACACAGTGACTGAGGGGCAACCAATTTTGCCTTGGTTGTATACCCTGAATCATGATAGAAATAGGACGCGTCATAAAACAGCACAGTTATAAGCCAGCCATGCCTAACAACACATACATACCCGATGTAAAGTGGAGATGTTTGGGCGACATTAATTTTCGTGGCTGTGACAAAAATGATAGTGCAATAATGGTTCACAATGATAATTTATACAATATTGAATGGCTGTGAGTGTGATACAAGAATATATTGTATGAGCTAGAAAAATATTCCACTCGTGCAATATTTTTACATCAAGTGCAATCTTTTTATATCATGTGCAATATTCAATATTATTATTATTATTTATTAAAGACTGTTTTGACCAAAAATAAATAAATTAGCCCGATTTGACGATAATCTAAGCGAAATTAAAACGCCGATCTCAAAAATGTACTAGTCGAAAAATCTGTGCATTCATTCTCACATGCACAACTTTTGGTGCACACTATTCAGGCACTGTTATTGTACCGGTTGGGAGGCCCATATAAATAATAATCTTAATATTGTAAAATCTGGAATTTTACAAACACAAAGTTAGATTTTGCAAATCCACAAATCGGTGATGGTGATACCCACCAAAATATATACACAGGTAACCACAATGTATACCTTGTGAGTGCCTTACATCATGCTGTAAATAGCCAGTCAAGGTTCATTCACTGCCAATGCTATGTGTTATGGGTGTGTAGATCAGCCAAGGCTTTAGCCTCTAGGTCTCTATTTATACTCTATGATGACACATGTACTGTATACACACCAGTGCACAATACCAGTGATGCTTTGGTAGAAAGGTACGCTACGTGAGCAAAGTCGACAGGTTCAGTCCAGACGACAGGAAGTACGGCACATAGCTGCCCAGACAGGAAAATATCGTGGATTTTATACCAGGAGGGATTTATTGCTCTGGGATTTTATATGAGATATCTTCCTTCTCAACCTCCTCAAGATGAATGGTGTGAATGGAATGCACTCCTCACCTAAGATTACCATTGAGGTAGAAGGGCAAGCTGAATGGACAACTCATACTCCAACTAAACCTAGGAAAAGCAAAAATGGACCCATGTATAAGGTAGGCGTACACCATGCCACAACATGCAACTAGCCAGCAGGGGAACTAGATTGAGCTGGGATATTTATAGGCAAAACAAATGCCATGTGTGGTGTTGCAAATAAATATGACAATATGTAGGACTTAACTACACATTTGTGCAAGGTTGTTGTATTTTATTTTACCATAATAAAATTAAACAGTAAAAACACATTCAATCGCATAGTATTTATTTCCACAAATTACTGACAGGCTTCATTTTCGATTTAATTTGGTGAATTCTTATGCCATCATATTTTATAATTTCACTAACCTGATCCACTCATCAAATTGGCAAAATAAAACCTCAAAAAGGGAGTTTTACAGAAAGCTTGCTATTATGTTTTGCCCAAATAACAAGTAGGCCATTTTTAGAGAATTTACCAATTCAAATTACAATACATAATAATACACGTGATAATGAGACACTTGCATTGAATTGAATTTACACTATTAAAGTAAGGAATAAGTTGAACAATCAATTTGTACTGCCATTTTAAAATCATATTTGATAATAACTGATGCAAATTGAACAGTAATGTTCGTATACATATAGCGCCATTTTATTGGTGGGATAAACACCCACCATCAAATAAAAAGTGCCAAACCAAACCACTGCCCTACTACTAACCACATCAGGTTGACATGGCAACAACAATGTTGGTTTTAAAATGTCTGATATTTGAGGATGTACATAATGTATTGCACTGCATGATGCTGTCTATTCATTATTAGAAACCCTGTACTATGGACTATTCTAATTACTAGCGCCAATAACACTACCCAGATCAAATATACTTTAGACGGTCCCACTATTTATTAAAATGTGGATAACTGTGATATTGCCGTGCATGGTAAGGCGTTACAAGTCTACAAAATTTAGAGTATGTGAATTCATTAGAACATACCATGATCATGCATTATTCTAAATAGGCAATTTTGATAATATACTTCATGATATATTTTTTCAAGGCACTCTATCTGATTTGTAATTTTGGCTGCGGGACATGTGGGCACAAAACGGTTATTTGCTTTGATGCCAGAGGAAAAGCCATTTTTAATGATGTGGTTCATTAATAAAGGCCGTTGCATAGGTCTAAAAATCGGGCCTAAAGAAGAAATACGGTTCGTTGTCACAAACAGATCAAAGAAAAGTAGGCCTATATTTTAAAGGTTCCCCCATCAACGTGTTATTACGTATCTAGAAAAATATAGATTAACATAGTTTTGTTTACATCAACGTTACTTAATTTTGTTTACATCAACATTGCTTAATTTTGTTTCGGCCGAGTGTTACCCTTTTTGTTTCCAAGACCACCTCATCTTTTTAATTACTTTTCAATGTGTTCAATAGCATCATTACCTGCCTGTGAAAGCAGTACCGAAATCCTTTGAATCATTAAGCCAACACATTCATGGATTCAAATCTCTCTAAACAAATCCCTACATTCATCAGCAACTCTAAATCGGCAATTCTAAATCCAGGTTAACGTAACCGCAACATTAAAGTTGCGAAGATAGATTTATCACATGAAGTATATACGCAATTTGTCGTGTGAAAGAAGCTACAGATAATTTTTCCCCGCGACAAATTTGTGTCCGTCCGCGAAATGGAGTATATCCCAGGCTTTAGTCTGGTCGGGAGGTGTATGAATAGGCCCTACACCTGATCAGTGGATGATGCATGTGTTGATTCGTAGACCCCGTAACTGTTGGCCTACAGGTCAAGGCCTCGGCCACACAGTATGGTGTAGTTGCTGAGGTAGCAAAACAAATATAACAAATTATGCAACACTTGCCGCACATGATAGGCCATCGGTCAGTACATGCATGAAGCACAGTATGCTTAAGCCTAATTATTGCATTTTATTTATAATAAATAAAAAAACCTCCCCGCTACCCTAAAGCTTATATCAACTACATGCTTGATTCATATGTTGTGGGGAAAACGTGAGCGTGATTCATAAACGTTAACGTAAACAATTTGTATATATTTGGTTTAAAAACCAATATACATGTATTGTTTTAGGACTATGTCCTCGTAATTTTGGTAGTTATCACAAGTGAACTAAAAAAGCCAGTGTTATCTTCGGAATACTTCAGATAGAATATCGAATTAAATACAAACATAGGCCTACAGTGGATACAAGGTAAATGAATTTGAGATGAGATGACGTGATGTGACATGACCGGTTTGTTTTTGAGATAGCTGCATGTAGGCATGATACTGAGTGAAATGAATCCAAGTGTGTGGGTGGGTGGGTGGATAATAACAAACATCACTACACAACCTACACATGCATAGTTGTCTGTCTGTGCCAATGCTAACACAGCAAGCTGGATCCCTAGTTCATTATGAAACCTGTAAAAATGAACATACATACATACATACCATTACATCTATAGTCGAGTACCAACCCATGTGAGGACCCGTATTAAAACATGTATAAAAAGTGTATAGAAATTACAGACAATCTGAGGACATTTTATTTTTTTTACCATACATATAGGGACTTTTGTATGGTATGTGTATTGACGTCTAAGGGAGGACAGGACCATACATACCTTAGGGGGGTGAGGACCCTCCTCCTATACATTTGTATGCATAAAAAAGGGAGGATGTCAAAAAAGGTCCTCACATTGGTTTTTTGTCCTCACATTGCCGGCTGGTAGGGACAAAGGTCCTCGGATTGGCGGGTTCACCATTACAACAAGTATTTGTGATGCGCCATTCCCTCAATTATCCTGGAAATCAGTTCTTTTGCATCAAAGTAATACAGAGGCATATACTAACTACCATCTGAAACAGTTTACCAACATTCGCCGTTTATCATATAAAATTTCATGATTTTCTTAGTTTCGATATAATCATATCGAAACTAGGTGCTGAATTCGGAAGTTATGCGATCGTTTTACATATTGGAAATTAATTATATAAACAAATCTTCATTTTACCCATTATCCCTAGTTCACAGATCGCATCACATTATGTTATCATGAATTTCAAAACTGAAAAAATGGCACCGTGTTACAAGTGCGTTTCAGTATAGAACTATAATACATTACAACATTATTATTATATTTGCAAGTGTGACCTTTAGTCCCTTACACCAATGAATGAGATCTGCACTCTGCCTAAGAGCTATATTATGTGCTTCAATATTGACCTACTTTATATCATTATGTTCATTTGGAAAATGTTACGTGTACATATATATAGCAAAATGTATACAAAATATATATAAAATTAGGTATAATACTTTATGATATTAAAATGCTTAATTGTACAGGAATGCCTATACCTGTAGAATCTATTGATATTGAAAATCCAAACATTTGCTATTTTGTGAACACCGAATGCATTATTGATAAGATTCATTATTCCAGTGTGATAATTCATTATTCCAGTGTGATATTACGCTCATATCGACATGAGAGGTTGAAAATCTGTGAAAATAAAAAACCAGTGGAATAAAGAAAGTCAAGCATATAATGTACATATACCATGTTCTAGGTCAGGCCTTCTCAAATGGTGGCGCGCGCGCCACTTGTGGCGCATTGCATTAGTCCGAGTGGCGCGCGGAGGGACGCATGGAGAAAAAAATAATAAAAAAATAAAAATAAAAAAAATAAAAAAAATAAAAAAATAAAAAAGAAGAAGAAATATATCCCAACTTCAACCAGATCGCAAGAAGCATGAAGAGCCACTTCAGCCACTAACTGCAGTGGGATAAGTCATGATTATTAGTTGTAGGCCTATTGATCAGTAGCGTAACCAGCGGGGGGCAGGGCGGGGGGGGGGGGGGGGGGGGGGGGGGGGGGGCGGGAGCACCCCCACTTCTTGGAACCCTTGCCCCCCCAAATGAAATCAAGTACGGCTGTAAATGAAATTTACAAACAAAGTACACACCAAATCCCCCCAATAATGACATCGTGTCGGTTGAGATTGGCACTGTCGGTTCATTTGACGAAAGGAATCATGGAATTATGATGGTCAAAAGTACACATATGAAAAAATTTCGCGCGCTACGCGCGCATATGTCTTCACAAAATGAAATATTCTTTGCTACAAGCTTGTTTAGAGCCAAAATGTAGCTCAATTGTCAACAAAATAGCTGTAAAGTCGAAAAACTTTCGCGCGCTACACGCGCATCTCTTCACTCATAACATCTTACGAGCCCCCCCCATTTCAAGTCACTGCCCCTTCTTGACCCCCCCAATGAAAAAATCTAGTTACGCCACTGCTATTGATTATCACTACATTTGTAACCCCACCCATTATTCGCTCAGCTCGCTACACTCGCAGGAATAGTGGCGCTTCTAGATCACTAACATCTCAAAAGTGGTGCTTCACAAAATCTAATTGAGAAGGCCTGTTCTAGGTTATTTGTATTATGAGGAAGAAATACTGAGCCCGGTAAATAACAAGATACCCTTGCAAATGACTGCATACAATCATGTACATGACTATTTGAAATTATGGTAAGGATTCTTGAATTGTTCAGGCTGCACTTAAGAGAAAAAAAACCAGCACCCTGTTGTACGAGCAAACCAAAAAACTTCCCTACAAATAATTGGAAAATTGAAAAATTGGTCGGTCAAGCCTGTATGTACAACAGGTGGTCTTTCAGGTGATGGCCTTATAGATACAAAGTTGAAAAGGCATCAATATTTGACAAATGTTTTACACTATAATTGAACTCAGTTTAGGGTGTTGTATCCCATAGCGAAGCACCTCCACCTAGTGGATCCAAATTAAGAATATAGGTCAAGCTACTGCTAGGTCAACCTTACAACTTGTAAACAGTATAATCCCATCAATTTTGACAGTTCTATGATAATGCTATTACCTGTGAGTGCAACTCTAAATCTGATTAGCTTTTATTTAAATACAGCTTCAATAGCACTAGTCAGAGTGTCACATAAGTAACAATAATACTATAGACAAGCAATAATGGTTACAAACACACAAATAAATAGTATTGGTGAATCAATCTGTGCACCATTGTAATTTTTTGTATGGGATGAATGGGATGACAACTTGTGGATACAATATGTTTTGTATGGGATGAATGGGATCACAACTTGTGGATACAATATATTGTTATCAAATATTTTGGTTCTGTAGCTGAGAGAACTGTGTTGACAGATTCAAGAAGGCATAGAGCCTATTGTGTTGTTTAATGTCCTCTCCTTATATAATTGGACAGTTCTATCTTTGATTTGAAGGATTTTAAAAATTTCTTTAGGTACCTAGCACAGAGTGGATATTTTGTAAACATGCGGTACATTTATTTGGGTATTTTACCATTTAATTTGTTATATTAACCATTAACTCAGGGGCGGGCGACTGGGCAGGGTGGCCTGCCAGTGGATTAGTTGTGGCCCGCGAGATGTCTCAAGAAAAAGAAAGAAAAATCAATCTATTTTACATCATCACAAAAAACGAGCTAGCTGCTTAGCATTTATCGGCACATATGTTGTTGGTCTATTTTCCCCATTAATTGTCATCTGTACTGTATTGTGATCACGTTTTTGTGAAGATAGATTAAAAGCACCCACACCTATTGCTTGAAAGTCTTCGGAATCAAAGGTTTGAAATCAACAGCAGGTCATTGCTAGAAAATTTGGTTAGGTGCAGCCCAGTCAATTTTTCACTCCTTATATCTGGCCCATTCATTCAAAAAAATTGCCCACCCCTGCATTAACCGGTACAAAACTAAATTTTGACAGGCCCAGTCTATATCTGGCTACTCCCAGGTAGGCTATCATATGCGTAGCAAAACGTGTTTGCAAGCTTGCCTCCTTAGGTCAGTAAGGCAGACGACCCGGGTTCGATCCCTGGTGCTGGCAGTGCCGTTTTTTTCCTGCCCAAATTGAACTCGTTTGTATTCCCAAAAACATGCCCTCTGTGTTAGGGTTAACAATATTTTTGCCCTTTTTATTGGTTCCTGTTTCAGAAATGTTTTGGCAATATACCTAAATCTTGTTTAAAATTAGGTGAAAAAATCCACAAATTGGTATCGGCAAGAACCCACTGTTTACATCCCATCTCAAGTATTTACTGTATTTCAATGAGCAAATCGTCTGTATCAACATCAAATAGCATTGGTTATGTGCATACCATTATCCTATAGCCCTAGCAGTATCCAGAATGATCCATTGCCAAAATTGTCATAGATATCAATCGTTAATACTAGTGGCAATAGGAAACTATTCATTTTGATATTGACATCCCCTATTTCCTGTCAGATAGATCTATTGGGAATCAACAGTTTTGTTGGTGGGTTCAATCTGGGTTCTTCATCTATGTCTGATAAGATTTATTAGACTATGATCAAACCTTTATAGTTTGCTATTCCAGCAACAATTCTATTTTAACTCTAAATGACACCCAGTATGAATTTCACTGACCATATTAATGCTCCAGGAACTTATCTGAAGGGACTTGGGTCAGGTTACAAGGCTGGTGCTCTTCCAAATGAGCTAATGAATCGTAATTTTTGTGTATTTTCCCTGTCATTTTCATTATTTTCTATTTGAACCGTGAAGCAGATTATATATTGAAAAATGGGCAATGCATTTGAAATACCTAAAGTAGTACAACTTGTATTCAACCTGTTTATGGCTTATTTACTAACTGCCTTAATAATACCGAAATTGGATTAGGTAATTTTCAAGTTTTACATATTTTTACTAGTAGTCCTGAATAATCTATTATGGTCACTGGTCATGGTCAGCATCTATCATTTATTAGCCAATTGGCCAATAAATATACAGATACTCAAAAGTAAAATCTTATATTAAGTACTACATAAACATGTAGTTTCCACATGATTTATAGAGTGTGGGAATGCTCATGAATGGATGTGTAAGGTATATATGAATATAAATATATTCAGTCTTTTCCATTGCACGAAATTACAATGCAGTATATTAAATCTACTCAAATAAATGTATGCAGAAATCGCAAGGCTGTGATATCTATCATAATCCAACAGATACATTGGTATCAGTATCACTAGATATCATACATGCATGTATAGTTATAGAATCACAGACTAACAAAAATGACAAATTCATCATATTGAAATAATTTGGTTTTAGAATTGACCAATAGTGAAATATTAAACACTGTAAATAAGTCCAAACATTTCTTTCATCGTGACCATGACCATGACCTTGATATTGAACAGCTGGAACAGAGCAGATTATTAATTATAATATTGTTAGCCATTTATTTGTTACATTCCTAGATATAATTTTAGCCTATAAATATGCCTTGCTATATGCTAGATTATAAGTGTTTGTTGTAACGGTTCCCTGAAGTTGTGTACAATATGTACATGTAGACAAGACTAAAAAATCACCAAACCCTGTTGTAGAGGCAAACAAACCTCTCAGGTCTGGTCTGTCGGTCTGGCTTTTTTTAATCTTTCTTATTTTCCCATAAAAATGATCGTAATTTATTTTGTAAAAATCTGTAAATATTTTGCCGTTTTTCAAGATTTTTTTTGCACATGAACATTTTGTTCACCAATTTCTAAAAAAACAGCTCGGTTGGGCCTATACAATAGTTGTTGTTTTTTCATCGCCTTAAAGTGTCTACACAATCTGACCTGTTGTGGTCATTTGTCTGTATTCAATTTGCTTTTTATATTGATTTGTCTATCTTGCTCATCTACTACTCTTGCCCATTCCGCTATTCACCCAAGAAATGTGCCAATATAGCATGATATTCTCTACATCTGCCCTAATACACCTATCAGTTGTAAGACGCACCCTATGACCCCCGGGAGTGGTGCGTCACTTTACCGAGGTGCGTCGACTTCTCATGTACCATGACGCACCCTGTGTCAAAAAAACGACGGACCATTGCCTTCCAAATACGCACCCTCCGTCAATTTTTGGACGCACCATTGGTGGATTCTGACGGACCATGACGACGCACCCCGTCGTCAGATATCGTTGACTATAACTGGATAAAACACGATGACTACTGGAAATGAAACTACTTTTAATTCACGGGGGATCTGCTCTTATTCGATGTTGTCAACCCTGGCCCTCGAATAATTATATAGACCCCGGACCGGGACCGGGATGGACCATGGAGGGAACCAAGAGGAGAACTTGTATATGCACAATGTTATGTCTGACTGGTCTGGTCTAAAATTCATAAAATATTTAACTGATTATCATAAACGTCAGGATGAGGATGAAACAATTTCGAGAACATTCTGCCCATTCTGCTTTCGACCCGTTCAGTGGCGTAACCAGGAGGTGGGGGTGGGGTGGGGGACAGGGGGTGTTAAGGGTTAATAACAACCCTTAACACCATTTGGCCTTATTTTCGGGCGGCTGGGCTCTATAAAAAATAGTGTTTTGTTTTGTTCAAATCAAATATCTCCCAGTTTTTTTTCTCTCTTTTAATACCCGACTTTTTGTTGTTTGATGTCTGTGTCCGTGAGCTTGATTGACAAATTATGTGTGACCTTTCTTCGGGGGGGGGGGGGGGGGGGTGGGAGGGTACTTGCCTAAGCGGTGGCGCTACATGTAGTGCCGCTTAGTCGCTTTTTGCTAAAAAAAACCATAATGGGGTATGATTTTGTGATGGAAAACCTCTAAAAATAAAAAAATTGCCCCACTTGCTACAGATGGTTCTATTTTAAAATCCTTACAAATGGGTATATTTTCACGAATTGCGAAGAGTGGGTCTAGTTTTCCACAAAAAAAAATCATATAAATGGGTGTATTTTCGCGAATGCGAAATTTTGGTCTATTTTCCAGATAATTTGCGAACGGGGTCTATAAATGTAGCAAAATCCTTAGAAATGGGTACCGTTTTTTCAGAAAATCACCTTTTAGAAGTGGGTAGGCTTATGTTTTTTATTTGAATCTCCTGCCGCACATCCCCGACCAAATTCAATTCCGGGGGCCTGTCCTACCAGCTCTGTGTTCTTAGATTGTTCTGCGCTTGTGCGGAAGAGCGCAATGCTGATCCCCTATCTTATACCATGAAGATGCTTGTATACGTGACACTTCTCTTAAAATGAAAGGTTCTCGGTCTACTGCGGTTCCTTGTTTTTTTCGTTTGCCAAACTCTTGTATTGATGATCGAGTGATTTCAGGCATTTTAGAACATGCGGTATAAAATATCGGAGTGATGTTTGCGGTATTAAAGTGGAGCCTGGTTGGCGGTATTAAGGAGTTATGTGGTATAGTAGCCCTATAGCGTATATTTAAAGGTCGTATTTTGTTGTTCGTAAACAGATGTACACTGTGACGCACCCATGTAAAGTGACGGACCTTGACGCACCCTCCGTCATTTTTTTGACGGACCAAAGGCTGCCACTGACGTACCCTCCGTCAAATTTTTTTGGTAAACGACGCACCCACGACGCACCTCTCCCGGGGGTCATAGGGTGCGTCTTACAACTGATAGGTGTATAAGATGACAACCAAATTACTCTTACATGAAGCAGATAAAAGCACAGACAACTGCAGCCTTTCTGATTAGAGGCGATTTAAACATGTGTACATGCACAGTATGTATATAAAACAATTTAGTTATTTCATAGTATTGCATAGACTTTAACCCGTTATCAAGTTTTTAGATAACAACAAGCAAACAAGCAACATAATCTCAATTGTGAAATCTACATAAGGCCTGTATATGGCTTGATATATTCACAAAGAGCCCAAACCTAATTTGTGGAATTAATTGTTAGCAAATTTGATAATTGAATGAATTTACCATTGAACATGAAAAATACATGCATATACAATTAATTAAAGTACTTGTCCTATAAATTACAGAAATGTATGAAATATTTCCAAAATGTTTCCTTTCAATATTTTTCCTTGACCTAATATGCTATTATTGGTACAGCAGTATGTCTGCATTTTGTGTACATATTTGGATAACCCATATCAGGGTGCCAATGTATGTATTGTATGTATGTACATACTTGTCCTTGGTATAAGTATTGTTTAAAGCATTGTATTCCAACCCTGTTATAATTTAAGGTACATGTATACTTGTGTAGTAGTGATGCAATTTGAAAACTATTGATATTGATTGAATTCTAAACAGCCTAATAAATATGGGTTTCAAAATCGCCGATTTCAGAGAATAAGGGTGTCTTTTTCAACTTGAATCTGCGCTAAGGGTTGCTTGGGCCAATAGTCACAATGTCATCACATAAAAATAGACCAAAATGGTTAGGCCTGTAAGATAAACTTACTAACAAAACTGAATCACACACTTACTTCATACATTCATTTCAGTCTAAACTCTGTCTTGAGGACCTATATCCTTTGTATGAGTATGATTCGTTGAGTTATAATCCTTGTTAAGGGTCACTTTTTCCTTCCTTGAGAATCCGAGAGTGAATTCACAAGGATGGTTACAATTTTTGTACATGAGTGGCCGGCCCCCAGGAAGTTATTAAAACTCAACATGACCAATTAACAATATTAAACACTGTTTAATGCGATATGTATGTATAACTTGAAATAAATGCACCCTATTTTGGTTCCTTTATAGCAATATCAAACACCTAAATACAATAGGAAATTATAAATGTTGCCTTGCTGTACATGTAAAAATGTGCCATAAATTGTATTTGAAACACGTACCAAAGAATATATTATATGGTTGCCTGGATGGCTGTGTGCAGCATGACACCTTTCATATGGTTATTGTTGAAGGCATTGAAAATTAATTTTACGAATGAGCAATTAAGCAGAATAAATCTTTTCTATTCCGAAGGTCATGTTTATGCACAAGTTTGTGTACATACAGTAATAAAGGAGGTCCACTGAAGTCTTGTAAAAACACAAAATTATAAGTATATGTGATGTCGTACATCTCTAATTGGATTTAGCTGACTAGATGGACCTATCAAGTTGATCTATGTCCATTAGCATTAGTTGTTCTTGTGTCAACCCTGCTATGTTTAACTTTGAACTTAAAGGTGGGATAAGTCCCATATAACATTTACTGATTGATTAACTGATCATATTATAATAGATATCGCAAAGTAAAAAAGTCAAAGCAAAACTGTACTGCCTACATGTAGTACATATATTTCCTTCACTATTTCTATCATTGCCGAAGTGTAGAGGGCAGGCCTGGAAATAGCGCCCGCCCGCCCGCTCGCCGGCCCATAGCAGGTAACTTTAACGTAGGGCAAGTGAAGATGGAAAAGTACCCTACCGGCTGGCAGGTAAAATCGTTCCAACTCACAGTATAAGTTAGTTACACTGGCTGGTGGAATTTCTGTTGGGCTGGTATTTTTTTTGTGAGTTACCTGCCCGACTGGCTGGTTGAAAAAAATCCACCCCCGGTAGAGGGCTTGCCACTCCTCTAATATGGGAAATGGTTAATCCTTCAAATGGTATTGCTCATTTTGCACTAGTAGTAGTATCTGGTAAACAAGGACGATCAAATCCTTGACTAAGGGCACATCACATAATACTCATAGTAATAATTAACAGGACTCAAACCGACAACCTCTTGTGTGAGTCCAGTGCTCTATTCATGCTAGGCACTCACAGATCTTTCTCAAGGATCTATGATACACTGGACCATACAGGCAAGGACATACAGGGTGAGTCAAAAAAAGGGTACTCAACTTTGTGATTTTATATCTTGAAATCTTTGCAAACATTTAACAGATGTTTTTTTGAGGCAGACGACGGGTTATCGCATAAACTTTCAAAAGAATTTTAGTTGTTTGAAATTGGTTGTGGTAAACATATTTTATGCTCATTTGCATACAAGTGAACATTTTATAAACCAAACAAGATTTGAGATATTTTCTCTTATAAGATCTATTGAACTCAGCTATTGAAAACAGTTCACACTCTAGTCTGAATTGAGTCTGACTATCACAAAAGCCAATATTTTTGTTGTTGCTAAATTTGTGTAATAATGACATTATTTTGTCATTATTTCGCATTTAATGTTTGAAATTATTTCGCATTCAATGTTTGAAAAAATAAATAATGTTTTGATTTGTCTTTATTAGGTAGCTATTGTGTACCAAAATAGTCATATCTAGTAAACGGTACCATGAAATGTCATTATTCTTTTTGCTGATGATTGTGAATAAATGCATCTATTGCCTCATACATTGGTTGCCTTCATATTTTGATAACAAATATTTTTAATAATTATTTTACTTTGAGTACACTTTTTTACTCACCTTGTAGTACGCAAGTCCAAAACTGTTGGCCTATGTATTGCTTTGCTATTAGTACCACCACTACCCTCTGAAAAAAGAATGACATTCTCCAAATATTTGTTTTAGATTGGAGATGATTGTTCCTAAACTTTAACAAGTGAACTTGGATTGCCCTAGTATGATTATTGGCATCTATTTCACCTTAGATTCCCATGGTGAAGATTGGGTCACTGGTTTATTATTTATAGATAGGGATCCTAAATTAAACTGACCAGAATGAGGCATATAGGTATAGGATGTCATATAGGTGTGCATTATTTTTTCTTCTGATTGTTTGGTGTGAAACTTGGGCGAACAGAAGGAAGTACGTCCCTATCACCTTTTTATTTCTTACTTTATCAGTATTGCAAGGCATAAATAAAAATCAATGTAATTTAAGTTTAAAAATGGCAAACAAATATTTTGAGTTTCACCGAATGTACTATCAGTTTCGCTTGGGTTTGAAAAACAATTCGAATGAGCAATCCCAAACAAGATGGTTCAACTGTGAAGTTTAACATTTATTTGATTTGAAAATTGAGCCAAACCAGAGGAGCAAAACAAATGTGGATTCATTTCAACCATTCTTACTGGTTTTTTTGCATGTGGTATGCAGAATTAATTGGGCCTAAATTCTCTCTACAGTAAAATTGTACCACAACATTTATCTTGAAATAAGATTTTGGGTTGGATGGGGGAGGGAGAGGGCACAAGGATGGGTAGTTGTGTGTGAAACAGTCGATAGAAAATGTACCAACATTACCCTGCAAGATTTCAAGCACAATCAGTCTTCAAACGTATCATCTGCTACAAACAAGAAGCCATGAAATCCAAAGTTCAAACAGGGAACGCATAATTTTGATGTTCCAAATTGCCTCAGATATGATTTTAATTATGGTATTCTACATAGCCCATAAGGCACAACCCTTATGGGTATAATTATTTTAAATTGGGGTCCTGAATTGTAAATGTTTGTTCTAAGGGCAGGACCCTTGGGCAGGACCTTACTTTATGGCATTTGACATGTGTGTATGACATGGAAATCACTACCATTAATTGGGCTGCTGGAATACTCCATCATTCGTATGCATTAGTGCGACAAAAAAGGAACCCTGTGGTACGGTCCTGACCGACCCATTTTTTTCTTCTTCACATTTTGGACATATGTTTGAATAATGTTTTTGAACAAAATTTGTGATATAAAAAAATATTAAATTGAAATGTGTTGATTTAAAATGAATAATTTTTTAACAGTTTTGGAATTTTTGGGGATTTTATTTTTTTAAATTTTGATTTTTGTTGTTGAAAATTCACAAAAAATCTTGGATTTTTAATAAAAAAGACCACAAAAAAGCCAACCTACGCACGGCTGACTGACCCTCCCTGAGACAACAGGGTTATTATTATTCTGTTATTATTATTGTGTTAAAGTGATGTGATGGCTGTAAAAAATGCACAACTTTAAAATTATGGGTTTGTGTCTGCCTGTGACACTGGGCAAAGATTCATGCACATAGAGAAAACATTAGGTGATGTGAACAGGATTTGTACCAGAAACCATAAAAGTAGCTGAGAAATTGAACCCTACTATAATTTGGTAACATAGAGGACTTTCAGATAGTTGGATAATCACATGATATCAATGTGTTATGATATCTGTGTGTGAAACTAGTGCAGTAAAATGAATTTTGACACGCTTATTTGTTTGCACTTGAATCAAACAATATTGTGTATTGGTAAATGTATGTGTTCCCATTTTAACCATATTTATAAAACAGAAAAAATGCAAGAATAAATAAAAAGGTATGTGTACGTACGTGATTTATTTCAAGTACAAATTAGTGTTTTCAAGCTAGAAAAAGTGTATATATTGGGGTCAAAAGGTGAGACATTTATGATATGCCATTTATTACTATATTAGACCTGTAATTTTAGTAAATCGAAACTTTGCAATGAAAGCTATAAATGTATGCTGTGTATAATACTGGTCTCATGATAAGTGCTGGTATAATTGTGTCAACAGGGCATTTTTAAGGACATTTTTGGTGTTGAAAGCTAGGGTAAAGTACCAGTCGAACTGATTTAACTCAACTGTCATATTAATTATTATATGCAAGATTGAAATATGGAAAGATATGGGCAAAAACAAAACAAAAATAAGAACACCTATAACTTGCTTTAAATATTGATCGATAATTTTTCAAAACATTTTGCAGATTTATGATCAGACAGGACTCTGTAGGTTTAATTATCAAATAGGCCTTAATTTGATTGGCAGCGAACATATAAAAGTAATTATACTTTGCTACATGTTGATCCACACGTTGATCTTCAAGTTGGCTTGTTGAAAACAAAATCATTGTCACTAAAACCATGTCCCTCTGTTAAGTCATCCACCAATCTCGGAATAGTATAAACTTAAAACACGGTTTGAAGAACTCTTGCTCAAACCTCTCCCTTTGAAAAAGCTTAGTCTCTTGACAGCAAACAAAGTGCACCCATGAAGTCAAGAAGTAATGTACACAAACAGTACCTCCTAGCTGCAATTTCACCCTTTCCCAAAAAATGCAGTGCTTACTTGCCAGTAGGCTATTTAACAATTGTACAGACAGAGTATTGCCTTGGGCTACCTACCTACCTTTGCTTTAAAGCACTGAGAAGACCCTGGTTGACATCCGATATTTTGAGTAGTTCACAATCCAGACTAAAGTTTCGATTGCTCCAGATTACACAATACAGCAAGTGATAGAACATCATTGAAGGTACCTAGACTTATGTACTACATCAGTAAAGAGAGCCTATAGAATCTGATTATCTTAAGGTATTTTATGTTGCATTTTAAATTAGAGTTTTACACCTTATGAAAATTGGGTTTGAGGGGTACGTTCAAGACTGCACCCCTCCCAGTATTTGTAAAAAGTATTCCATCATTTCTAGACCCAAGAAACCTTTGCTATAGACTATTTGTCCATCACGAGACAGTGACTTAACTATACAGGCGCAACATTTATGCACGCGTATGTGTCTTCCGCCTTTCTACGTCTGAGTGTATACGCGAGCGCCTCAAGTTGGCGTGCGTGTTTATGTACTGCAATGAATGAATGACATAGTTACGTCTCTGTCTCGTGTTCGACAAATAGCTTATAGTGTTTGTTCATTACAAAATAGACAAATAATTGTGAGGCTCATATTTTTGTGTGACTATATGTCTTTTAGTGTATGTTAAAACACACATGCCTCCTTTGCACTTGTCTTGTCTAAGCTTGAAAGCTACCAAGCAATACTATGTGAAATACTGAGTCTCACCTATTTGGCTTTGAACTAATTGTCAACATAATCTTTTCAGAATGGTGTAAGGAAAAAATGTTAAGTAAATTAAGGAACTTGTTCTGGTGATGTAATGCATGCTCTAGGTATTTATGCCAGAAGTCCCTGACATGGCTTCCAGTTTGTGAACAAAAATGTTTTAGCTTGAGAAGAGTGAGTCCTTATTCCCCAACATGAAGCAAACAACACCTTTAGCACCAGAAATTATTTCCAGAAGTTCCAGAAGTACACCCCACCTCGCCCCAAAAGAAATAATAAACATTATGAAAATAATAAATTGAATACACTTCTATGAGTAAAAATTGTGCAAGGATGCTACGAGTCAGGGTTAAAATGTCAGATTGTGAATCCTAATGATCCGAGATATTAGTCCCATTGGGTCCATGTAGTGGTACTTATCATTGCTATATTAGGAATAGAGATATCTAACCCAATCTGTTCAAATGTCATGGTTGTGCTATCCAATTCCAGGCCATATCACAATTCTTTTATTTTTTCGTGGTTGATACTTATCCGGGGGAGTCGGTACTCGGATTTGGTTTGGTTGGGGGTTTGGCGCTGGAGATTCAAAACCCTTACCCATTTTTAGGGGTGATTTTGGAAAATACGGTACCCATTTATAGGGGTTTTGCTTCATTTTAGACCCATTTTTAGCAAATTATCAGGAAAATGGTCATGGACCTAATTTTGGCAAATTTTCTCGAAAATAGACACAAAAAAACCCACAAAACAATAGACCTATTTGTAAAAAGTGACCACATTATTCGGGATTTCCAGCACAAAATCATACCCCATGTTTAGGGATTTTTTGCCAAAAAAGCTACCCATTAGAGCGGCACACCCCCGTATACTCTCTTAGGCGAGTACCCCCACCCCCATACTCATCCCATCAAATAGGCAAATATAAATCCACAATGAAAATACAGATTATACAATGACTCCCTGTGTGGGAGGAATATAGGTTAAGCTTAGTGTAGGTGTTCTTACCCATATCCAGTACCTTTGGGGGTGTCAATGAAGAAAATCACCACAACCTATGTGTGTGGGTGTTAGAATCGAAATCTTGACTTTTTAAACAAAATTGTTGTTGAATTACCAGTCATAGGGCTATACATTTTTTTCGTTTGAGAGGAAGGCAATGACAATTTTTTATACTTGTGAAGCCAATTTGTATATGCTGAACAAAATCTTTGCTGAGATGAAAAGCATTGCCAAAGAATAAGAGGGTAACATGGTCTAATGATAACGAGGTCTAATGGTAACAGTCCACGCCCGCCCGTCTAGATTTCACAGAGTTTACATGTAGTCCTGGAAGGGCACAGTGTACTTGAGTAAGCTTTAAATTGATTCAAAATTGTCAGAAATCCAAGTTTGGATTCAAAGAGGCGAAATTTGTTATAATATTTTTACCAAGTTGTTCTGAAATCTTACAAAAGTTGTTTTTGTCCATCACTTTTCTGTGCACTTTGCACTTCAAGACCATGCTTCATGTAAACACTTGCAAATCTGTCCCATGGTGAGTATTATCCCATAGTATATTCTTAAAGTTAATGTTGCATGACACAGCGGCACAATGCAATTTGGTTAGAACGATGGCTTTATGTAGTAATAGCAGTGAATGGCATGTCAATTTTCCTGCCAGATGTAACTCTAACATAAGTCAAATAAGATCAGCATTAATCGTTTTTGAACCATAAGACTGGTCTTTTGAAATTCACAGATTAAAATCAAAATAGTTCCAAATTGTGTTTTTTTACTGGTGCTCGCTACACAGAAGAGTGGTAGATAAGTTGTTTTGCCATTAACTAATCAAATTTAAGAGAAATGCTATACAGGTAACCATCACATAAGACCATTGTATGATTATTTCCTAGAAGTAGGTCAATTCTTGAATGATGATCAGAATTGGATGTGATGAGATGGCATTGTAACCTAGCCCCATACGATGGAGTAAGATGGTTATCAAGATACACAAACTATCCAAATGTCTTACAAATAAACAAAGTATATATCGTATGGGTATGGGAAAATAGTAGCTAGCAAGTATGTGATACTAGCTGTAAACACATAGAGCCTGGGAAACTGAGGATAGGGAAGAAGCATTACAGCAAATGTGTCAACTATATAGTGGCATTTCTTAAAGAGTATGTCAAATCAGTCATTAGATCACAAGGATTCTGGAAAGGTCTGATTTTATTTATCTATTATTACATTAATGGTCAAGGAGATAACAGGCAAAGTCAACTAAAGGATCAAATAAGGTCAAAGTTTTAACAATCTCTGATTTGTTATATATTCTCACTTTAGGTATTCCAAGTTTTTCCAACTACATTGAACTTATTCTTGTCATGCATTTGTGTATGTGAATGCAATTGTTTATTTCAAATATATAGAACTTATTCTTCACACGCAGTTGTGTATGTGAATGCAATTGTTTAAGATTCAGTTCAATTGGATCAAGACAAACATGATAATAGGAAATCTCAAAATAGCCCAAATATAATATCCGAGAATAATAAAACATGCACATTTGTTTAGTGTGAATGAAAAATTGTAAATTGACTTTTACCACGGTCACAACGCATGGGTAATGATGATTTTGGTCCATTGCTATTGCAGGGTGGGAAGGGGAAATGGTTATCGCCGTGATTGGTTGTGATTGTGTAGTTCGCTACTGATTTGCCGAAATAATGATGGCAATAAATGGCATAATCGGCAAGAAATCTGACCCATCAATACTATTTTCTAAGTCTTAAAAAATATTACGATATATTTAGCAGCAATATTGCGACATGAAAAACAGTGGTGATTCCCAGCCTTAAGACGTTTTAAAAGTGGCTATAATTGTGCACATAATATTTGCGAGTGTTATTAAATGTCAAATCACAAATATCAGATCTAAAAGTTTATATTTCCATATTTAGAGATGACTAATACAGATTCTAATAATGCAAAAGTATGTAGCAATAATTATCATGTTACGAACAAATATGGAGAAGTTAAGTTTTATTAACTGCATTTATGTAACTAGCCAAGAGGTGCACCCCTATACAGTAATCATTAGAGCTTTGTGTGTGACCCCCTCTGGTATTCATAAATAGCGCCCTCATTTATTTTTGTTTCGGAACAGGAGCGCATTCAGTTTGAGGGTGTGCTATTTGATGACGCACTGCCGTCAATGTTTACACAGCATGATGGAAGTCCATCTTCCGCTGGGATAAGTTTGATCTCTCTCAATAGAGGGTGATCTTGGGAAGGGTACAGATACAGCAAATTTCAAGATGAAAAATTGGCAAAATAGGCATTTTTGTTTGTGTGTGTGACCATAGATAGATTAAAGGATGTCAACTTTGTATTATATTAACTAACGTGATGCCTATGGGAGAAGGGAGGGCAATAGTAAGAGGTAATTGGTGCTGCGTTATGAAAATGTGGACCTGACGAGGGTGTACAAAGTATACACAATACAGCAGTATTGACCTGGATTTCAAAATTGTAATGTCATTGGCTTTCGTCATTTCTAATGGCCAATATTAAGCAAGGCTTTCAGCTCATTGGCCATCTATGTTGAGAACTCTTTTCTGCTATTAAAGACTGTCAATATTGACACTGACATTATAGGTGCCTTATGATGTCAAAGTTCAATACCAGTACCATATCCTATATCCCAGGTCTATAGATAAAATGTTGCCTTGGGCAGATCATAGACTGGGTTACAATATACTTGATGCATGATTTGATATATCCCATATCATCTTACACAGGTTAAATATTTCACCATTGTGGGGATCTTTTATTATTTCCTGAAAGTTGTGTGAAAAAAAGTGGGTCTTGATAAAAATGGTCAAATGTGTCTTTGTGGTGTAGAAAATTCCAAAATTGGTAACAAGCATTAAAAATTAAAAATTCAATGACTTTAAAGGTAGATGACCCGATCACATTTTCGTAACACAGAATTATTTCAAACATACGGAGATTTTCATATCATATGAAAGCTCGTATTTTTCTCATCATCATACTGAAATTTGACGGCCTAAATCGGTATAATTACGGAGAAATCGATGAAATAACGTCGAATTACCGCGAATGGTGGTATACCACCGATATAGTTTGTGTACTACTCAATGGGTACAGTTCACAGCATCTTGCGTGTAAAATAAGAACCATTAGAGCTATGCAACTCAAACTTTGGAACACGACTTTTTTAAGGATGACCTTTCATGTAGAATAGAAAACTTGAAGTTGAAAATCGGAATGTGATCGGGTCATCTACCTTTAAGTCAAATCAGAGAAAAAGGGTTTTGATATAAAAGAAACCTTAGATCTGGGTTTGGTTTCAAAGTCAGATACCCTCCCACCCAATGATATTATGAGGCTGGCTTGGGAGGATAAGTTTTTTCATGTGAGACAATCTTCTAATCAAGTAAATCGCACAGTTGACGTTAAAGACAGCAGTATGTGACGTATTGGCTTCAATTTTACTGCCTCCAGTTTATGATCTGCATAACTGAGAATGACCTCCCTATTATGAATACACAAACAAATATGATGTCAAAAGTTCAATCATAATCCTGCTGAACTTCAACAATAATAATATTACGCTCTTATTTTTCTGTGAAAGGACAAAGGACAATTAAAGAAGATTCTCACTGTGTTTTAGAAAAATGCACGATGTCATTTGTTTAAAATGTAATTGAATATAATCAAAGAAATCAAATTATGATGATCATTTACATTTCAATGGTTTAGATATTTGCAGCATGTGCACAAAATGGTTGTTGAATTGTGTGCAATAACTTAAAAAGAAGAAAAAAATGTGGGTTGTTTAAAACCTGGGTTTTTACAAAATGGAAAGTGTTTGAAAGATTATATTGTAGAACAATTTATAAAGGATGTTGTAGAACAATTTATAAAGGATGTTGTAGAACAATTTATAAAGGATGTTGAGATAAGCAAGAATTTAACATTATATCCTTCTCCGTTTTGCCTTCCAGAAGGATGTTCCAGAGGGGAGTCAGGGCTCCCCACCAGACAAACCAGAGAAGCCAGAAAAGCCTGAAAAACCAGAGAAGCCAGAAAAACCAGACAAATCCAATGTGGCCCCAGAAGATCCACAGAGTACAATAGTAAGTCATAGTTTCACAATTATAATCCTTATACACAGTTTTTACTGTGCCCACAGCTCTCAGCGACTTTGAGCATTTTGCACAAATCAAAATCTTTGTATTTTATTTTGATAAATTTCAAAGATTAAAATTCATTTAACCCTGCGTATATAGCCGGGGTCCATTTTATCCTCTTAAAAATTGCACGCTGGGTGGAACATAGAGATTGGCTTGTTGGATTCTGTTGGATTGGGCAGGGTTAGGGTTAAACTAAAGATATAAGATTATTTGGAATATAGACAGGATTGCTAATAGATAGATAGCTTTGCCCAGGTGACTGTACATGAAGGAGACAAATTCCAGGCATAAGGGTGAAGCATGTGGAAACAAATAATGTTTACTCCATATTGACCGCAACACTTTGTATATTTTGTTTCACTTATCAGAGAGCTAATCAGAAAGTTAGCATAGGCCTACATCAACCCACGATTTAGGTGTGGGGGTGTGAGGCCTGGGAATATGTGGTTATCAAATATCGTTTCTATAATTCCACTCAGTCAGAAATAATGCTCTTTCAGTAAATAGGACCGGATTTGTACCAAACCATTTGCTGTGAGTAAGTCAACACAATGTGGGTGTTTAAAGTACAGCTGGCCACAAGCCTGAGAAAAGAACGTATTTTTCTTAGCATGTCTGATAGTGTCAAACAGTATTCGATAACACTTGGAGTGCAGATAGATGAGCATTTTCAAAAGCCTTTCACACTTTTCTGGGGTTTAAAAAAAGTTCACAATTTTTAAATCAAACTATAAAAAATAGTTAATATAATTATGGAACCATGTCTCAGCTTTAAGGACACAGTTCTACCACCCTATACACAGCAAGTGTAGACGCATTGATCTCTGGGTATGATACATACCAAGCAATCAATGGGTTAATTGTTGCTATGGTGATGATAATATAACAGCCTGAAGTGTACATGTAGGTGTTGGAAAAATGGGCCAAGATTAGATCATAAGTAGTTAAAATGGGTCTAGATTTTTGGATTGTAATTTTTGAAAATATTATAGAAACATTTGAAGTAAAACTTATTTCTAAATTTGAAATACACAACTGACAATTGAAGGGAAATATTGTGTTAATTATGTGGATATTTGTTGCACGGATTATTTTTCATTTATCTGATTTCCCCCAAATTAATAATACATGTACTATATTTGATGGTAACTGCCATATTCCTGTATTCACCCGTTTGTAGCAGATATATACTATTTATCAATCAGGAACTTACAGTGTATCTTCTTTCTCAATTTGTTCTGTTTCAGACGGATGGCAATGCGAGCTTTTTACGGGCGGCTCGGGCGGGGAATTTAGACAAAGTTTTAGACTACTTGAAAGGAAGTACAGACATAAATACTAGTAATGCAGTAAGTATTACCTCGTATGATTGTTGTTGACAAATCAATGTTGTAGTGTTTGTATCATATATAATGGTCTTACCATAAATGATGACATGCCCCCTCTGTAGAATCATAACCCCCTCTCCAATGCCCATATGCCTCCCCTGTGCACAGAATCTGATAACTCTGTATTTGAACTCCTCGCCCTTATTAAAAAATGTCTGGTTACTCTAATCTCATAATATGGTAGTCTCGGTGATGGGTCTAATCAAGTTGATCATGTGATTCAGTCTTTCTCAGTGAAAAAGGTAATTTATAATTCATATTCCTCTTTCAAGAGCCATGACATGAAGTTACTGCAGCGATGAAGTTGAGATAAATTGGCAATTTGTTTGTTCTGATCAATCTACAGCCATGTTTCCTAGGCTAGTCACTAGGATGGGACTTCCCCCTCAGTCATACGATATAATCATGTAAGAAATTGTGATAGTAAATCCATCCAGCGAACAAAGATATTAACGTAGATAACCTACCCCATCCTTCAGGTAAACGTAAGATTTCACCGACTCTCTGCTGATGATATTTTAGTCAAGACCGCAAAACCGGTAGGTTATCTACTACACTTCCCACCTTTTCAATCAGTCATCTTCTGTAAGCATCATGAAATCCTATTGAATCTACATTCCATTTTATTCAATGCAATATCTTGGGAGATATGGTTTACCCATCTGTGTAAAATCAAATTTCAATCTTTAAAGATCAATATGAATATTCACATCTCATTAGTGATTGCACTATTAGATTATATATTTTAATTGGTAAGAATCCCCCCCCCCCCCCTTCTCTGTCCTTTCCCCTCTTCCCCCTCCCACCTGCAACATAGCAGCACATTTGTCACAAATGAAACCATTTCATCGCTTCATGGTCGTTTAGTCTTCTGGATTTGTTTGCTTATGTAATATGAACATTGATCAGCCACAATCACACTTTTGAATTGCCTTTTCTTTTCTACACTTCGAAACTCATTAGTTCGTCATTGGTTTTAGCACCGCATCTAATCCTTGTTTGACTTAATCTTGTATCATTAAATTGCAAATCATGAAGATTAGTATCTTGGTATAAATGACCAATCCAATCAAAGTCTCCAAACATTTCAGTATATCCACCCTTCTGTACTCTATGCCAGCTCAAATTGGGAGGTGACAGTGTGTAATCTAGTACAAGGCACAGCACTTTCTGCTCCACAGCCAATATTCATTTTTGATGGAGTGGATGCAAGCGCTGTTTACATTTGAATTATGCATACGATATTATAATGCGTTCATCAGAATATACACTGACATCACCTCCCAACTTGAGCCCATACAAAGTACGATAACTAATGATTAAATAATCATTCTTAAGTCAATCAATTCTTTTCCTTTGATCTGAGTGGAATAGAGTTTGTTTAAAGCAGTCTGCACATTGTTTTTGCAGATCACAAGTTATTTTAGCAGGCTACACACTAATTTAGCAACCTGTACACTATTTTTCAAGACTACATACTATTATAGCAGCCTAGCTACATATAGCAGCCTGCAATATTGAGACAGACTATAGATTAATCAGTTCCAAATTGGTGAGAAATATTTGTTTATTACCTCTCCACACGCAAAAGTAATCCAAGCGTACGGGCGCCCATGTGGCCACACACACACACAGTAATTTGCATATGATGCAGAATGCAGATTGCGCATGTTGTCTTAATGCGCGCCCACGTCCTTCTGTATTCATTTGCTGCTGTAAGGAAGTTTCGCCAATTTGGAACTGATCAAACTGTAGACTGATCAAGCTATAGACTAGTCCTATACAATATTTTAACACGCTGCACACTACTTAATCAAAGCAGACTACACTATGATAGCAGTCTTCTCTATTTTTCAGTAGACTATGTACACTGTTTTATCGGACTGCACACTATAATTTAAGCAGCCTATACTAAACATACTACATTCTATGACATTTGGTTTTTGCATTTGGGACAGGTACCTAGCATACTGCCCTCTATATCTCATCTTGGGTGTTGATAATATTGTATCCTGTATTCTTTACCATAATTTCTCATGTAATAGCCCCCTCTATTGCTTGCCTGATGGGTTAATTTCACATCACATGAATGCTTGTATAGCACTGATTGCTTCAGACAACTCAATCAATCCTGAGACCTTATTACAGCGTTCATTAGCATGTTGATTATTTAGGCCAAAGTAACAACTTCCTTTATAATATTAATAGAGAGGCCCATAGGGGTCATCAAAAGGTAGGGTCAGTAAGCCATTTAAAAAAAACCTCAGATTGTATTTGGGAATATAAACTCTGCATGAATTCTGTGGTAAGCTTAAAATGCTAGCTTCATTGATTTCTTTTGATATTAGTATCGATTGATCGCCACATTTCACAAATTCATGCCTTACACCTGAATTTACTTAGGGCACTGAGAGATACGGGAGTGCGCCCTCAATTTTCCTGGAAATCAGGTTTTTTGCACCTAATATGTAATACTATGGCATGTACTAACTACCATCTGAAACCGTTCACCTTAATTATCATGTAAATGTTCATGATTTGGTTATTTCGATGTAGATCGCATGGAAATTATCATTCAACACCACTCGCCAGATAACTGACTTCAACCAAATTTCAATCTAGCCCCATAATTCAACCCTTTTCCCATAAATGTATTTCACTTCATGGTTCCTAAGTACGTATGTATTGAAACCATTAATTTTGTCCAAGCTTCATTTTTCTCTGCAATCTCCCAGTGCCCCTTTGTAGTAGTCAATAAATAGCAGTGAAAATGTTCCGGTTATTGTTTACTATCACTCGGTTTGTGTATCAAATCAAGATTATAAAACGTCACGTGCGTATTCAAGCCAATCATAGTCAGTGCTCAATCAAATTCTCTTGGTAATAGTCGTTTATGTCAACGACTTATGCCCCAACGACCTCTTCTTAAACGGCTTGTCATTAGTTCATTTGGGATATCGTCAGCCTGCTTCGATAATCGCCTAACTCATTTGTTTTATTTTTTAGAAAACAACCAAAATATGAAAAGTGAGTAAGGCATTTATCGAAGCAGGCTGACGTGACGATATGTTTAATAGCTCCATGAATAGTGCAGGTGAATTCCAACAGGAGCAGTACTTGTTGGATAGAATTAGGTTGGAGATATACCTTTAAGTGAAATGTGGCTTGTTATAGGCCTAATACGAGTTCATATGACCCATTTTAAAAATGTTACATAATTATTACAATCAGAGGCAGAATTGAAATTGTGTATCAACACTTTTGATTGGTCAATGACTTGGGCATTATTACAGCATGTGCATAATGTAATGAAGTCATGATTTATGCAAAAAGCTCAATTTTGCTGGAAAATGAGTTAGGCAATTATCGCAGCAGGCTGACGATATATAGGGTTCAAACTACTATTAATAGCTCCAGAATATCATGACCTTTAAGACTATACCAAATTTGCCATAAGTGATACTATTTTAAACCTAGGAAATGGTTATTTTTTTATACTTTTCAAGACATTTATTATTCCCTCTTTGTGTTCATTTCTTGATGTGTAAAAAAGAAAAGGCTCCTCTAAAATTGCTTCAAAACATACTTAAACCTAAAATATTTCCGGAATATTTCGGAATATGTTACACAAATAGTTGATCTTTCTGACCTTCCCATGCCAAATTTCAGGCCATGTCTCGAAATCAGCCCGTCGACTTTACGCTCATTTTGTGGTGCCAGGTCATGGTCTTATCATTTGTTTCCATCAATTATAAATTGTACGTTAACTTGTGTGAAATTAAATCATGGCACTGAAATCCACTCTTAACATGGGTACAGGTTAATATTTTCCTGTTTCCATAAGATTTTATTTTGTAGTTGCATATTATTCCCCCAAAATGAATGAATTTTTTGATTTTTGAATATAAATAATAAAATTAAAATTAAACACAGTCGGGACCAGCTAGGTACACAGTCGGTTGGAAATGGACAAACAAAAACATTTCTTTTGCCTATTAGAGCACACAGGCCCTTCATAATTAAATCCATGTTTCTTGTCAAAGGTTTTAAATTGAGACCAAGTGACTTATTATTATTATGTTGCAACAATTTATTATGATGTGTATTTTCTTGCAATTAATGAAATCACTTCATATAAGATATATTACGCAGATACTCATAATGTGAAAAAAGCAATAATTTCAAACATCCACAACATGACATGTTACAAGTCATATTTGAACATGACGAAACATGCCAATTCACCATTGATATGAGCAGTATTTATGATATGTGTATTGTGTATACTGTTAAATCAATCCCTTGTCACCAAAGGAAAATGAAACCTATGGTGAAATTACAATGTTCATACACTCTTATTGCTACGATGATAGTACAATGATAGTGTAAGTAATTGTTTTAGTTGATTGTTATTAGTGTAAATAATGAGTCAGCATTATTTTGTAATGATGTCCATCCACAGTGTGGAAGTCAAACAAGAACAGTAAAGTAATTAACTCTAAAGCTCCCCCTCTTATATTGGCCAGCACGCGCAGGAAATTACATATTGTCCTGAATTGTCAAATTCAATGTTTCCATAAGCAACTTAATATCCTGTAAAAAGTTGAGGTATCATTTAGAATTCATTATATTGGCTAATTCAGTTATGGGTTAATAGACCTAATAGTGGTTTAATTGGCACATCATGTAGGTCGTTCATTTGCAGCTCAAAACAGCATATTATGTATAGGTGGATATGGCGGTATCTCTGTGTAGAGAGAAACTTAACCTCTCAACTTTCTTTACCAATGCTTTTGATTCAATAGTCATTAATTAACATCATCATTGTCAGATACTCAGTCAGATCTAGTTAGGTATTTGGTCAATCACTTGACAATTAGTCATTAGTTGGAATATTGACCACCAGGGTATACTAATCAACACCTGATATTAATGGGAGGAAAATATATCAAATTTATTTTTATCAATCACCAATAGAAATGAGGTTATCACAACAACAGTAAATATCTCATGTACAACAAGACGTGTATTCCATCCCAAGCATTGTAACATTTGGTTTAATTACAATTGGACAACATTTAAAATAAAATAAATCACACAAGAATTCATCCCCCCCCCCCTGAATTTGGCCATTTCCCCATGTACAATGCAGTCAAACCATCTGAATTTCCATAAAACATAAGGAATATGTGGGCCTACTAGTATATACAGAATGTGAGGAGTCACTAAAAATGAAAGCTATGTAATAAAATATGCACTGGTGTAAAGTTAATAAACAACACAAAATGTAAATGTACAATCTATATTTACATGTTTCAAGTCAAGATTGTATACCTTCTAATATTGATATTGAAATAAGCTATATCATATAATGCCTTAACCCTAACACTTATGGAAAAGAAATGTTGAAAAAACTAACCGGGGGTGGAAATGGGCAACATTTTGTGGGGCAAACCGGACTTACCAGTGACGGGATTCGACCCCGGGTCCTCCAGCATGGATCACATTATCTTAGACCACTCGGCCAGGGAGTCATGCGCCCGCAATTAACAATTCTGTCTGTGCGCATTTATCACCTGCCGTGAGTACCCGGCAAGATAGACTGAGGCGACACATGCTGCCAGCATAGTTTTCAAATTTTCAAATAGGATTGTGGGCTGTAAGGGTTTACCAGCTACCAGCAGGAAGGGTACAGGAACTCTTGTGTGACTGATAGGGATATTGGCTGACACATATTGGATATAATTACACAGCTTCCTTCTAATTTGTTAATCAGGCTGGTTATTGTAATAAAGAAGGTGCCTAGGTTTTCAAAGGTTGTATCATTTTCATTGAGACTACTTCCGAAACTTAGTTACCAACAAAAATAGTACTTTAAAGGTCATATGCCAGTTTTATGTTTAAAAATAAAATGACCACTTGTTGGTTATCACTGATGATTGCTACTTGGAGTAATGGTGGACTTTCTTGTCAACAAACTTTGAGCGACCTCAGACATTGCAATTCAACCTCAATACTTGAGGTTTTTGAGACTGTAAGTACCATATTCTTAAAGAAGGTGTCCGGCAAGCATAACATTGTGCATTATATGTTAGAAAAATAATTATCGAGCCCAAATCACGAAGTTATATAGAACAAAACATCATTAGGCCAACAGCAACAACAATTGTTGTATCGGCATAATATGCCATTGAAAATTAGGTTAGGGTAGGCGGGATTTAAAAAAAACCACAATTAACTTTTTTTAATTGTATAATTATACTATAAATTACTAAATTCGATCTCACAGAGTCAAATAAATCACAGAATAACATGAGGCCGTTCGCGATTGTCAGATTTTCTGTGTACTGTATTTCTTTTTGATGAGGAGTGCAAAAGATCTTCTTTTTTCCCCTTTTTTTTCTTCTGCAAAAAAAAGAAACAAAGTCAGGGTCAGGGGGTAAATTAGGGTCGGACAGGTTGCTGGCTTTATCCCAAAATCGAATAAAAATGCCATATCTCAACATGCAATTTTTTATCAACGAGCTAATATAAACATTAATGCCAAATACTATGTGCACTCTCTTTTAAAGACACCCTATATATATATATATATCTTTAGCCTTTAGTGGATTGAACACTTTGTCACATTTTTTTTTATAGCATCTAGAAATAGAGTGACATTTCAGTCTCCCAATAAATATTTGACAATTCAATTGCACTTTGCAAAATGAAATGGACAGTAATGGTTGCAATCAGACGTCCATGTAGCATAAAATCAATGAAACCGTATTACGATTACGTCTGGACAAAGTTGATGTTGATATACAAATACTTGCCACATTTTTGCTGATAAGTGAAAGAGGGTGATGAACCAGTTGATGCTTATCATTTATAATAACTAGCGGGCATCCGCGCTTCGCGCGGACCCGCTAGAACATTTCACGGGAAGGTAAGTAAACAAAGCGTAAGAAAATTTGATACAATATATATATCAAGAACATGTCCTACATATATACATAATCCAGACGGGCCCTAAATAATCCGAATATCGCACCTATGTAGGTCTCCTATGTGACCTGAGATGCAGGTACCCGTTGTCCCATTATATCCAGGGACCCCATAGGCCTAAGCCCTACCCCTAATCCAGTTACCACAGGTGCCCTTATAATGCACCGGATACCACATAATCCAGGTACTGCAGTGTGCCGTTATATCGAGATACCCATGTGCCCTTATATTCAAGTAAATTAAACGCGGGTGCCGAAGATAGCGGGCAGTAATAGTCATATCACAATAGGCAGAGGTGAGTATTATCAAAGCGTTATAAATGTTTATATAAATATCAAGAGTATGTCCTTAAATAATTCAGGTACCTAAAGTGCCCTTGATATAATGTAAGCGATATGGTGCCCTTAATACACCATGCTCCTAGGCCCAATGTGCTCTTAAATAATACAGATACACATGTTCCTAATCCAAAGTACTCCACGTGTTCTTAATACACCGGTTGCCCATAGGAAGGCCTACCACTCACAAATGGCCTTAATAACCCAGGTACCGCATGTGCCGGCGTTATATCCATACCAATGTGCCCGTTATCCAGTTTAATTATAATATGGAAAGCGCAGGTATTAGGTGCCGAAGCTATTATAGCGGGTGGTTAGTCACATCAAAACGTATAAGATGAGGGTATTGTAAAACAGCAAGAGTGTGTCGTTGATGTATCCTACGTGCCCTTAATACCGACATTGGTACCACAGTGCCCTTGATAATCCATATATACCATGTGCCCTTAAGAAATCCATGTACGCCATGCATATATAACACATGATGCCCTTGATTATTCAGGTACCACCCCATGTACTTTAATAATCAAGATTGTGTATTAATTAGTGATCCATGTGGTTTATCTTGAATCGAATATTAAGGGCACCCGTGATAACTGTGTATGCGGCTATTAGGGCCTACGTGATTTAATCAGGACATACTTAGGAATACTTCAGAGTAGGCCTATTCCCTTAATATAATTATAGAATACATGGGTGGGCAACCTCATGTGACCTTTAATCCAGCAGGTAGACCTACCCCCAGGTGCAGTGACAACATTAACGGTAGGGGGGTTACCCCTGTCAGCTCATGTCCCTACCCATTTTGGACCCCAAATAATAATATAAAAAAGTTGAATGTTAATGTCAAAACTGAAAGTAACTTAAAATTAACGTTAAAATGTCTCCCCGATTCTTTTATTGCCCGTTTTCCTCCTTTAAAATGTTGATGCTACAGTGCCGCCACTGCCCATGCACTGTATCCAGGTAATAGGCCTACGTTCTGAGCGTTATAGTGGGTTCTATAGTTTGTGCCCTTATTTCCAGATACATTGTTAGTTTTATGGTCGGCGGAGTCTATCATCAAGATCACTTGTACTATTCGGCATGCTTGTACTTGAACACTATGTCCCTTTGTCATGTTTGTTGTTCTTGTTCTTGGCCCACCTGCGCATAGTATATCCAGGTAATTTGAGACTATCTGCGTTTTATAGTGAACCCCGTAACGGTAATCCAGATACCACGGGTGCCCATACCACACGTTCCGTTTATCCATATGCCCCATGTGCCCTTATTTCCAGATTATCAAGTAAGGGAAGGACGGGGAGGAGAAGGTGGCCTTAGGGTACATTGTTAGAAAAAGGGTGCTTCAGGGGTTCTTGGCTGTCCTGTATATGGGTTAAACTGTTCTTTGATTTTAATAAAGGACCCAAAAAGGTTCTATAGAGAACCTTTAGAGGTTTTAAAGACACATTTGTGCCTAATTTGTGCCCATTTTGTGCTATAAAGGGTTTCACATACGGGACAGCCAAGAACCCCTGAAGCACTTTTTTTTCTAAGAGTGTACGGACTGCCTGCTTTCACTCTTCCCCGTTACAATGTGCACGGTTTGCGCCATAAACGCGTACACTTTTTGTCTGCGTCATTACGTGTGCGCCGAACCGCGTGCGCCATGTCAAACGCGGTCGCGCAGCACAACATAGAAACGGTTGGTATGGTACCGCCAGTTTCTTTATCGTTAGCAAACTCCGCGTTCATCTATGTTACTAATGTGAAAGTGTCACTTTAAGATCTGTGTAAGAGTTTTTGTTTACATTTAGAAAATGTCGTAAAATATTTTTATTTGTCGGGCGTATAGTCCCGTATAAATGCTTGTACTCATGCGATCTTTAAGAATAACAAACGGCCGCATATACAGAAATGTAGCTATATCCCTGATGAAAATATTTTGGGTGAAGACCACATGTCATCACTCACTCCGAAAACCACAATTTTTGTCCGAACAATAGCTACCCGAGTAAAAGAAATTCAACATTTCGGATTATCATCTGTGATCCTTTCTGCGCATGTCTGAAAACGGGAAAATACTGGCATTGAACTATCTAATTAGCTCGTGTATTAGAGGCGCAATTACCACGCTTTTTCAGTTGAAGAGGGACGCGAGTGTAAAATTATTATTGAACTATCTAATCAGGCGAGGGACCGAAAATTAGTATATAGATTATTATTTGTATTCCATTAATCCAGGTGGTAAAGATGGTCCAAATTCAATTAAATCAGTAACATTTATATGGCTTCAGCAAAAAATGTGATAGGGATTGGTTATAAATAGACATAAAAAAGGACAATTTTCTGCAAAAAACAATCAGTATTCATGCCTATGATGTTTGTTTTGAGGAGAAGTTCATTAGGGTCCAAGAATGGTTCATTAGAAGTAACTATAAACCTGGTAGATTGACACAATGGAGCAAATCTTAATTAATACACTGTCTATTAATAATGGAGTCTCGTTTCTAATTGATATTTTTCTTTTGCGTGCAACAACTCAGCATTACATTAGCCAATGATATGAGTGGTATTGATTGACAAGTTAGCTTGAACTTTCTTGTATCAAGACATTCTTGTTTGACAAATATGTCAATATGGCTACTCATTTTCTCTATGATCATCATTACTCAGACCATATATTGACAGCCACTATTCATCATTTGATCTCTCCTAATGAGTGTCGATATGTAACTTAATACGTAACTTGCCACGTATAAAAGTAGAAATATTATAGCCACATCAATTCAATTCCTCGTTGCATTATGCAGACCATATTGTTCTGCATAAATACAAATGTGTCAGCCTAAAGTTAAGTGGAGTTATGTGAAAGAATACAAAATCACAAATTTACTGTACTCAAAAATTATTTATTATAGTTAGAACATGACCAAAAAAACTAGCCAAAATATATGCTTCTACCAATTTTGCCAACCTAATTGTAATACCTTTGATAGTATCTATTTGTGTAGTACAAACATTTCACTCATCGCATCTGGTTTAGCACTGATGGACTTTTACATTATGTAGAAGTTGACAATTGACAATCTAAAATGAGCGTGCTTTTATTGGAGTGTAGCATGATGGCGGTAGAGCTTGGAACGTGCCATTTAATTTTAACCATATTTGTTGGGAATTAATTATTAAACCAAACTTGAATTATGAAAGGATGTATTGTGGTGTTGTACAGGACGTGTTAATATGTCGTTAGATAGCTGCCACACAGTAAATTGTTTTTAGCTGCAGGATAATATTGATTAGGATATTCCTGCTTGATGATGCTATTATGTCTATGCTATTATACACTCAACTAGGGTTTCATCACCTCGTTATAAATAGTGTGAATGAACCATAGGTATCAACGAATGATTGGAGACCCCCTAAGCTGATAGAGAAAGTAGAGATTCAAGTCTCTCTCTCAGTTTCACTGAATCATGCTACGGGAAACTGTCAATTACCCAGAATTCATTGAGGCCGTACACAATTTCTAGGCTAGCGTTTTATAGTAATCGTATTGCGTGTGTGTGTGTAGTGGTTGTATGGTACACATACAAATTCAGGTCATGTTGATATCGCTCCATTGTGGATTAAGTATCGGATCTTTAACTCTCATGGGATTACTCAGAGGATTTATAGAAGAAAAGTGACTTGAGGATAAATTGGATTTAGATTGTAACACTTCATCTGATCATTTTCTATGTTGGATATATTTTTGTACACTAACGCTACTGCTTGGTTGTGTATATGATTCTTGTGTTAAGCTTGGTGGGATTATTTGTGCTAATAGCACACGGATTGTTTGTCACGGGGTATTTGTCCCGTCTACGGACGAACCCCATGCTTCTTCAACCTGTCATACAATCAATAAACGATAAAAAAGGAAAGAGCGCCACCAAGATGCGCCTTGATAAATCTCGTCGTGTGCACTTTGAAACAGATGATCAGCAAGAGCATCAGAAACTTCAAAAGCAAATATTGGATGAGATCTTTTTGTGCCTTCTGACTGGCCTCGTGGATGGATGCTATGATGAGGTTAATAGAATATTTATATACATTTGTTGCTCATGTTTTTCATGTACATTTCAAAGCCAGTGATGTAGTACTCGAGTCCGAACTCGGACTCGAGACCGGTCTCGAGTCCCTATTTTGAAGGACTCGGACTCGGAGGTGAAGGACTTGGTCTCGGACTCGGGCACTAGGGACTGGGGAATTGTGCTCGAGTCCTGTCCGAGTCCAGTCAATATTGGCTTATTTTGTTGGCAGTAATTAAATACTTATTTAGTCATCCAATTTTCAACAGTTTAGAAATAATGTCATAAATCATCATAAATACATCTGAACAGTTAAAAATATGCTGTTGAAAATACCTTTTGATAATCATTACAAGCATTAAAATGCAATTTGAGGGAACCTATAAATAAATAATTAAAGTGATAATGATCATGTGCAATCGAAGACTGTTTGTACGATGTAGATGGTCTTTAGGTATTTTTGTGTCAGTATTTATACTGTTCAAAAAAATGATAACATTTCTTACAAAGAGGATATTTCATTGGCAATTTTCAAATTGATGGAATAATTAGGGATGACATTTTCAGGGAAAAGAAATAGGTGAAACGGCAGAGGAAGGGTTGCTTTACAGAATATCACACCTTTTAACAAGTTTGTAATTTCTCGATCTATTAACTTTTGGACACTTCTTGAATATCTGAATCAATTCTTATGCCTATAATTCAAAATGGTATCAACATTTGTCCATGTATAGGGATGCGAAGGTTAAAAATGCATCATTATGTTGACTTCACTGATATGTTGGCCTATTATAGATAGGAAAATTAATGACATGTGATCAGAACTAAAATACATATAAGGACTCGTGACTCGGACTCGAACAGGAAGGACTCGGACAGTAAGGACTCGGTCTCGGACTCGGACTCGAGAGGTAAGGACTCGGACTTGGGTAGGGTGGACTCGACTACAACACTGTATCAAAGCTCTCCGTAAAGGTGTTGTATCAGAGCAATCTTTTAGCCAGCCATGCCTTAAATCTCACATAGTATCTAAATCTGTTATCGATAGGGCGTAAATATACATCTTAATCATTGCCAAAATGTTGGCACAACTGTGAAGCTATTACCTAGATATATTACTTTATTCCACAATTGCGCATATAGAATTGGGTTGCACCATTGTAATTGATTAATGTATATTCAGCAATCATCTTCAAATTTCATATCTGTAGTAGGGAGAAAGGGAAAATGTGCTTGATGTAGTTTGGTTGGCATCCTTCGATAGGTTAGGTGTACAACCCCTTAATACACTCCTAAACATTCTTACTTCAATTTTGTCAACAACAAACCTAATAACTATGGATAGATTGCTAAAATGAAGGAAAACATAAATTATTATTTATCAAAGAAAAGTATTTTTTAACTCTTTGACTTTATAATGCTCATATTTAAAACTAGAAAGTACTGTTGTGACATCGGCACTCCAACCACAACATTAAGCAGAATTCTCACTGTAGTATATTAGATTTAGTTTGTAATTTATCCAATTTACAAGTAAACAATTATAATGTGATAACAGATAGTTTGTGTGAAACTTGACCCAGATTTCCCCAAAATAGCAGATTGTAAACATTTTTGATTTTAAGAGATGGTGCTCTGGATGAGGATTAAGTGTAATTTTGTGGGAACAAAATAATTTGAATGACAATTCTGACCAACGACCTACTTGTATCACTAGATAAGATAAAACCGTCTATAGTTAATGAAAATTAGGAGAAAAAAAATGAAAAATGAAAAATCGCTCCATAAAGACTGTTAGTACATAGCATTGATGACTGCAGGCAAAAATTAAACATTCTCGTTGCATAGTCCCTAGCCAAGTGAAATCTCTATTATGAATATAGAAAATGTCCATTAGGCTAAAATGCTTAATTAAAATGAAAAGGGTCATGTCCGGAAGGATATGAAGTGTCAAAGTATAGTAACCATTAAAGTTGAATAGTTATCAACATCATATCATTACAGTTATGGACAAGGTCCGTTGTCTATATCCAAATAAGAATTTGAATCCTGCAAATTAACGTACCAATCATTGTATATTACATGGGACAGGGTTATTTGTTCTTCATTCATGTTAAATTTGAACTCTAAATTGATCAAAAGCAAGGGTTTCTTACAACTCTCGTGTATGTTTCTCTTATTGTTCCAATTTTCTTCCAAAGATTTGGGCTTATTCTTATGGATCTGGAGAAGGAAGAAAACACCTCCCCAACCTTAGCAAAACATTACATTGCCTTGCCATCACATTTCCTAAATCAAGTATGTTTCAAGTCAAGGTATTAAGAAGGCATATGAAGACAGGCACTTTGATGTACCATTAATGTGATGGTATATGAGTACATCATATGTATACTAATAGCACATACACAGCCAATCCAGAATTCCACAAATTTCACTTATTGTACAGCTTCAGAATGCTGTAAATTTGACATCGTAAATAACCTGATTAATTACAGCACTGTCATTATTACCCAACTTGGTGTGTGTGTGTTTAGTAGATGATTGTCTAAAGTCTGGGTGAGTGAGGGGTGTCCTACTGTGAAAGTGGTGTGTATCTGGTGTGTAGGGTATATAGAGCTCTGCCATATAAATCATCACTAAAATGGTCACTGTCGATGAGTGCTATTAATTCCTTATAGCACTCGGCAGCTACGCTGCCTCGTGCTATAAGTCATACTAATCAAGAACCCTGTATATAAGTGATTGTGTTTAGGGACAGGTGGCAATTATTACTGAAGTTACCCATATTATCAACACTCTTCCACCAGTCAGTCAGTCAGTCAGATATTTTATTTGTGTCCCTCTTCTGGTGGTCGCCATTCTCTGTGAGGTCATACGTGTGTCCCAGATGTTGTATGGATCTACACAGCAAAGTATAGTAAAGTATATGAAAGATTTCAGGTTCCAGCGAATTCCTAGTATCGAGGTTGGATGTTAAAGCTTGTTTACCCGGAAGTTAAATGTATTTGCTAGCTTTTCACTGACAACATATAAATCTGTTGACAGAAAAAGGAAAAACCACTATTTGAAATCACATGATTGGGACAAATTGGTTCGTAAAGGCGTGGTTTTGTCGCCACCAAATGATATCAGTAATTGAGCGTAAAATCTGCCGCAGCATAAATATTATTCCACTATATCCCGGTATCAGATCAGTAATTAAACCATCAATGTTCATCTCGGCAATGCACAATTATTTATGATCAAAGATCAGTGGCTAGAAATATTTCTTGCACGCTACTCTTTAAATATTGTCAACCCGGTGTCATGAGTGGTCTTTTATTTCATTACTCTCAATCCCGCGGCCAACAGTCTACTGCTGGTACAAGCCCTACCACGACGGTTATCCCTGCACAGGAATGGTCAACATGGCCATGTTTACTGCCAGTTCATAAAACAATCCGGAAGGGGGTGGCACTAACATTGGAAAAGGGTATAGGTATGTGCCGCGCTGAAGATCCCCTTTTTCACCCTCTGCCTCTAGCTTTTATGACCCCCCCTTTTGAGCCTGCATCAGTTCTTATGACCCAAATTTCATTGGGGAATTTAAAAATCGCGAAATGTTGCGTTCCAAAGCCACCATTCTTCGAAAATGTTGCGTTCTAAAACAAAAAACAAAACAAAAAATCAAAAATTTGCGTTCTTGCTAATCAAAATTGAACTATAGGCCAGTTCTCAAGACCTATTTTTTTTGTTGAAAAAATCAGTTCTTAAGACCCTATTTTTCATGTATGCACATTTTTCTATTCTATCTGACTGACTGACCACAGTGGTAATAATAAGTGAGACTTGAACAATGATTTTGATACCTTCCAAAAGCCTCCATCTAATCAGGTATTGAATGTGTTCTGGTGCTAGTACTGGTGCTAGTACTATCTATAGATAGGTTGACAGGTGTAGCACTAATGTGCAAATATATATAGAGTTCCTAATGGCTATATACATACTACTAATATGGTGACTAGATCCTCAAGTTGTATCCAATACAGATATAGGTCATGTTCAGAGAATCATGATATATATATTCCATCTCTCCATGTTATGTCATGTACACATAATTGCAGTACAGGCCTAACATCTGAAACCAAAGCTGAAAGTGATCAGAATATCTCTTTGTCTAAGGCATTTATGCTAAACTCCAACATTTAGAATCATCACTTTTCCCATACATCAAAAAATTATGAACATTGAGCCCAGTTTTTCAAACAGTTATTCCCCAAAAGCATATACATTGATGCAGTTTGAATTTGAAATTATTCCTTTTTTGATGTAGTAAACAGAACAGAATTACTGCTACAGTTATAACTAGTGCCACTCTTTGAAATTATGAAATGTGTTAGTATATTATTTGGAATTATAAAAATCATGAAAGAAGTCAAACACAACCTCTGACCTACCATGACAATGATATGAATGGTTTACTAATCAAATCATAATGCATTTCTACTGTGATTCGTGTTCAAAGTATATTTAGTGGGCATTTTTAAATCAATACTCTGCATTCTAAACCACTTTAAAATACTCATGGAATCAATTAGAGTATGCATATTTTAACTAGTCTCTTCCATCCTATTAGGCAAAAAATTATCATACGTATATGAACCTGAGTTGCTGCTGTGGATGTACAGGCAATCGTGCATCATACGAAGGGGCATGCTCCCAAAATGAATTTTTCAGAGGCTGTATAGATATGCCTTACCATGATTGGGCAATGAGACTTGGAGAGGAGGTCCCACCAATGCAACACTTCTGTAGGATTTCATTGCATTGGGATGTTAAGGGTTAATGGCATGCAATACTTGATAAAAATACATGAAACATCTATTCACTATTAGTGGGGATTTGAAGTATATCATCTTTCTCTCTCATCAGAAAGGTGTCACTTTTTATGGAGTTGGAAATTCACACCAAAGAGATTGTTTACAGATGTTAATATTTTATAGCATTGGGTTTTAGTGTGTATGTGTAAATTTCGTTTTTTTGCTGAGTGCAATCCCTGCATGTGCATAAATTGTTAATCCTTTTTTCTCAAAACGATACTTTAAAATACTTTAATTTCATGGCAAGTCAGTGAATAAGTAAAAGATTACCCTTTACAAGTAAATTAATCTGATAAATGTTGATCTACTTGGCTGTTTTCAATCTACAATAAAAATATTATCTTCATTTGCACTGGTTAATGTAACAAAGTGGAGCTCTTAGCAAGTTAGCAAATTTTAATTCAATTATTAAACATTTAAGTATACATGTATATTTGCTAGTACTCAGGTGTTTAACCAAGTTCAAATTGCATGTTTTATGAATAAAGACATTCAGTTCTAAACACAGATAACAAAGGACATGGGAATTGCAGCCTATATTATCGTATGTATCTGAATCTTATTCTTGTGTTAAAATTGTACGATACATGTTATTTCTTCTAAAGAAACCTTAGAATTAGGTGTGATGAACGGGGTGAGACATCTAATTGTATTAATGTAAAGGGAAATATCTATAATAAGAATTCAAAATTATATTTCTGAAAAATTAAAATCACATTATTCACACTAGAAATGTATCAATATTGTAAATCTCTGCATTCACTCTGTTGCAAATTATGTTGCCTTCTCTACATATCATTATGCTGCTGGCATGTCTAGATGTAGCTCCCCTTAATATATGACAACCCGTAGCAGGTTTTAAGACCCAACATACACATGCATTAAACACCCTCACCTCCACACATTCAACATATACCTTAGGCCTTATGGAACAGACATGATGTGTTTAGAATTTCCCCCTATTATTTTAAATCAGCACCCATGTAATTTCCCCCCCTGTAACAGTTATTTGTTCATTTTGTTGTTGTTAATTCACTTCTAAAGAAATGTCAACCCATGGACAATTCTCTATATAAAGGAGTAGTCTTAAATAATATTTGTTCATTTAATTGACCTTTTACTCTTTTACTCCAAATATCTGAAGTGACAAATAATTAAGATTAAATATTTATTTTGTTGAAATACAGTTTGAAATTTGTACTTGAACATGTTGACCAGTTTTAGACTATTTACTTCTGATGGGTTTTAAACTTAGTTTACCATGAGTTTGTGTTGCCTCTAAAATCTATTTGACAATTGGTTTTAAACATGCGTGAAGTGGAGACAACAATTTTCCCTTAATTGTTGCCATAAGATTGTGTTGCATGACTATTACAGAAAGTCTGGGTTTGTATCTGTATTTTTATTTAATTATGAAGCATCATCAAATTAATGAAAGTTTGCCTGCATTAGAAGGTGGCTGCTGTAAGGTATATTGTACAAATAAATCCAACTAGAAATTGGGGTCGAGATAATATTGACTTTGTTGGTTGAGGGAGAAATTTGGAGATTTGCCATTTAGATGCTGCAATGTTTGAATTGTGAAATCTGGTTATATATCAGGCAATACTTTGCTTTTATTCTAAAATAATGCAGGGGCATAACAGCTGTGTAGAGTCAATATTCGGTTTAGGGTAGATTTGTCTGATCCAAGGGTAGAGTTGCTCAGTTAATGTGTTAGAAATTGCTTCGTTTAGCACAGTTTTCCCCCATCCCACTGTGTTAGGCCATTGATATTAGATTTCTATCCCAATTGTGTACTTTTTGATACATCCTGAATGATGGAGGAGTGTTGTTAATTTGTAATTGTATTAAACACTCTCTTCTGAATACCTGACAGAAATGAATATTGTAGCAACTGTTAAATATACATCTACTGTAGATAGCAGTATCAAAATATTAAATACATATAGCTTTACTGTCTACAGAAGATTTTAGCACATTATAGTAAGAATCACATTGATATTAAACATAATTAGGTTTACTGACTCCTTGATGATGGCAGCATAAGTTGTGACCAAAAATTAAAATTACTGATACAGTTCTTCACATTTTTCATAACATTCGTCAAACATGTGTATGGTTTGAAATGCAAATTAAGTTATTCATTTTGCTACTCAGAATTAGGTCGTGTATTTGCCGGATGAACATTTGTAGTTTCAAGTCACCCAGTTATTGTTTTGCATAATTTTTCAGATTCCCTAATGAATAAATTGTATTGACTTTGTTAGAAATTGATTTTTGTTTCTTTATTAACCATCTAAATTATTGGACATATAAAAGTGTTCTGTCTGTGATCAATATAAATCAGTGAGAAATCAATATGTTGACTAGTTTAATGATTCCTATTACCCTTTCTAGTCTCAGTGTTTCATTAGTTAACATTTGACCCATAATTGCTTATGTAAATTCACAAGTGATATTCACTTTTGAACCAGCCCAACAAACAACTAGCCAAGGATTGGTTATATTTATGATCACATAAAAATTCTTATAAAAATCAGCGTAATTTGTTTGTGATGGATCAAATTAGACTCCTTTAGTTGTGGACTAATTACGCATATACTATACTGTGTTATTAATAGTCATGCAGTGAGTGCTTACTAGTACCATCTAGCATAACATATCTATATACAAGGCATACAATCATTTATTACAGGGCTCGGTATAAAGCAGTGTTGCTAACCGGATGTTGTCTTCATTTTATCTATCACATCTTAGCTACTTCAATTTCTGCTGCTTGTCTGTTTCCATGATTTTATACAGCCATTGCATCTTGATCAGTCTTTGTTACATATGAGGAGATCTGAAAATGTATAAACATAAAATTAACCCAACAAGAGCTTCTGAATAACTGTCCTGTGTATCATGTCATTCCAAATCATGCAATACCCACTAAAGTAACACTCTTGGTTACAAACAATGTCTTATACAAACGAATGTAGGTTATTTTCTTGTCAATGGATGGACTCAGGAGATGGTACCAGATTTAATTACCCAGTACATACACACTGGGTCTGTCTTGTATAATACTGTAAGACATGCGTTCTGTCCATGAAAGAGATATGAACCGCACTTGCAAACTGTAAATGTGCTTATTTTTGTCGTCTGTATAATGTTTTGCATTCTGCCAAATTTAGATAATTTACTGGTTGATAATTTCATTGTACAATACCAACCAATGTAAGAGATCTGTTGAGTTGATATGTTTTCTTTATATTGAAAATTGTGTTCATCTTCTTTTGTTTTTGTATTTTCTTTTCCTCTCTACAGAATGGTCTAAATGCCCTGCACCTTAGCTCAAAAGAGGGTCATCTAAATATTGTTACAGAATTGCTGAAGAGAGGAGCGAATGTCGATGCTGCAACCAAGGTAAAGTCAGATCTACAAAGTAGATTACACCTAAACATATTTTCAAGCCTTGATTTAAGGATATGTGGACCAGGAGCTACTTTGTGACTTTTCTGACCATAGTAGCTTCCGGTCCTATACTTTGCTGTTCAAAATTTGAAAACCTCTGGAGCTAAAACTTGGCAGCCAGGTGTAAAAAACTCCCGGGCGCCCAGTTAATTTGAGGCTTGCATATTCTGGCAGTCAGAATCTCTCCATCTTTTAAAATGCTAGTTATCCTAAAAATAAGATGCTTATTTGATCAAGTCTCAATATTTTGATCAGTTCCAAATTGGTGAAGCCGCCTTTCAGCAGCGAATGAATAAAGAAGGATGTGGGCACGCATGAATGCAACTAGCGCACAGTGCCTGACGCGTGCGTGCGACCAATACCGTGTGCATGTGGTCATAATCGTGGGTGTACGCTTGGATTACTTTTGCGCGCGGAGAGGAATAAAAACCTAATATTTCTTGCCAATTTGGAACCGATTAAACAACATACAGGGTGAGTCAAAAAAAAGTTTACCCAAATTGAAAAATTCAACAACAAAAAAAATCTGACCACAAAATCAAGGCAAACAAAACTTTAAATGATTACGCCATTTCTTTGCTATCATCTGGAAAAAAATTCACGCTATTTGATGATACCGTTAAGTAAATATGACTATTTCTGTACAGGAGCTGTTTTTTCACCAAAAACACGGTTTTTAATTTCAAGCTTAACAAGCTTAATGTTTACTAGGATTATGATGTAAAGCATTACACATCTTGTTTATTAAAAAGAATTAAGTTGACAATAGACTTGTTCAAAATGGTCTCCTAATAGATTAAAACATAAAATATGGATTAAATCGTATCACCACTGTCAGTTAATAGATAATAATTGCAAGGATTAAATAGTCCCCAAGGGACATGATAAAACTAGATGAGGATATTGAGATATTGAATAAAAATTGTCACCAGTGACTATCTGATGATGTAAATAATAAACGATATAGTATTTTGATAAAATCAATAAACATAATATTGCACTTATTTTTCGTAAATATGTCCGATTAAGCAAACATTATCCTTGAACCAATCAAAAATTGTCAATGTCCACAGTAAGACTAATAAGTAATAATCTTTTATTGGTCGTATCTTATGAAATATAATGGTTCAGATCTTGAAGCGTGTTCGGACGTTAAATTGGTCACTTTTATTCAAAACAGCGTAAAATAAGTTTCCCTCAACCAATCTAAACAGATAAAATTCATATTAAAGCTAATTGATTTGTCTTTATACCGTAGTAAATTGTTTTGAAAACAAACGAATACTTTTGTCTAAAATAATCGCTGAAGTTGAGTAAACTTTTTTTTGACTCACCCTGTAAGGTAATTAGTCAATAAATTCTGCCATGTTTTAAGGCTCTCTTTATTTCTGATCACTTAGTCATAGGCGGCTCAATAGTTAATGTGAATTTTATTTTTAGTATCCCCAAAAGGATTTCATGGTTCTTAGGCTAGACATTTCTAATAATAATTTGTCTAACATTTTATATTATAATGTTAAGAATAGTATAGATGCAAGACAGTGCACTGTATACATCTATATGCAGTCATGTTGTCAATAACATTATCATCAGGTTATACCTAACTTCCTTACAGATACTTGAATTTGTACATAGAATGGGAAATATTAATGCTGCCTCAAGTTGTTTCTCTATCGTAATGGTTATAAATGATATTTGTTAGTAGACCTCCAGGTGTTGTCTAATGAGAGTTCATCTGACAATATCAAGGCCTAAAGGACACACATATACTGCAAAAGTCGACATTTTCGCGCTCGACACAGGTACCACGGAAATGATAACACACAAATATATTTCTTTTGTGTATAGGTCTATGTGATGAAGCTACAAATCATGAATTTAAAAACATGCAAAAATTGGCAAAGCACAAACAATTACCACTTGTACAGTACTTAAATTAATGAGTTCAAGGCATGTTTTGAAGATTAATATATTGGCTAGCATCTAAAAACATTGTTTTTGCTTACTTTACAATGTATTTAACTACATTTTCTTACTCAACCAAAAATAGAACTTGTTAATACTAATAGTCAATATAGTAGCAAGTAGCAAGAATTTAAATAAAAATCAATTTTGTTGATGATTTATTCATATGAAACAAATTCCCAACGCATAGAAATAAATGACAATGGAGCGGCAATATATTAATCTATTTTATACCACTTTTAATAGTGCTCCAGGGGTAGAATTATGTCAAATGTTTTGAGAATCCAAATGGGGATAGTTCTTTTGTCTCCAAAAATACATTTCACTGTATGAAAAACTTAAACTTACGATAACCCCTTTCAAAGTTCATGGCTGTGAAGAATCCTTTTGATGTAGATCTCTTGGATTCTCATCAAATTTTCCCCTCTACCTCAATACTCTACATAACTGTCTCATTTTATTTATGCTTTGATTATAGAAAGGAAATACCGCTCTCCACATCGCATCCCTAGCCGGGCAAGAAGCAATAGTCAAGGTTCTGGTGGAATATGGCGCAAATGTCAACGTACAGTCACAGGTAGATAAATGAGATTTTGAGATTTTACTTCCATTTTAGTACAATTTGACTCAATATTTTCATGGAAAAGGTGCATTTCTAACATGTGCTCTGATGCAGTTTGGCACATGTGAAGATCTTATAGTGCATCTGACTCCCGTTCCAATATCGTGATATTCAAACCTATTCTTGATAATTGCGTCATTACTCATGGTGGCAGCCTCTGAGGGATTATTGGATTGAATAGGGGAAATAGAATACTTTATGCTAAATCTATGTCCGCCTAATTTTGATATTTTTGAACTTTGAATATTTCCCTATTCGCAGTAAGGGTTGTTAAGGATTACTGAATTATCTTTGATATGTGAATGTATAATGTGTGATGTAGACACGTGACAAGGCAAGATGTGTAAATGATGAATGAAAATAAATTTGAAAGATAAAAACAAGTGTTGTAAACCATTTTGATAAACATTGTTGTTATTTATGTTTCGCTTTACTACAGAATGGCTTCACACCTCTCTACATGGCTGCCCAAGAAAACCATGTGTCTGTTGTCAAATTCCTACTCTCCCATGGAGCCAACCAGAACCTAGCCACAGAGGTAAAAAGAAGGGTTATAAACAATTCATTTGTATTAACAGCTGCAATATAAAGGATGTTCAACATTCCTTTTTTAATTAGCAGTTAAACAGTTTGAAGGAAATTTTTAAGAAAAAATTATAAAAAGTAAAACAGTTAAATCACCAATGTTTCAACATAATAGGCTCATTTGTTCCCATATTGTTTACCCATGTGTTGAATGAAATGTATATAAATGAAAATATCTAAAACAAAAGTGGGAATATATTCTAAAAAGATTATTGAATTACTATGTTGAAATGCCTGACCATATGGCACACGTCTGTGTTACTTTTTGTTATGAATTAATTTACCTTGATTATAGAAATAATGTTAACATAGTAAAAACAGAAAGGGGGGCTATATTGACCCTTTTATTATTACCTACAATTTACCTTGCCTTAAATTATGCAATGGGGAATATAGTGGTTTGTTTTTGCTCATCCATGCAGCTTGCACAATGTTGATTATGTGATTCTAATATTGTTGTTTTGCTCAAAGCTTCTTATTTCGCCCACTGGATGCTTCATTTGCTATTTTGATTTGATTTTGACGGCAGTGGTGATTTTACTACACATTTGACATAGTCTGTCTACATTCAATGTCTGCTTCTATCGCAACATGCTTAAAAGTAAAATATCGAGTTTGGGCTCAAATGTAACAATCACATGGACACTCACTTGTTTAATAAACTTATGTTTTTAGGTTATTTTGTTAAACCCTAATGCAAGTTAAGGATCAGTTTGCCCTACTTGCAGATGATTTTAACTGAAAAAAACCCCTATAAGTTTAGAATAGATCAATATTTCTTGAGATGTTCATCCTCGAAGCGACAGGTAATTGTTATCCTATCAATTGGATAGGTCTTATCAAATCCAGCCAAAGACGATTTCTTTTTTATACTCCCATGAAATTGATTAAAATTGTGCTATATATATAACTTCAGAAATGTCCCTTCCCCAGGCCCTTCCATTCCCTCTTTAAGTGCAAGGAACAAGATTGATTCAGAGTAACATTGGCCTTGCTTATAGCTTCACATTTAACCACTTGCAGTGAGTGATTTTAGAACTACTAACATGATGCTACTCTACATTACAAGCTGCTTAAGGGGTATCATGGTTTGATAGCCACATACGTTGTATATAGGTAGGAGCAGGCATGCTACGTTTTGGTTTTTATGCTCTATGTTAGCATCTAAGAACCTTTGAATTCTGTTGTTTTGTTTACTATCAAGCAAGGCCCTTGTGTTCCTTTAGGAGTATTTATATAATTATGATACCATTCACATAGGTTGATGTTTTGATGGACATTTGATAGGTGGCATGAAAAGCAAAATTCACTGCCTGCAGACAACAATTAGGATTTTATTTTCGTCAGGTTGGAAATGAGGCGTGACAGATAGACATCATCAGTAGACAGATCATTAAAAAGTCTCATATCTTGTTGGACTTGACACTCGATAACAGAGTATCTTTTGAATTGGCTCTGTAATCCCTGCAAATAGTGTCAAATTACCTGACGTAAGCTTTTGTGACGAGCATTTGCGTAAATAGGAGAGCATTGACGATGTCCATGGCAAAATACATGTCTTTGCCTTGTCACTGTGTACAAGTGTCTATTTGACCTCCTTTATAAAAGAACAAACAAGTGAAAGTGGATAAATTAATGATTGGAACTTTAGGAGAATCATTTGAAGTTGATTTCCCCTTTTTATAGCTCATTGCTTTATGTTAAAAAACAATGCGACTGTGACCCGTCGCCGTAAAGTGGTCACTTTTGTGTGTTAATTTGTTTTGTATTTGGGAAAATTAAACCAATTTGGTGTGCTATTTAAATTCTCATTTTTTTTATTCTCATACTTAAATCAATGAACTATGGAGACATTTTATTTCTTGTTCATCCATTGTGGTATTGAATAATGAAAAAATTAAAATAGGGAGAACATTTCCATTTTTAGAATACATTGATTTATGAAAAAAAAATAGCAAGAATATTAAGGGGAAATTATTTCACCCACTACAATGATAAGTAGATTATAGTAGTAATCTTATTGAATATTACTACTAAATTTTCTAGTGTGAGGGAGACATCGACGATTTTCTTTATTTTGCCAAATTCTGACTTATTTTGGTGAGAAAACCATCTGTTACTACACGTTGTCTTCCTTTTGCTGTAATTCTTTTTGATTTAAGGTTTGGGATATAATTTGCAGAAGGCAGTTACCCGTTTGTTCTGTTTTGCAAATTGTCTTCTAATCGTAAACATGTTTCGCCATATTTCTTTTGTATTGTCTTTAACCATCACAAGCTTTGATAGTATTTAAAAGCTCTATCAAATTTGCTTTTTTATTTTATTTTTGGTGGATGTTAAAATTTACCCATCCTTAACAAACAAACAAATGCCATTGTTATCATTAACGTTTGCCCTTTGGTCGTCATTTGTTTTTTTCTCCTTTTCCTTTATTTTTTCCTGTCTCTATCATTTATTTAACGCATGCCCGTCATGGAATTTTGTTATCAACCAATAGGATGGATTCCTGCCTATTGATGTTGCAACTCAGCAGGGTCATGACCTTGTCGTGGAAACGCTTTTGCAACATTCGCGGCCTCAGTACCCTCCCAAATCGGAGGTGAGACTACCTGGAGAGGAAAAAAACTTTTCGTATTTTTCTTCCGGCTCGTTTTTTCATGATTATTTTTTTCGATATGATCATTCCACATTTTCCCTTCTCCATATTTCCTCACTTTCCCTTTCCTGTCTCCTATTGTCAACTTGGTATATTTTGGTGTGCTAGTTATATTGTCTATCTGTTTTCAGATTTTGTTGTCAAGTCTTTTTAATTGTTCTATGATCATTCTTCCACTTCATAATGTTAATGTGCCTGACCCTGTAGAACTTGGATGTCTGTTAAGCATCAAGTGAACCCCAAAATAATATGATGAAACAAAAACACAGTAAATATGAATGCAATCCCAATACGTCATGCATTCCTTATCATTGTTCAATGGAGATCAAATTGTTTCTGTACAATCTCAGTGACTAGATATGTGTTCATGTTTAGTGATTAACAAACAGAATGCATCATGCTTAGATTGTACCTTTTTTATCAATCTTAAAGACATATTTGTTAAGTCATAAATGACCAAGCCTTAAATGGAAAATTTATATCAAGCATAAAGAATCTCAGTTTAAATTACATTTTATAATTATTGTGCATTGTGGTGCTACATTAAGGTTGAAAATATTGAATTTCAATTGCGGCAGACTGTGATGCTTTGACACTGAACTAATGTTCTCTTAGTTTGCCAAACATTACAGGCTGCCATTTTAAGCAGTGACCTGAGACCAATTTGCTGTACATTGCAGTGGAAACCAAGTAAGGGTGGGAATTTTGGGTAATTGTTTACCCGGGTACCCAAAATAATTTTCGGGCAGGTATCCGGGTACCCGCCCCTAAAAAAGAAAAATCAACAAAAAAATCAACAAAAATCAACAACAAAAAAAATAAATATTTTTTGTTCTTTTTCTTTTTCTTAGTCAAAAACAGGACCTTGGATGACTTGTATTTGACTCTTAATAACCCACATTATACCCATTGACCCATACCATTAGGGATAATAACTCCTAACCTAAGATCTTATACTAGTTTTCTTAATTCATTCTTATCAAAAGTATGATTTTTTCAGTCTTAACAGTATGCCCCAGGAATGGCAAAGCTACCTTATTTTTTTGTGATTAATGTAGATTTGCCATTCCTGGTTCACCCTGTAATACAACTAAACCTGTATGTAAGTATAATGTACACTTTCATTTTCTTGCATCTCCAACTAATTTAATTAAGATATTGTTGATTTTGAAATGAATTGTATTTTGCAAAGAAAACAGTGTTGAAAAAATCATACTTTTGATAAGAATAAATTAAATAATTTAGTATAAGATCTTAGGTAAGGAGTTATTATCCCTCATGGTGTGGGTCAAGGGGTATTATGTGGGTTATTAAGGGTAAAATATGAGTCATCTAAGGTCCTGTTTTTTATTTAGAAAAAATTGAAATCGATTTTATTTAGAAAAAAATTGAAATCATTTTTTTTGTTTTTTTGTTGTATTGGTATCCGGGTACCAAATTTGGCACCCGGGGCTGGAAATTTTGGGCGGGACTCCGTTACCCGGGACTCGCTCCCAACCTTTAAACCAAGTCAATGCATTACATTGCACAGTAAATAATACCTAGTATCATCATGACTTTGTATCCAAACACTAAATCCTGCACAGTAAATTAATATTATTTTCCAATTTAAAGATGTCTTAGTGTTTTTGTTTCTTCAATGCTAGCATCAAATTTATAGAATGTTAATTGTCTTAAACTTCATGATATTCAAATCCGTATATCTTCTTGTCATGTTTCTAATCCTATTCTTTTTTCTCTCAAAAAACAATTGAACTCACTCATTTCAGAAATCATTAGAATTCCTTATTTGTCATTTACAAATATATTTCATATATTTTTACTAATTGGAAGGTGAACATTTATCTCAAATGACTCAAATAAATTCCTTCAAATTATTTTTGATGAACCCGATTTCTATGAATAACTTCACCCATGCTCTATTTCAAAGCATTTTGTTAACAAACAATAAAGGATTTCAAAACTGTATATTATCCGATTTAAGTCCGTTTTATCATCTCATGTGTTGCCGTATCTCAGAATGTTTGTATTCATCATCATGCATGATATTTTATTTTTGCCCCGCATGTTGACTGGATGGTACCAGACTACATTATCTATTGCTTTGGAATATAAAGGATATTAAACCTTATCAGGATTCCATGTAAATGGACATTTGGTGGCCATTCTTTAATCAGTGTATCATGTTCATACATTTGTACTTGTTATCAAAAATTAAAACAACTCCTTTGTTGTTCATATTTTCGTTTCTGATGAAAGAAGGACAAAGAAGAAATTGATTGCAAGGTTTTATGTGTAATGACTCTTAATTAAAAGAAATCACCATGTTATGTCAACTTTTAAACATCAGAAATTCATGTATGACTGAATTTAGCTCATGAGTTGTTAATATAAAGATAACAAATACAGAATTGCACAATCTTATAAAAATCGCCTTACATGGTTTAATGCTCCTTTAGATTTAAATCATACATTAGGAACATTTTAGCTGTAAACAAACAGAATTTTGTAACTGAAAAGATGCCCCTAATTTTATAACCAATTTGAACGGTAAGTTTAATGTTCCCTTTTGTGAAATTTCTTGTGCTCGTCATTGTTATATCTTTTGAAAACAATGTTTGCAAATACCTTGCAAGTAACCATTAATTGAAATAGCTTTATCACTTACTGACATTACTAGCATTTAGCCAATTTATAGGGCTTACAGAAACAGACTCATTTGTCTTCTTTTCCTTCAAAATGACATGCATTCTAAAAGGTTGTTTCTATTCCAATGCAAACAGTGGTTATTGGTGGTGATTAGTGGTGATGGCTTGAATAGAAACGTATGATCGCCACCTTTTTTACCACCTTCATAACCACCAAACTAACCCAATATTTCTGGGTTATTGGTGGGGATTTTAGAAACAGACGGCAATTATTTTAGTGAGTTATACTTACGCGCGATGTGTGAACACCTTTTTTATGGTACTCCCATGCACTGGTTACTAAGATTGGTGCATAGCGTGACGGTTTGCTTGGATATGCTGGCCCTGCACATACTTTGGTGAACTTCCAGTATCACCCCCTTTTTGCTATGTCACCACCTAACCGGTTATCAAGAAAAAAATAACGGTGTTTTCACCGGGAGCTCATGGAAAATATAAGCTCCTGGTTTATGGAAATTTGATGTGAACCCAGAGCTATTTTGAGTTGACCAGGAGCTCCTTTGTGATACAGATACCTTAGTTATGTACATTTTGCCATACTCACATGAGACATTGACACTTTCAAACCAGGAGCAAGTTTCAGATAAAAAGTAGCTCCGGATCATGCTTTACAAGAGGCTAACTTGGAACTATTTCATGCATAACCGATAGGGTAAATAGAACCAAAGAGCCCGCTTATTTTTCTCCCTGCCAGTTAATGGTTGTGATGGAATAGAAACATGCTTTATGTAATGCTCACATCTTTTGACACAAACTGGTTTCATTTACAATATTGCATTGTAAATCATGGAAGCCGCCATACAATCATGTTCATTTCAATTTAGGCAAAAAGAAAAAGGCGCATCTTTTTACTTTTCACTTTTAAAATAGTCATTAAAATAATACATAATTGAAGGAAAAAAATATCTCCAAATATCTCCAAATATCTATAATAAAGAAGACTAAAGATGACTAAAAACCACACATTGAAACCAAAGAGGTGATCTTGGTCATTATTATTGTGTTACCTTTTCTATTAGTAATCCAGAATAAAACAACAAATTCTCATATAGAAGTTCTACATGAATTGCTATTTAAATTATTGAAACATCTGTAACTGCAAGAGCACATTTTATTGGCTTATTTGTTATTACACTAAACACATAGCAGATGGTGGTATGCTTATGTTACGTTTTATTGCTTGATTTTCAAATCTTGAAATGTTTATCATGAACACAAAGTATTTTTAGTTGTGAAAGTGTAGATATCTTTTGCTTCTATTTTATCAGTTTAAATTCATAATGTAATGTCCTTTACACAATACCTTCCTCTTGTGATGTTTCTTATTACACCTTATTCAATGTGTATACTGTTGCATACTACAGAATAGAAATAGGAGAATACATACAGCAGCCATTATACTTCAGATACCAAAGGACATGTTTAAGGGGATGTTAGTAAATGCTTCAAGATGTTTCTGGAAATTTATCTCTTCTCGTGTTGGTTTCATGTTTAAAAATGTAATATAGAAACAATTTAGTGGCAGTCGTACTGCACCAATAAGTAGAAACAATAGATACTTGGCAGAAACAAATACTTGACATCCCCTCATTATGATTCCTTATGTCAAAAACTAAGGGTGGCTGTTAGACGCGGTAGTATTATATGCTCATATTATATGCGCATAAAGATTCTTCTATTTTTAATACTGAAGCTTTTGTCTAATCATTTGGATTAAGTTTTGAAATCTCTCAATGTCTACCATAATCACGATGATTAAACTGTCTATCTATCTGCATTTGACTTGCCACCATTTCTTGTGACACTACACCGCTAGAAAGATTTACTTAAAACAAAAGGGAATATCTTTGCATGAATATAAGTCTATCACAATGGCACATTCTCTCAATAGCACATGGCTTAGCACAGCTATCATAGCGCAGCTATCATAGCGCAGCTATCATAGCGCCGCTATCATAGCGCCGCTATCATAGCGCAGCTATCATAGCGCCGCTATCATAGCGCAGCTATCATAGCGCAGCTATCATAGCGCAGCTAACATAGCGCAGCTATCATAGCGCAGCTATCATAGCGCAGCTATCATAGCGCAGCTGTTAATTATTACCTCATGAATAAAGTGATTACATTAATAAATAAATAACCTTTGCATCAAATAAACATTTAGACACCCAACCTATCGTCACAGTTGCAAATATGATAATAACTTTTAGTTCATATCTGTGTGTAAATATGGAAATACCGTATTCAAAATCGGCAGTGGTTTGTAATTCAATAGAAGCATCTTATATCTGTGAAGCAATCTTCTTCTATCCCCTCCCTTGTCCCAACACTGTCAATTGTCTAGTCAATGTGTCTTCATAAGATTTCAATGTGTACAACTAAGCGACCATGGGGCCCTCTGAATCAGGAAGATGTATCATAACGAATTAAAATGGTTATTTCAATAATTGAATTGGACTTGGTTTATCGTTTTGTGTTAGGAAAAGTAAGTTCCAATGGAATGTGATCTGTTTGTGTCTGTATGTTCAATGTTATCCACCGAGTATACCAGTGCGCCACATTACAGTGTAACCATCCATGGATGTCTGCCTTTAAATCACCAGGATCAGGTGTCATCGCATTTTGTGACATTTTCATGGTGTGAAATCAAGTTGTTTTGTGTCTTGTATTATTGATCCTGTTCATTGGTAAACACTTGTGTCAGTACTTTTGGAAATGGTTGAGTCTTAAACCCAGTACTTTGTTTGCCCTCTCAGATCTCTCAGCTTATTTTAGATTCAGTATTTAGTAATTAGAGGTAAATATTTGAAGGTGTTTTCACGCTTCAGAGTTTGTGAAAGTGTTTCCATGGCAACAATTACCGCTGGCTGCGTTGCCATGTTCCCCCAACCCCCTAACAATTTACTCCGCAACTAATTTAACATGTCTGACCTTTGACCCCAATCAATCCCCTCTCCTCAAAATGTTTTTGTTGCGATGGTGTTTTGGAGGCAGCTGATGTGCTAGCTAGACAGTTTAGTGTGTAAAATTGGTGTGGACCTGGCAATTCATCTTGAACAACCAAAGCTAACAATGATACTAAAACAACCAACCCCTTAATACTATCCAACAGGGCTAGAATTACCCCCTGGATATATAGCAGAAATGGCCATTGGATACAAGTATTGGAGCATGATACAAATATTGACTTTTTTCTACAAATCGACTGTTCTAGTCATGTTAAATCATTAATAACATGACAATGTTTTGATATTTCAATCTCTGCATGAGTTAAAGATCTGTTGAATTAATCCGTTAACAATGTCAGCATGTTTTTCGAGTCTGCCATTTACGTGGGGGAGAGATAATTTCAATTTTGTTACTGTCTCTCCATTTCTCCACTCATTCTATTTGATATGGTGTTATTCTAATAAATAAAATGAATATGTTGAATGTGCTAGATACCGATATTCATACATTTTCATGCATACTGTATTTTAAAAAAAATGTATAGAAGTTGAAAATGTTGAAACAAAATTTGGTGATTCAATTCAGAACGATTGAAACGTGTCAAAACCAAAATGGCTGACGATATAACATGTCTTGTGACTGGATGTTGACACAACATTATAAGATGTGTTCCTATCTTGTTACACACTGATGATGGAAATGTGGGAGGTCTTATGGAGGATGGATTGGATATTGGGAATTATTAGTGGCTGGATGTTATGCATACAGACAAAAGGAATTGCACTTTAGCTAGGGATTTAACATATCTTATGAGGTAGCTCTAACTTGATATCACATGTTAGACACCTGTACATATAAATTAACCGTATTGAAATAATTTACCCTAATAAATTTGATTTAATAAGAGTGATTTTTTTCCAGCGTCTGATCTGATCATACTAATTCAGGTTTAATAAATAAGGGACATGAGGTCACAATTAACATTAGCTTATACATATTTAAAAAATTGAATTATGAAATCCAGCCTGTCTTACACATGGGATGGATTTTTGACAGCTTGGTATATTAATTTCATTTTATCATTTTTGTTGGGATAGTTTGTGATTTCATTACTATATTTAGAGATTTCCACTTACCTTGATTCTAGCTCATAATACTGGATGTATTTCATTTAGTAATAAATATGTGGTTGATTGATTTGCAATTTCTACATACATACATACATGACTGCAAAGTAGTTGTTTTGGTTGTGCATTTATGTTTTTTTCTTTACAAACTTGAAATAATACCTCTTGGTGATTATTTTCAAGCTGTTATTGTTGTATGCAAAAGGCCTGAAAATTAATATCCTGCAAGTTTGTCCTTTTAAATACATCACTTCAATTTATCTGGCTTAGTATATAGCCCTCACATAATGTAAGTAATATGAAATTTGATGCAACCTGCTATATCTATTCTACATGAATTGATTTATAATTGGCCTCATTTGATCCATAAACTCTTCTTATAATTCTAAGATATAGGGCACTGTATTTCATTTTGATTCTATGAAATCAAGCCTATATTGTACTGTCTGCCAAAATGATTTCTGTCTTTTTTGTTGCAAATAGAAATGATTGTATTTTCAACAAAAGGTAATCAAATTCTTTTGTACAATTGACCTCATACATGATTTGTAAATGGTATACCTTAACAATTTACAAATGTCACACATTTAGTACAAACAAAATGTTGTTGACATTTGGTTTGAAACACCATGGACATTTCTGCTCCATATATGGACATTTCTGCTCCATATATGGGTAGATTATGTTTGGCAGGGAGTATATTATGCTTTACACTATCTGCTTACTTACAATATAAACATAGTTATTCTTTTTTCATTATTTATCAAATACAATATAGGTGTGGTAAGCATTGACAAATACATTTCTTGAATGCTTTTCTGCTTAATTTATTGTTACTATATATTTCAAAGTGTGTTTACAAAATTCCATTTTTGATATCAATTACTTTATTCATTATATAGCCTTTTCTTGTTTAATTTTTCTGCCTACATGCAAGATGACAACATTCCCACCATTTTGGAAGTAAAATTGAAGATGTGACTTATATCAAATGATTGAAATGTTGTCATCTTTTCTAACCTAGGATGGATTTACACCATTGGCCGTAGCGTTACAGCAAGGACATGATAAAGTTGTAGCAGTACTTTTGGAGAATGACCGAGCTGGAAAGACTAGATTACCTGCCCTTCATATTGCCGCTAGAAAGGATGATACCAAGGCTGCGGCTCTGCTCTTACAGAATGGACATAATCCAGATGTTACATCAAAGGTAACACGCTATATTCATACTATCTGCAAATAAAAACCCAAATGGGTTTGATTAGGGAGTCTATACTTATGGTTGAGGACATTTAAATCGCCAAACAAGAGCTTCTCATGTATGGTCGTATACTCTCAATGTGATTCTTAGTTATCGTTCCAGAGTGGTGTTATCTTTGGGCCGGGTCACACACTGTTGAATTGTTTATGCTTCTATGGAGCTTATAATTTTTGCCATTCTAAGAACAAAAGCATTCTTTGGTATTTCCGCAAAACCAAATTTTCTATATCTACAGACAGTTTATGCAGCCTGATTGTGTCCAAATTAGATGAAAATGTTACTATTTTTTCCCCCTACAAAGTACAAAGAACATGTATTTTAGTGTTTGGATTCAGTCTGCAGGGAATTAAGTTTCTTAAGTACAGAATAGATGAGATTTATTTATTACATTGTGGATTGATTGCAATCAAACATAAATGCACAACCCAACCAGTTCAATGGATTATTTATTTAGAGAAATGTCACATGACCTACAACTAGGATCTACTTGAGTGTCATATATTTATTGTTTGTTCATTTGTTTGTTTGTTGTTACAGAGTGGATTCACCCCTCTCCACATAGCTGCCCATTATGGTCATGTCAACGTAGCTACTCTTCTACTTCAGAGAGGTGCATCAGTCGACTACGCTGCTAGAGTAAGTATTAATAGCATTGTGAATTGTCACATGGACAATTAAATATGAGATCTTCAGCTAAAAATAATCCAATATATAGGCTGTAAAATTAAATGTTGTTTGAAGTATTTCGACTGGGTTTATAAAAACCACAGGAAAAATGTATAATTGTCAAGTTTGAGAAATGAATATACCTTCTGCTTATACCACACACACACCATGTGTGATATGAACATACCTTCTGCTAATACCACATACAAACCATGTGTGATATGAACATACCTTCTGCTAATACCACACACAAACCATGTGTGATATGACTCAATAGTAATGCACAAAGTGTTTAGAACAATTGGTATCATTTGTATTGTGTTCAAATTCAAGGTTTTATGGAGGTATAACACTCTCTGGTGAATGATTGTTTGACATGTTTGGAGCTGATAATTATTACCATTTTGGTTTGATTTTGTTCCCCTTTCTCAGAATAACATCACTCCGCTTCACGTAGCCTCCAAATGGGGCAGAGTTAACATGGTGAACACACTACTGGACAGAGGTGCCAGGATTGATGCAAAGACCAGGGTAAGAACAAACATACTCAGTCTTTGATTTGTTATTATTAACACAATTTATAAGGTTAAGTGAGATTGCTCTCCTGGTAATCTATTGTTAAATCTGAGGTTTATGCTAATTCATCAAACAAATGGTATTAAACATATCTGATAGATAGTCAGTTGAATTCAGAATCCACCATTGATTTAAACCTACTTTCAGTGTCTGCACCATACATGGTACATGATGACTGTATCCAGATGCATGATTTGTGAGAATACATGATAAACCAACTTACTTTGCATAGATACAGGCTTTATTTGCCACAAGTCAAGGATTCTGAATGTAACAGTATTATAAGGGTTTCTTCCTGTCAAGCAAACAATGGAGCACCTTTAAAGTACAGTTACATAGATGAGGTGCATCTCTAATGATCAGGTCATTGTGAGTTGAGTTGAGTGGGTATCCTTGCTTTGCTCATGTCGGGATATTAACCAGTATTTATTAACAAGTTCTTCTTATATTGGCAAATGGAAACACATAGACAATGTAATACCACGGTTCTGTTATCTTAGATGAAATTACTATTATAAAGACAGGTGTAAACTAAACTAACTGTGTATACTCTTTGACATATTTCAGGATGGATTGACTCCTCTACATTGTTCAGCAAGAAGTGGACATGACCAATGTGTAGATCAGTTGCTGGAGAGAGGAGCACCTATTGCAGCCAAGACAAAGGTAACTAGGGAGTAATACAATATGGGATTAATGCTCACAAAATAATTTAAAGTTTTCTGAACAAAATTTAGAGCTGGTTTCATTCAATGAAACAGAATTCTATCTGGATAAGATAATTATCAGTTGAATTTGTTCAATATTTGATATAAAAATAACCAGGATTTAAAATGGACTTTTAAGCATTTATAAGTGCCTTATCCCAAGAGTACACTTCCTAACAGCTTGTCCCTACTAATGTAAAACCCAAATTTGATGTTGTAAGTAAAGTATGTAATTAAAGATTAGACTTAACTGTTTGATCTTGGAATGGTTTAACAACCTTGTTTACACTTACAATTTGTTTCCAGATTAAGAGGGGTAGATCAATGAATCAGGGATACCGTGTCTCAGGCAGCATGAGAGGAGAATTTGAAAATTTTTGTCCAGATAAAGTGATGCTACAAAGCATTGGAAATCAAAATCTTAAAACCCTTATCAATGGTTGCTGTACCATCGAGACCAAAAGTTGTTAATATCTTGTTTGTTAGTTGAAGCAAGCTTTCATTATCTTGGTATGTTTCCATAACAGAATGGTCTTGCTCCTCTACATATGGCAGCACAAGGAGATCATGTTGACAGTGCACGCCTATTGCTCTATCACAAAGCCACAGTAGATGATGTGACAGTAGATTATCTTACACCCTTACATGTGGCGGCTCATTGTGGTCACCACCGTGTTGCTAAACTACTGCTAGACAGAAAGGGAAATCCAAGTGCCAGAGCTCTGGTAAGTAGCAATATTTAACACAAGTTTTGATTTAGGCTTGAAACAAATTTAATCAGACTTTTGTAAGTCATAATGTCAAATCTATCTTCAAATTTGTTATTAATGCACTGATTGAGGAGTGATTACCCTAACCAGTAAAGCTAGTTTTTTGTGCGTATCGGGGGGAGGGGGGAAAAAGTGCTATTTTTTTTACCCGAAAAATCACCCAGCACCCCCCGGGATTCGATCGCCGGACCATCCGCACCCAAGTCTGTCCCTCTACCAACTGAGCTAACTCCCTAGGTCATATGCTGCATTGCCGCGATGCCTGCGGTAGGTGACGTCATCGCGGCAATGCAGCAGCACGTGCCTGGAGATAGTTTCTGGCAGTGAGATTTAGTGAGATTCAGTGGGGTTAGGGTGAATACATCATTTTAACATTAGTTTTCAGCTAAAATGAAGCCATTTCTCAATTGTTTTTATCTTATCTCTTCTTCAGAATGGTTTTACCCCACTCCATATTGCTTGCAAGAAGAACAGACTGAAGGTGATTGAACTGCTTCTAAAGTATGGTGCTTCCATCCATGCCACCACAGAGGTAAAATATATAAAGCATGTACAAATTCAACACTATTATTTTTCCCAGGATAAGGCCAAACTTCAAATAAGGTGTTGTTTACTATTGGGTGCAGCAACCTTCATATGAACCGATGTCGAAGTAAATGTTCCTGATCAACAACACCAATGAATTCATTAGGCAAAACCTTAGATATACAAGAATATATATATATATATATATATATATATGTCTTGAAATTAGGGTTAAACATTCTATATCACCAGATATCTTTAGACTGACAACTGAATGCAAGTAAACATATATTGCATGTGTCAAATATTAACTAACCATTGGTCAAAATGTTGAACCAATTTGTCAATTTCATCGCCTTATAATGTCATTGTTGTTGTTGCGTTTGTTTTCAGTCTGGTCTCACGCCCCTGCACGTTGCTGCATTTATGGGAAATGTAAACATCACAGTGTTCCTCCTTAACCATGATGCTGGTGTTGATGAAGTCAATGTGGTGAGTATGCTGTTTAGTTTATAATCAATTAGAAGCAGGCTTTATGTTGTATAAACCTGTGCATTATCTGCTCCAAATGTTTTATTACCAATACCAAAGTTTGCTTCAAAGTTTTGATTATCGATTTTGTGTCTGCCCTAAAAGAGCACGACAACTAAACATAGTCAATTATTTGCAGATTGTAATCTATTATCGTATCAAACAAGACCCATCTAAATTGTATTTGATTCAAAAACTTTCAAAGTTCATAGTAGTCCAAAACTAAACCTAAAACTAAAACCTTAAATTAACTAAATATCACATCTTAAATCTCTTGTGGACTTCACCTGGATATCTCTGAAAAAAGATGCATTAATAAAGTTGATATCACTGCCTCAAGGAATAGAATCAATCTAATCAACCTAATTGTTTGTTTTGAATCACAGCGTGGTGAGACCCCAATGCATCTTGCAGCCCGCTCCAATCAAATTGAAATCATCAAGATATTATTACGACACAAAGCCACTGTAGATGCAAAAGCTCATGAGAAACAGACGCCACTCCACATCGCAGCACGTCTTGGCAATGTAGAAATTGTGACATTGCTATTGGAGCACAAAGCTGACCCTGATGCCCAGACTAGAGATTTATACACAGCACTTCATATTGCAGCTAGAGAAGGCAAAGAAGATGTGGCTGCTGTATTGCTGGACCATAAAGCTTCATTGGCAATGAAAACAAAGGTAAATAGAATGGGTTTCTGTATTTCAATTTGGGATGGGGAACATTTAAATGTGTATAATTAATTCAATACACTCAATGGGAAAGCAGGAACCCCCCTGAGGTCTTAACCTAATATCACAAAAAGCCAGATCAATGCATACAATGCCCAAATCCTGTATTCATAAACAATCTCTGTCCGCCTCTGCTGGCCTACCAACAGAGCATCTGACCACCTTTAACCGATTTCTGTCTGTATTACCCGTCGAAAATATTTAATTGCCTTGCTGTTTTTTTTCTTTTATGATTTACAGAAAGAGTTCACACCTCTGCATGTTGCCGCCAAACATGGACGTCTTAATGTTGCAGCCCTACTTCTGCGCCATCTTGCATCTCCAGATGCCACAGCACAGGTTAGTAGATGGAAACAAGATTAATGGTTAAAAAGAACTGCTACAAATGAAATGTTTTCAAAATAATTTTAAAATAAATTAGTCAAGGAGTTTACTACAATTTTGTGTGGAGAGCAAGTTAACATAATATCTGAAATCATGCCAAACCTTTTAGTTAATTGTATGTTGTTAGAGAGAAGAATCTTTATGAGCATATTAAATATGTGATATTTGTTTGTATGTTTACACATCAGAATGGTTTGACACCACTTCATATTGCTGCTCACTATGACAACGTAGAGGTAGCTATGCTCCTCTTGGACCAGGGAGCCTCACCACACACAGCAGCACAGGTAACACACGCAATACTATATAGTTCAGTCAGTTCCAAATTGGCGAGCCTCCTTACAGCAGCGAATTAATACACAAGGTGTAGGTGCACATGAATCATAAATGCAACAAACCAAAATCGTGTATGTATGGAAAAAACAATGCACATTTGGTTGGATTACCTTTGCGCACCGGGAGATAAAAAACACATATTTCTTGCCAATTTTGAACTGATTGATTGAACTACTGGGTGAGTCAGAAAGAACAGGCATTAAACAACAAGAAATTAGGCATGCATATTGAAAACCAATGGTAGCACTATAAAGACCTATGATTTGGCTTTCATTCAAAAGAAGAATTAACAAAATCGACCATTGCATTATAGTTTATACTTATTTTAGTAAAGCCCCAAAAGTAGAAGCCAATCCACGGGATGGTCCAATTATGAAGCCATTCCTTAGTGAGGTTCGCTTTCTGGATCCGCTCAATAGCCTATTTTCTTTCCGAATCCAGGCTTTATTACTCATAATTCTATGTTATTTTGCTTTTACAGAATGGATTTACACCACTTCATATTGCCTCCAAAAAGAATCAGATGGACGTGGCTACAACTCTGCTTGAATATGGCGCTGATCCTAATGCAATGACAAAACACGGCATCAGCCCGGTACATTTGGCAGCACAAGAAGGACATACTGATATGCTCTCATTGCTGCTGGAGAGAGGAGCTAAACCAGATATTAGTGCTAAGGTAAGCATTGTGGCACTCAGAGACACAAAGACACAGGCTGGTGGCATTAACATGCATAAGACATACAGGGATATGCTGAAGCATATTGATCCTATGGTATAGGTCTTTATGGATGAGAGTTTTAAAGACGGTCTGATTTGGGTTTGATTTTTTTTTAAATGGTATAATTATGAATAGAATCTCTGTCTAAGACAAATCCTTTAAAAATACACCTTCCTTCAAAATTTGGCTTCTAAATTAATGAAAGGAATGGAGACATTAATCATTATTGCAAAACCTATCACCATTATGGTTCCAAATCATTTGAAGTGTGGAAATGGAATTCCTCATTTTGAACCATTTTTTAACAATAAATTGAAATTCCAGCTTTGGTTTAGAGCTTAATATCTGCATTCCCTCATCTATGAGCCTTAAAACCTTAAACACCTGAAAACCCCTTACCACTACCTTAGCTGATCTCCTTGGGCGGTCACAGTGGACAATATATGTGCCCAGAAAGGTTGTTTTTGACTCCACTATTTTGCCCATTTATTCCCCTTATAGTTGTATCCCCAATTGCACCCCATGGCATTAGGAATATGACATGAAGATGATACATAATTGTAAGCATCAAGTGATGTCCTCTAAGGCTATTCACATTCCCCAATCTTACATAACTATTTTGGAAATCATCAGGTTGAAGCAAGTATCGCAATTGAGAAGTCTTAAAAGTGGTAACATGTAGATAAAATAAAACCTGTATTCACAGAATGTCTCTAACCTCTCATTCTTTTCCCATATTATAGAATGGATTGACCCCACTTCATCTGGTCGCCCAGGAGGATCAAGTCAATTGTGCGGCCATTTTGCTCAAGAACGGTGCCGAGGTGGATCCTTCATCCAAAGCGGGCTACACACCACTGCATGTAGCCTGTCACTATGGTAACCATAAGACTGCTGCTTTCTTACTCCAACAGGGTGCTGCCATTAGTGCCAAAACAAAGGTGAGACAGAGACTGACAAATTGAAGGCCATTCTACAAGATTGGAAAATCATGTATATGTAGTTCCAATGACTTTGTGTGCAATTGAACTCTTGTAATCAAAATAAGGATTTTGTGGCGTGATATGTGTGTTTGCACTTGCATTTACTGATAGTTGCATCAGGCAGGAATCCTTTTGGTAGCATAGTTGACAAGGGTATATATATGTGTATCTCTCTCTTTAATACACCCCAGGTATTGGTTTATCAAAAGGGACATGTGCAGAGGACCAATCATCCAATACAGAGGTTGTAAAATCAAGTCCTTCATTGGCAACAGTTTGGCATGCCATTTAGATTGTTTACCAAAACCCAGGAGAGAAGTGAAATGAGTTCACCATCCGTAGGGAAAGGGAACACATATTGGTGAACCCTACAGAAATATTACATGTCTTACCTAATTTTTTCTTGTTATTTTGCAGCATGGTTTGACACCATTGCACCAGGCTGCCCAGCAAGGGCATGCTGCCGTCATTAATCAACTATTGCAGAAGGGTGCTGATCCCAATGAGACTGCTAATGTAAGTATCTAACATAATTCATTTCAATATCTTCATGTTATTGAACAAAGGGAAAATCTTGTAGATATAATTTTGCCCAATTTAATGCCATTTATGAAAACATAATGATATGAGAATATGTGTATCTGTTGTCAAGGTATATGAACATTTATTATTTTAGGACATCATGTATATTGACTGTCCACAAAACCTTGTTATTTGACCAATATGAAGAAAAAAAATCCTCTGTCTCTTCATTAATTAATCAAAGTATTTCACATTAATAATTGTCTTGTATCGTGTTTGAGGCCCTTTTTCTTCTGTTTTCTTTTCTTTTCCTCAGAATGGCTACACAGCCCTGGGTATTGCCAAGAGATTTGGCTACATATCTGTAGTCAACACATTGACAACTGTCACTACAATTGAGACCACAACAGTCACATCGGTAAGATATAATATCGCAATAATTGCATTTGACGTGTTGGCTATTTCTACTTGAATTCATCAAATTGTTCGCACCATGATCAATTTAGTTACTAAAACACATATGACATCCTTTTTTCTTTTTGTTAATGACAAGCACAATCTTTTTTGTTTCGTTTGCATGTCATGCAGACAAAACATAATACAATAATAATAATACAAATTCATTACTTTTACAATGTGCTTAATTACTACCTGAATCTCTCCAATTTTGATACGAATCCATTAGATTGTGTTTGGATAATCGACCCTTTCCACAGGCTATATGATTTTCAACTTGAAACAAAAGTAAACTAAACCTTTAAACATGTGAAATATCACTTTCGATATATACAATTTACATCTACATATGACTCGCTTTCCATATAGAATAATATAGTTAATAATGGACCAGGATGAAAAGTGTCTTATATCATAATTGATAACTTGGTTAATTAGTTTGTTAATTAGATCCTTCCTTTAGAAATTTGCAGTGTCTGCAATGGTATTATCATCACAATATTCTTTACAAGCAGTTGAATATCATATTCGTGAAGATATTATATTTTAACATTCTTGTTGTCATTTATCTCCAATCAGCCTACAGATGAGAAATTGAAGGTACAGGTTCCTGAGACCATGCAGGTTACATTCATGACAGACTCAGAAGATGAAGGTAAGAGTTTCACTTTGCAGGAATTCTTGAAAATAGCTTTCAATCGATTCTTATCAATTTTGATCATATTAGTAGTGTTGCGGCCCCTTTACATTGTGGTGGTTAGCCTTCATATTATGAATAATATAGTTAGAATATGACCTAGCTTTTATAGATGCTATGATTATGTACCTAGTAAATAGTCATTATGAGGCTCTTGTTAATCCCAACCTGTTGTACACAGGAATATGTTCAACTTGGGGGGATATTTGGTGATATCAATTCGTAATCTAATAAGGAGCATGTATTTGGTTGGCTAAGATTTAGAATACCCTACCATCCTTATTCCTCACTGTGTAAGTGTATGGGTCATACTTTAAAAGTCTCCTTTAAAGATGTGCAGTTGTCTCCAAAGGAGGTACTCCTTTCTGCCAACCTCTACAGTGTTCACTTTTGAATTTTAATTCGCTGTTAGACTCCTATAGTCAGTGCCATAGACTTCAATACAACGGTCATGTTCAATTTATGAGTGATCAACTCCAGTTTAATGCCCTCTGACAGAGTTACCAATAAGTATAAACTCAATAAAAATAGCTGTCTAGCTGAAACACAGAAGTGTGATTCTTATAAACAATTAAAAAATCATGATTGTATTTATGTTTGGGTCAAAAAAGTCTGTTTTAGCTCTCCCAAGCACAATTAACTTGAAGATAAATATCACTTGGCATAACTTTTTTTGTACAAAAAAATAATGTTATCATTTTTTTATCTTCGATAATTAAATGAATTAAATGAATTCTACATCTGATATCCATAAGATTATTTTCCACAATGTGTCACACATACCCATTGGAGCTTTAAGAAAGTTAAGACAAACTTGTTTTGGCCTTGTTTAATAAAATATTTGACAGAGAATTTTAATTTATTCATAAAGTCAATGTTCATTATTACCTGTTATTGTTAATCCTAACCCATTTTGAACATAATTTATCATCTGTTATTGTTATGATGATTCAAAATTGTTGTATTTTGATGATCTTGTTCTGCCTTCATTTCCATTTAGACTAAGATATATAATACCCTTCACAATGCTATTTTGTTAAAGATAACAAGTGTCCTATGGTCATGTGACTTGTATGAATGTGTGCTTGTTGCTATTATACACTGTTTTTGTATCGGTTACTGTTTTCTATATATTATTGTTGAACCATTCTTCTTTTAATCACCATACACTCCTGTCTATTGCCACTATAGTCCCATTTTTTCACTCAAATACTTTCCCAACCATTGTTTTATATCACTACTTGCTTCCAGAGATGGGCATGTTATGTAAAACTTCCAGACTATGTCAAATGCCTTATACCTGATCCAGACCAGGTCAAATGACCTATACTTGATCCAGACCAGGTCAAATGACCTATACCTGATCCAGACCATGTCAAATGACCTATACCTGATCCAGACCATGTCAAATGACCTATACCTGATCCAGACCATGTCAAATGACCTATACCTGATCCAGACCATGTCAAATGACCTATACTCGATCCAGACCAGGTCAAATGACCTATACCTGATCCAGACCATGTCAAATGACCTATACCTGATCCAGACCATGTCAAATGACCTATACTTGATCCAGACCATGTCAAATGACCTATACCTGATCCAGACCATGTCAAATGACCTATACCTGATCCAGACCATGTCAAATGACCTATACCTGATCCAGACCATGTCAAATGACCTATACCTGATCCAGACCATGTCAAATGACCTATACCTGATCCAGACCATGTCAAATGACCTATACCTAATCCAGACCATGTCAAATGACCTATATCTGAGCCAGACCATGTCTAATGACCTATACCTGATCTAGACCATGTTAAATGACCTATATCTGATCCAGACCATGTCTAATGACCTATACCTGATCCAGACCATGTCAAATGACCTATACCTAATCCAGACCATGTCAAATGACCTATATCTGATCCAGACCATGTCAAATGACCTATACCTGATCTAGACCATGTCTAATGACCTATACCTGATCTAGACCATGTCAAATGACCTATACCTGATCCAGACCATATCAAATGACCTATACCTGATCCAGACCATGTCAAATGACCTATACTTGATCCAGACCAGGTCAAATGACCTATACCTGATCCAGACCATGTCAAATGACCTATACCTGATCCAGACCATGTCAAATGACCTATACTTGATCCAGACCAGGTCAAATGACCTATACCTGATCCAGACCATGTCAAATGACCTATACCTGATCCAGACCATGTCAAATGACCTATACCTGATCCAGACCATGTCAAATGACCTATACCTGATCCAGACCATGTCAAATGACCTATACCTGATCCAGACCATGTCAAATGACCTATACCTGATCCAGACCATGTCAAATGACCTATACCTAATCCAGACCATGTCAAATGACCTATATCTGAGCCAGACCATGTCTAATGACCTATACCTGATCTAGACCATGTTAAATGACCTATATCTGATCCAGACCATGTCTAATGACCTATACCTGATCCAGACCATGTCAAATGACCTATACCTAATCCAGACCATGTCAAATGACCTATACCTGATCTAGACCATGTCTAATGACCTATACCTGATCTAGACCATGTCAAATGACCTATACCTGATCCAGACCATGTCAAATGACCTATACCTGATCCAGACCATGTCAAATGACCTATACCTGATCCAGACCATGTCAAATGACCTATACCTGATCCAGACCATGTCAAATGACCTATACCTGATCCAGACCATGTCAAATGACCTATACTTGATCTAGACCATGTCAAATGACCTATATCTGATCCAGACCATGTCAAATGACCTATACCTGATCCAGACCACGTGTTATGACCTATACCTGATCCAGACCATGTCTAATGACCTATATCTGATCCAGACCAGGTCAAATGACCTATACCTGATCCAGACCATGTCAAATGACCTATATCTGAGCCAGACCATGTCAAATGACCTATACTTGATCCAGACCATGTCAAATGACCTATACCTGATCCAGACCATGTCAAATGACCTATACCTGATCCAGATCATGTCAAATGACCTATACCTAATCCAGATCATGTCAAATGACCTATACCTGATCTAAATCATGTCAAATGACCTATACCTGATCTAGACCATGTCAAATGACCTATACTTGATCCAAATCATGTCAAATGACTTATACCTAATCCAGACCATGTCAAATGACCTATAACTGATCCAGACCATGTCAAGTGACCTATACCTGATCCAGACCATGTCAGATGACCTATACCAGATCCAGACCATGTCAAATGATACTTGATCAATTTGGCAAAGTAGACTTAGAGGAAAACATTCCTTGCATATTACCACAATAATTTAATAAAATGCCACTGCTGCTGCAGCAAATCAAGTTAGGGTAATGTAATTTTTTAGTTATAATATTTTTTGGGCACCAAGATTTTCAAAAACTCAACTTACATACTTCTAAAATATTTGTTTTACCTATTAGTGTATAAAACATTTTAGAACAGCTCACACACACAATCTAGTGCTTGAATGTTTAGTGAATTCTCCTTATTCCTCCTTATAAAAAAGGGAAACTGCTGTAGAGCATATTAAGTCGTTTGTCATTGTCTAATGTTCACGTCATGTCTCAACATTTGTTTGGCCTTGTGATCTGAATGAACAATTATTCTTAGCAGTGAAAATTCTCATTCAATACACTGTTAGTCATTCACTTATTGTTTAAGATTTTTTGTATTCAACTATGCCCGAGGTGTTGATCTGAAAACATTTCAAAGAAGTGATTTTTCTTAACAGTGGATTGAATGAATAAGCATTTGCAACTAATTCGGCTAGGCTATAGACTTAAAACCTACATGACACTTTACTTTTCTTTTCCCTACCCATTCCTCCATCCATCATTCATCCACCCCTATAGCAGAAACAGATACAGGGCTAGACAGTCCTGGTATGTTGTCAATATCTTAGACATTTAGTTTGTCTTTAATCTGATCTTTTCTATACCCTATATCGATCACACTCTAACAGACTGATTCGGATTGATTGTTTATTGATTTATTAATAGATTTTTGATTGGTTGACTTACTGATTTATTGATTTATTGGTTGATTGATTGATTGATTTATTGATTGATTGATTGATTGATTGATTGATTGATTGATTGATTGATTGATTGATTGATTGATTGATTGATTTGCTTTAGTATTTGATAACTTATCACTCAAATGATTAATTATTGAATTTGTTTTGGACTAATTGATTAATTGACTAATTGATTGATTTTACTAGATTTCATTTATGCAATTGGTTGATCAATTTCAAAGTTTTTTTAAACTTTCGATTTCATTAATATGCATGATTGATCAAAAACATTTACAAATTGATGGATTTCATTTGTGATTTGAAAAATTGATAATCATTTGATTTTTTTGGTTTAAATAATTGATCAATCATCAGTCATTTGTAGATTAATTACACAAACTGTGAGAAGAATGCAGATGCATTGAATGAGTTGAAATTGCTGATCATATGCACAACACACTTGCATGAAGATGTTTTTTTAGATCTTATAGTTTTATGCTCACATAATAGTTTTAAGCACTAAATTAAATGGTAGGGAAACAATACAGGGCCATATATTACTATTTAAGAAGTTCTGCCCACACCATGAGTTGTTACTTCTATTTAAATAATTTAGGCCACATCGAAATATATGACTGATTGGAAATCCTAATTTTGCTAAATTCTGTAAAATTACCTGTAATTCTGTAATAATCTCTTGTATAGTAAAATCATAGATAATCTTTTGAAGAAGTTGATTTGTATTTCTTACATTATATGAAGGAAGATTTTATTAGGTTTTAAAATATGTGCTACATCATATTTTACATCTTGTATAGAAAGCCTATTTTGAGATTTAGGTTACAATAGCTTGCAAATATGAGAGAAATAATGAGAAAATTATAATTCTTCATTTAATTTATTAAAAGTGTTACACAAATTTGTAACAAAAATCATACATCACTCAGCTAGCCCCTCCCTTTGGAGTTACTTATAATTCTTCATGAATAGACATAGACGTATCTTATTGATGTATATAGGGCATGATTTCCACACAAAAAGTATATTTATATATATATATATTGGTTTTGTTTTAGGTTCTTTGAGATTCCTTTATCATAACTATTATAGAGTGGAAACTAGTCCATATGATTTCCTCTGTGAACTGACTTGACAGGGTATTCCACTGCTAGTCACACCATTTGTGTGTGAATGCTGGAAGTGGTCGTTAGTTGCATAGGTACATTTGCCAATGAGTAACAAAGGTATACATCACTACACAGAAGAAGGAAATCAAGTATAGCATACTGTGATTTAACATTAATAATATTTAGAAACTGTTTTTTCTTGTTTAAAAGATATTTAGAATACAGTAAATTTTCATGATGTAAACCTAGATGTGAAATGATCTTTTGGCATTGGGTATTTATGGCACAGGCCGATACAAATATTTTGCACCTTCACATCTAGTCTTCATTGTGAAAATCTGCTCATCATGTACGATTAGATGATATAGTGTGAATTATGCAGTGACATTGCATGATCATACACAATCCAATGCTTATGTACCACAATAATGCATCATAGTAACACACTATGCACCAAGTATTTATGCTTATGATAAACAAGTCTATAGGTGGTTGAAGATAAGCCAATATAATAGGGGGATGTACATAAGGAAATTCAAAAATACAATCCAAGGATATGGATTATTGTGTTCATATGAGCACCATTTGTCTTAGTTTAGGAGCGTTTGAATATATATTAATAACTACTGGCTGTTGTTAAATATAGAAAAATGAGCAAATGCAGCAAAAGAATTTTGCCATATTTCCTTATTGACACCACTTATAATTGGTTTATTAAAGGCCAACGCCCTGTTTGAATTTGCCTATTGTAATCCCTATGTTATTGTGTTTGTTATCCATAGGGGATAATATCTCAATGACAGGTGACACATCACTGCTGACTCCACAGGAGATTAAGACCATGGGAGATGATTCTATGCCAGTAGATAACCGCAAATCATGGGAGGAAAACTGGCTTGTTGGTGGAGACCCTGTAAGTAGAATATATAGTCATTTCATACCAACAATAAACAAATATAAAATTGAGGACATGTTTAATTATCCAGGCAAAAAGAGAATAAATTCTTTGTGACTGCGCAGGATAAAAAGATTGACAGTTTATGACAGAATTAAATTTAGAAACAACGACCAAAATACTGATGAGGATGTGTAGGCAGGCTAGGGCATAGATCTGTCAGCTGTAGACTTGAGATGGCAATATCTCTGAACTGGGTAAGTAAGACCTTTGCCAGCATAATAGATAATAGATGTTGACAACATTAGCTAATAATACCACTAAGCAATTGTCTATGTTTGAATTCACTTCTTCTTTGACTTCTGAAGTGTTTTCCCATCATTTATAATCTTGATTGATATGCCTGATTCCTTTACAGAACATGAGCTATTACACAGGTCCCGGATCATTGTCTGGTCACTACCATTCACAAAACAAAGGCTCCATGCCTGGTAGATATGGTAATACTCTCAGTCCGGGTTTCTCAATGGGAGACACCTCCCGTGTCAGCACTCTCAGTCGGGATGTACCACTGAGTACCATGGATGAAAGTATGGTAGAAGGTGAGATGGTCATCCCAACAACAGAGATCACAGTAGAATCAGCAGCCCCACTGTTTGCCTCCACACCAGCCCGTATTACAACAGTTGATGGTAAACAGGTACGACCTGGTGACCAATACGTTGATGAGGATGGTAAACCTGTGGAAGGTATGGTGTATGGACCTGATGGTAAAGCAGTACCATCTAATCTGGATAATGTACCAATTACAGCTAGTATACCAATCTTTGCAGGGTAAGTAAGACAAATATAACCATAGTAAAGAATAAAAAAGGGATAAAGCTGCTCTGCAAGAAGGTGCTTTTTCAGTTAGTCATCTTTCCAGATAACTATTCCTCAAAAGAACTTATATCCATTGACATTGTGTTATTCATGCACCACTCTCTGTCTATGTACATGAGTTACAGAATATGATTATAAAAATTCGCTTTGAAGTGGAACCTCACAATATTACACCATGGAAGATCTTTAAAAAAATGACAGGGTCTGATCTGATAAAGTAGAATGTAAAAAGGTAGGGGGGGGGGAGTCGTGGCATATCTAGCCAGCATGATTTCTAATCACGTCTTATTGATTTCAACGAAACAGATTCTTGATCAGCTTCATGGTGGACGCAAGAGGAGGAACAATGAGAAGCTGTCGTCTGTCTGGCCTACGAGTTGTCGTACCGCCACAGAGGGCATCAGGACCAACACGAGTCACATGTCGTCTGATCAAACGCAACAAACTGGCAACACCCCCACCGTTGATGGAAAATGAAGCCTTGGCAACAAGGGTGATAGAGGTAGCACCACCTAATGCACAGTTTCTTGGGTAAGCACAGATTGTCTCAAATTAGTTCAGAAGTTTAAAAAAGAATAGATAATAGTTATAATTTATTTTAAATTATTTTTAGTATTAGAATCAACATTGCTTTTTGATGCTAATCATAATAGATTTCATATCATGCTTTTGTTTCATTGGGCACATCAGATGTGGATTTTATTAGAACACCTTTAGCAAAATTTACCATCTTGAAAATAAAAGGGTGGTATTTCAAATATTCAAATTTTTTCTGAAATAGTATCAAATATTGTTGAAAAACTGACAATCTAACATACTTATAAATGAAAAGTATATGAATGCTTGGTTGTTATTTTATTTGAAATTAAGTAATTTTTTAAAAAGATATCTTAACCAGTAGAAGTGGTAAAAGGAATACCATGATATATGACAGCTGATACTACGAATACTAACTATAATTACCACCATGCTATCTAACTCATAACATGAATGCAAAGCAATACATTAATAAAACACAAAATGTTAATTACATTAACAACTCATTGAAATGGATTATATTGAAAACATTTCCCCTCCCTCTCTACCACCACCAACCAGTCCATTCCAGCTATATTAATAGTTGACTCAAACACTTGGACTCACACCACATGATTGATCCAGTCCCACTTAACTATTACTCATTGTAGTGTTCTAACCTATTTAAATGACTTTTCCTTTCCCACCTTTTTCTTCTAACTGTTTGACTCACTTGCCGCTGCCGCTTGTTACCCTCGACAACAGAGGGTTAGGTAACAAGCTTGTGACCTATCCCCCGTTAAACGACGGGGAATGTCTGATTAGCAGAATAGTGGAAATGGGCCCTCCGGGCGAAAAATTCATTCGGTATGTTGCGCTTTGTCTCCTAGACAAGCGCATGAATGTGCATGTGAAAGCACCATTACAAACTAAGATTGTGATCATTTAATGATGAGATCATTGATATTGCTGGTAGATGTTTTGTGACATGATGATGACTTTTTGTCGTATATATATTCTTCCAAATCATATGCCTGCCTGAAAGACACACTTATTTTCTATCTGTTTGGTAAATAACTTGAAAACCTTTTCTGGTCACGGACGAGACGATAAGCTGATATCCATAGACAATTTATTGCACCCTACATAGCAATCTATATTTGCACATAACTATGCAATACTAAACAAATATGAAATAAAAATGGCTGGCGAGTACCAGCACTTCAATTGCCCTCTTTGCTGCATGATGTCGTCTGCTCAATCTCCTTAATTCCCATATGAAATAAAGCATAAGGCAGCTATTACATTTGTAATGTAAGTGACGCACATCGTGAATGCTGCCTTATGCTTGTTTCATTTAATTGACCTAATTGAGGAGATGCCATCCATTTTGCCTGTTTTCATCATTTACATACACCCTTTGCATCATCCCATGTTGCTTTCTCTTCCTTCTCAGCCTCCTTCTCCTCATCCGCATGCTTCATTTCTACAGTTTGTTTATAGCATTTTGACATCCATCTGACCTGCTAGTTTTAACACTAACTTCCTTTCATTTCCTTCATTTCCAAATCATAACAAGCAGCGCATCATTTTTGTCTTGTAATAACTAACATAAGTCAGAGTATATGTATGCATAAGACTGCCTTTCTAATAATGTGTCTGAATTGTGGTTACTTGCATGAAATAAATCATACAATCATTTCATGAAATAGAGCATCTATATTTCATAATATTTTAGCTGATTCTTGTTCAATCCAACTTACATTCAAAAAGTGTCTCTGATTGGCTTTGTTAAGAATATAGCCTGATATATAACCAATCAAGAAAAAGCTCTCGTGTCATTAAATGTATCATTGCTCAGGACGATGTAATTGTGTAACATTGTGCCATGTGCCCTCACCACTTAATTTAGTATAGTCTCATTAAAAGATGCACATGATATCGATACCAGAAGTAAAAAGAAAAAACCTGAAAATTATGTTCTGTAATTATCATAACCGTCAGATAATTGGTAGATTAATAAATCATGTCATGTAAGAAATGGACTCATAAACAATCTTGCACTAACCAAAATATACTGATTTAGTGAAGATGAATGAAGGCAGTGAATTCCATGTAATGTAAAATCTGAGATGATCAACATTCATACATTTTATGGACACTGATCCAGCCAGACCATACACTTCATTTTAATAGAGTTTCTGAGACGAATTATCAATAGACTCCAAACAAGAGATTTGAATCTCTATCCTTATGGCTATAATCAATTAACTTAACCTAAACTAACAATAGGTATGATAATGAGGGCATACATTGCTGGTGTTGAATATGCAACCACACAAAACCTCTATATATCTCTTGGCTCTTAGTTATGGTTATCACACAGTGAAGAAAGACTACAGTTATGAAAACTTATCCCAACAGGATAGTTTGAAAATTGTGCAGTATGAAAACTTTTGTTGTTAGCTATTTATCTCTTTTAGTGAAGGTCATCTTTTATGTTGTCTTTTGTTCTGATTTTGTGTTTCAAGGATGTATACAAGTGCAATGATTTTATTTGACATTACTTTTGTTTCTGTATTGTGACTATAACTGTTTATGTTACCATTTATCTCACAGTGATCTCAATGTTTTGATGTCTTGTTATTTTCTAAGTTTAATGCCTCTGTTTTTTACACAAATATTACAAGTTTCTGAGCACAATGGTAAGACTATTTTGTTAGATGAAAAGTTGAACTTTCAATTCAACAAGATGCAACATTCCATTCAAGAAGTTGCAATAGAAAAGCATGGACAGTTCATATTTGACCGAATAAAATAATTTTTCATTGTAGAAATTCAAACCTACAACATTTTTATTTATATAACTCATTTTTCTTCATCTTGCCAATGATATAAATTACCAGGGAATCAAAAGAAATGAGAAATATCAGTAGCAAAAGTTTCTTAAGCTGTATATATCCCTATCCATAATTGACAATTCCAGGAAGTCTATTATGCATGTGTCTGTTTATAGTTGTATGAGTTATATAAAACTAAAATGGGGGTACAAGGGCGTACAAGGAGTGAAACAAAATTGGACAAAAGCCTTAATTAGGAAGCAGAATAATGCCAGAAATTGTGTTTATATCTGTTTAATTCAAAAACAAAAGGGAAGGGTTATTTCAGAGGTCATTAGAAGAAAACATTGTATCAAACGCTCAATATAATTAATGTAAATGCTGTTGAATACGGTATGCATTTCTCATGTAATTGATTCCATTGACTCATACCCTTTGTCCATTTTTGGGTCTTTCTTTACTTTGTTGTGTTGTTGTAATGTTAAGTAAAGAAGCTTCTCTTATGCGAACCTGTATTTATTCTTCTCTGAATAATGTGTACTCTTCCTACTATGATCTTCACCAAAATAAAATCAACTGCAGAAAAAGAACAAAACAGTCTGCAAATCTTTAAATTAAATCATTGTGATTTTGCTCAAATGTTGCTACAATTGTTTTAAATGTTTCAATGTTACGTTTGTATTATGTGTGCGAATTTGTATAATGTTGAATGTATTAAACAAACATAAAATGAGTTGAGGAATTCTTGGTCAAGGTGGAGGGCAAAATTGTCATTGTTTACAATCCACTTGCAAACTTCAGATTTAATGGATCCTACCACAGCAATATGCCACACAGTCAAGGTAGCCAAGAAGTCATTCCTTTCGAAACTTAAAAGTATATGTAGATGTATATATACAAGAATCCAAATACTGAAACATATACAATAACACAAAGTAGCCCAATATAAATAATAGCACCAATGAGTTGATCTGATGCTCCAATGACTATTGATGGTAAAAACTCATCTGTATCTGTATCATACAGACCGACTCTCTTTTCATATGCTGTATCAAATTTTAAAATAATGCCAACACTTTAATGTAATTGAAAATTGGAGAGACATTTTGTATGCAACATGCAGATGATCGATACCACCTCAAAAACTGCAATTTGATATGGAACATGAGATACAGGCTGTCTGTTTTTTGTTCCGATATTGACAAGATTCTATAAATGTTACTACACATTGATGTTTAATGTTACTGTTTACAAAATATCCTTATGCATATTTAGTTTCATCTTAAATATGATCTTTGGGTTTTACTAGAGATGTCATAGTGTAACTAATGTGTGTACCCTATGGTTTGTGACAGGCCTGTTCTGATTGAGGTGCCACACTTTGCTTCCTTGAGAGGAAAAGAGAGAGAAATTGTCATCCTAAGAAGTGAGAATGGAGAGCAATGGAAAGAGCATGCATTGGATGCGAAGGAAGATGATGTACACAGAGCCCTGGAGGGTTATGAAGGGGATGGTGAGTAGATAGAATGATGATTTACTCAGAGCCCTGGAGGGTTATGAGGGGGATGGTGAGTAAATAGAATCCGTCTGTATCAACCACAACAAACAGAAAAATCAGATGGAATGGTAACGGAAGTTTTATTTTATTTTAAGAACGATGTGACAGCCTTAAGAACATTACAAAGTCTCCGCAGAACAATAAACAGTAGTGCCATGAATAAGCCAAAAATCAAGGCAGGGGGACCACTCTTTATTAATAGAGTAATATTGTCAAGATCATATTGTCAAAATCATATTGTCAAGATCATGCTGTGAATAAAACTGATTATTTAATCTGTTTGAGTATTTCTTGTGTTTATATAAGTAGTCTATAGCTATGATACAATTCTGTCTAGGATCTACAATCATGGAAAAAGTCTTGGAACAATTACATGTTCACAATGGAAAACTACCACCCCTCTCCCGTGTGCAATGTTGAGGGGACTCGGGAATAGAATACATAGTTCAAGATGTCGTCTTCAGCTATAATCAAAATGAACATCATTTAAAGATCAAGAAAAATAATCTGTACAAAATTTCCAAGAAGTGTATAAGATCTTCGGAGGATTTGTCCCCAAGATTGTATGATAGAAAGACTGTGTATGGCATCGATTCCTCCATGAGGTATGCTGACTTACAAAATAATATATTTTAACATTGATTTCTTCCTCAACAGTTGACAATGAAAATGAAAAGGTCCTCGTCACCAATAAGCGCATCTGCCGTATCTTGACTAAAGATTTCCCACAATTCTTTGCGATCATCTCTCGCGTAAGACAAGAGACCAACACGATAGGACCCTCTGGAGGTATGCTCAGCTCAACAGTGGTGCCACAAGTACAGGCTGTCTTCCCAGAGGGAACGCTGCAAAAGAAGATCAAAGTTGGTCTTCAGGTATGTGCATTACGATGAGCAGAATACCATATAGGATTATACAAACTGGCTTTAACCATTTGCTGAACATTCTTTTAAGTATTATATAAAACTGTGAATATTTAAACTCTGTGAATGTGGTAAAAAGTGAACTCAAAGTTGAGAAATATTTAATTAAGTTTCATTTCTTCCTCTGCTACTCTTTGTTTAGTTGCTTCACCAATACAATTTACAATTTCCATACACAACTGTTCCCTGTCATACATTTGGATGTGTATGCTGCACAGTGCTCATATAGAGTGATCTTTCAATTGTATTTGTAATCTATATATATATATTGAGCTGAATACTACAAGTGCCTGGGTGTCAAATAATGTGAATCAAATCATGCCGAGTTTTTTGTAACCCTTAAATTTCAACATCTATTTGTATAAATGAAATATACTTCAGAACTCCGTTTCAACTAATATCAATCATGAATTTCTCTAATGCCTCACAAGTTATGTCATTGTTGTTAACAATTCTCCTCTTTTTACCCACCAGGCTCAACCAGTAGGTGGAGATGCAGTGAAGAAGGTCTTAGGAAACAGAGTCATGGTGAGCCCTATCGTCACCATTGAACCACGGAGAAGAAAATTCCACAAACCAATTACAGTCACCATTCCCGTGCCCACAGCCTACCATCAGGGTATCATCAATGGATATGGCGGTGACACACCTACATTAAGACTACTATGTAGTATTACAGGTAATGTACATAACTTAACCCTAACCCCCAAGCCATATTTTCCAAAGATTTTGTTTTGCACTACAAAAAGCGAGGCCAAAAAGTGTCTTGGCTCCCTGGGGCTCGAACCCTGGACCTCTCGGTTCACAGATGAGCTCTCTACCAGTGGGCCACATTTTGTCACCATTTTGCAGAATAAAGTGAAGAATTGAATTTGAATTGAATTTAATATGGTAAACATGCAGTATAACAGTTAAGTAATTTATAATTATTAGTGAAATATAGCACAATTTGTTAGTAAGTTATTTCTAAAGCCGTTAGTTTTCATTTTAGTGTCTAAATTGTAGATTAAGTATACTGGAGTATCTATATTTGCTAGTTCTAATTTGTTCTGTAATCATATTGATATATTTATTAATTGATGATTGTATAATGTTATATTTGTCTGTAGGTGGAACTGCACCAGCACAATGGGAAGACATTACAGGTACAACACCGCTTACATTTGTCAATGATTGTGTATCGTTTACCACAACTGTATCAGCGAGGTAAGCTTTTGTTTTCTTCTCTTTAACCATATTGCCAAGCCACCAATTTATAATATACTAAAGGGTTGACATCTTCTCTTTGATAACTTGGATGTTATGGGACGTGTGGAAATAGAGCATCTTTACAAGGGTTATATAAATGGTATAAATACCTTATTTAGGATAGAAAGATTTATGAATAGCTTTTACAAGAAAAATGGGTACAAAACCATTAATCCACAGACTAGTCTATGGTAGTCATTCATTATTGCTTCTTAGTGCAAACATTTAAAAAAAAAAAATCTTCTGGTATGCGTGCAGATAATGATATGACCCGCGAATGGAGAACAGGGAGAGAGGGCTGTAATGAGCCGATACGCGCGGCTAATCAACAAAGCGGAATTTCGTGGGCTGGCAAATCCCTACTTTAGATTGGTCCAAAACAATCCTAACAAAGGCCATCTGTAAAGCCAGGAAAAAACGCACTGACAATCCTAGTGCATGAGCAACTCAGAATTATGTTAGACAGGCCAAATAATAATTTTATTATTGCTTCTTAATGCACATAGTGCTATTTTGTTGAATGGTAGCTCACCGTTCTCATAAACTACAAGGAATATCTAACTAACTGCAAGGTCATTGGATCAAACCAAAGGCAAGATTATATCAATGGTCTGGCATATATATGAGATTGGCCCCTACCCATAGTTGATCTGATGAAGCCTTAAAAGTGAGGCTGGATTTGATAGGGGGAATTGATGATTCAGATACTATACACTGTCTGAATAAATGCATGTAATAAGTTTGATTAATTTGTTTATTTGAATAATTAGGTTCTGGCTAATGGACTGCAAAGAGATCGACCAATCTAGCAATTTTGCAAGGGACCTCTACTTGGAAATCAAGTCGGTGCCTTTTATGGCCAAATTTGTCGTCTTTGCCAAGACACACGATCCCATCGAATCCAGAGTACGTGTCTTCTGCATGACAGATGACAGAATAGACAAGACATTGGAGCAACAGGAACACTTCAGAGAAGTGGCTCGCAGCAAGGATGTTGAGGTATAAACCATCATATAGGATCTGTACATCTAAAAGAGCTAAGAACAAGTTTGTAGTTGGAGAGTTAAATGACCGGAGTAATTCTGTTATACCCTTCACAGAGGTATTCATAGTGCATAATTTTTGAGAATGACGCATACTACAGATGTTGGTGTGTAGGGTATAACAGAATTATGCCAATTGACCATTTGAAAATTGACACCAGCACAACTTGTACATAGTGTATACGAGCGTGGGTAGCAAATGCAAGTCATATTGTGTCCAATTTGTAGGATCAGGTGTCCAATTACGCAGGATTTCTTTTTAAATTAACTAATTTTTATGATTTTATGATTTGAATTGTGTGGATGCAGTTTCAGAAACAAGTATCTTGTATATGGCTTAGCACACAGAGAGCCTTATGTTGATCTGAAAGAAAAACTAAATTTTGAAAACTGTGAAATAATTTTGATGGTGTATATATATACATAGCCTTTTTATTAAAATCTCACAACAAGACTTTTTTGTAACCATTTTTTTTTGGTGTGAATTCCTTACATTAACAATTGATCATCCTTCTCTCAGGTGCTTGACGGCAAACCTGTATTCATCGAGATGGCTGGCAACCTAACACCAGTCCAGAAGTCTGGTGATCAGCTCCACATCAACTTTTTCGCCTTCCACGAGAACCGACTACCGTTCTTCGTGCGCATGAGGGATCAGTCGCAAGAGTCTTGCGGCCGTTTGTCGTTCATGCGCGAACCAAAGGTGCATCGTGGGATGGCTCCACAAACACCAATATGCAACCTCAACATTACTATGCCAAAATTTGTGAAAGTGAGTAGAATTATTTTCTGCCAGTTTTTATGTTATAAAATAAAAAGCCTTTTTAAGGCTAAATTCTGTATTTTATTAATATTTAATCTGGTTTTATTTTAACATTCTCTGTTCACAAATTTCATAAATATTCAATAGTATTGGAGTGGCCATCTCTGATGACTTCAACTCCTCTTTACAATCCAGATTAATCATTATTCAAGTCACGCCTAGTTTACATAATAGTAACATCAACTCCCATAGCACTTAGAATGTTAATACTCTAGTATCATTGTAGTTAGTAGTTGGTAGTGTAAAGAACTTAACATGAAGCTTATTATCTGTAGGTTTCAATCAAAAGTAAACAGTCCCACTACATTTTCTTGCATTCATTCATTCATTCATTCATTCATCATATTTCCATGCCTCGGATTAGACAGCGACAGTAACAGATTAGAAACGAGCCATCTGAAACCTGTGTCAGAGATCATCCATGGCATTCTCATATATCACATGTGACTTTTTGTATAGCCAAAATGCATATTTCTTTTAGTACTACATTTGCTGATTAATTGTACCATAGGCTTATAGCTGGTTTTTCAACATGCTTGTTGATTGGCTAATCACATAGGCTATTCATCTGACACAAATCCTGAAATGAAATTCCATTGTTCTGGAAATGTTGTTCTTTCAATTATCAGTTATCATATTTGAACAAAATGGAGTTGTTGTTTTTTGTTTTTACTGTCATCAGCTGTATAAGACTTCATGATCAACTGATGATCGTTTACCACTCACTATGAAGGCTTTCATTTTTATGAATTATTACTAACAACCAAACCTTTTTCACTTCATTTAACCCATATGTGTCATCTATTTTCTTTCTAAAACTCTTCCACATACTATGTAATCACACCTTGTGTGGTTGCACAGGTTAAAAAAGCGAGTGAAAGTGAATCTGATTCGGAGTCAAGTGAAGAAGAGGTAGTCAGTATACGCTTTCTTTTAACACTTTACTCACATCAGAACCAACAAAATGTTCTCAAAATATTTTCAAAACAATTCTCCCAAAATATTTGCAATTCTTGCCCCAAAATATTGTTGTATGTGTCAACTGTCAACAATTTTTTATAATACTTGTTCGGAATCCACCTTAGTGCAGTTTTTGAGTAGATTCTAAAATCTACCATGAAATTCAAATGTTTGGATTTAAAAACATAATTAACACAACAATCCTTATGTTGTTTAATTACTCACAATTTGAGGAACAAAGGGCATGACCACTTCTGAAGACTAAGTATATTTGGACTAATTTCACTTTTTAATGCACTGATTTTAAAACAATTGAAATTGATTTGATAACGTTTAACATGTTAAATACCTTTTTAAAATGTTTTGTGAACACATCCAAATGTGTGGATGTAATATGTTCTGCAGTGTGTAAAGTGTTGAATACTATATATAGCATGGGTGTCTGAGTGCATGGTTGTTTGTTTGGTTGTTTGGTTGGTTGGTTGTTTGGTTGGTTGGTTGGTTGGTATTGCCCTTGGCTGGAACAGATAGGACTATTGCTTAGTCTCTATAGCAACCAAAGCGAGTCTACAGTGTTGCCAAACAATAGTCTATCAAACTTTTGAGTAAATTAGCAACAACAAAAAATGTAGCTCAAAATTACAAAAACTATCCTTTTCTTTTGTAAAAACAATTTACATTGAAATACTGTTTTTATTATTTATGCGGATCTTAACTATGTGTGGACCTCAAGAGTTCAAATAGACAACACTATAATCAGGCGGTATAGGATGCTGTCTCTGGATGCTTTTATGGTGATATCGCTACATTAAAAAGTGTATAGGTGTGGGCAATATACATTTTTTTATATTTTTTAAACTCATTTCAAATTGGCACTTATCAGTGTGGAAAAATGCAAGATATGAACCGCACTGTACTAGCAAAGTTAATAATACAAGATATGAACCACACTGTACTAGCAAAGTTAATAATACAAGATATGAACCACACTGTACTAGCAAAGTTAATAATACAAGATATGAACCACACTGTACTAGCAAAGTTAATAATACAAGATATGAACCACACTGTACTAGCAAAGTTAATAATACAAGATATGAACCACACTGTACTAGCAAAGTTAATAATACAACTGCACATTTAAAACCCCTGAACTTGGCCTGACAATTTAACATGCTTGATTTGCCGATGTTGGCCAATACCCATTATTACTTCTCCACTTCCAATTTACTTACCACATAGACATAGATTTTATGGCTTTCAAAAACCCCCAAAAATTCACAAAAAACCTGCTGAAGTTACCATAGCAGAAGTTTGTTATTTCACCACAGTATGGCATACATCATGTAGTCATTTTGTTTTATTTGTTGTACATTTTCTTTTGTAGTTTTGTCTATAGAGAGTTAATACTTTGATTTTGATTTCAGTTATTTATTCTTTTGCATGATTGTGTGATTATAAGGTGGTCACAACAGAACAGCAAACCCAGTTTAATTCAGAAAGATTGTTCTTACATATTTGTGTTAACAGAAACTTTAAGACATTTGTGTTAACAGAAACATCCACTTGGAAGAAATTATGAGAAAAATATTAAGAAACTGAAATTGATTAATTTAAATCAAAAACTATTTAAAGTTGAATTGGAAATGTAAATTGTGTTCAAGTTAGGATGTTTCCAATAAACCCAACTGATAACACATATATCTTAAACAACTTGATTTCTTAATATGTGTCAATGAAACTGGGTTTTGTTTGTTATGGCTCGATGACCAACTGATTTCCCTTGTTAATCTTAGTGAGGATTTTATTTTATTTATTTTGCACATTATGTTATGCTATGTTTTGCACATATAATTTAGATACAGGTTGATCAAACATTTATACACATTTTCAGTTATCTTTGATAAAGGTATGGTTCAAATTAATTTCAACTTATCTCCTACAATAAGTTTTGAATCTGCCATCTGAAAAAGTGTAATTTGTTTGAGCAAGGTGCATACACCGGTTATGGGCACTGTATACCCGGCATCGCTATTTTACTATTGCACCCAATTATGTTATCAATTATGTTTATTTGCATTAATTATAAGTTTGTACATTATTGTAATAATAGTATGTGAGGTGTAGTGATTTTAATATTAATTAAAGTGAAATCTTAATATTAATTATTTTGATGCACTTGTTGTATAAGTACGTAATCATTATGAAGTGGTACATAGTATTAACCAAGAAAATTGTAGGATAAATATTTTTCTGACAATTTATTTTTTAAAGTGTACAAGTAAGACACTAGAATGTAGATTAAGAGTGCCATTAATATTGAGATATTGGGACGGAGGAGATCAAAATGGACCATTTATTTATCATGTTTTTGGAAGCACTATCTGATGCCAATTGTCTTTCTTTTTTCTGAGTTTTACTAGTCCCATTCTTTAGAGCTGAATTCATAAATATATTTCCTAGACCTCTATTATAAAATGTCCATATTAGACAAATTAAGATTCTCATTCTGAAAGTATAAGTTCGGGAGACCAAATATTTTTTAATCATTTCTGGAAACCCCCTTGATACCATTAGCTCCATCTTTCCCTCTATTTTGTTTAGCTGGCCCCATAATTGTCAGAGGAAATATTTCAAAATATTGCAAGTTAATTATACCCCTAGCGCCCCCAATTGTAAATTTAGATTGGAATCTTTCAGTCTTTAAAATTTTATATTTCTTTATCATACTTTTGCTTAAACTTATGAGTTATATTTCATGCATGGAAGAAATACCACAGCATTATGTTACTTGCAACCCAATACTCAATTTTAGAACCAGGTCAATGTTTCTTAAGCAGGTTTAGTGTTACTTAAACAGGTTCAATGTTTTTAATCAGGTGGTATTCTTAGACATGTTCAATGTATGTTTCGAAACCCGATTTAATGACTTAGATGAAATCAAATTTGATTTATTATCGCCAAGTCATATCTATGTACAAATAATGCCCATAATAAAATTTCAATTTCCAATATTTTCCCTTTTTTCTAGGAATACCGTATGGAGAAGGGAGAGGTAATAAATATAAACATAGTTTGTTTGTTTAACACAAACATACACACAACTAAAGCCAGTCATGTTTTGTATATCAGTTCATCTAATTTTTTGAATTTTAAGTTTGCATGGCTATAAGTTACCACAACTCCAAAAACTAACTCCCTCATTTTATTTGATCAATTCAGAATATCATCATATCATTTGTTATAACTAACAAATATATATTGGCATCATGAGTAACAATCATTTGTGGTCACATTTTGACTGAAGACGACTAATTCAAGTTGAAGGGGAACCCAGTGTTATGATAAAAAGTAACCCAAATCTCAAATGACATTTATCAAGCATTGTTGCTGAATGTTGGGCCATTAATTGCTGATTTAGTAATATATTACTAAATCAGCAATTAATGGCCCAATATATTGTAATTATTTCAACCTTATAAGTTTTGTACTAATTTGTTCCCAAATAGTTCAATTTAAGTATAAAGATATCCCAATATTTATTGCTACCATTGTGTGACCTAATTCACAAACTGGTCTCTTCTGGACATTGTTGACTACTAATGTTGACTAATACGTTTTTGAATTCTGCTTTACATTATATTACTGTGCACAGGACAGCAGTCCTATTTATGTTAACCCAATTGGGATTTAAAATAGAATTCAATGAAATCACTGCCCATTTGAGAAATGTATCGTTAACAAGGAATCATTTGCTTCAATGCTAATCACTTAATTAAATATTAGGTATATTATAATATCATTATCATTGTAAACAAAAGTTAATTTTAATGGTATATTTTTATTTTACTTTGTCATAATCACATTTGTACCCATCCTCATTTCAAATGCCTGGTGTAAACAACATCATTAACACATGTTTTATATAGTTATGTGCAGTAATAGAAATACCCACATGACTGTCAACCCGTGTTGACAATCATGTGTGTTGCAGCTATATTAATAATATTGTGTGTACTGATCATAAGTATTGCTTTATTCCGCAATAATAAGAGGAATTAAAAGCATGCCTTGGCCAGTTCACCCTTGCTAGTCTAGTGGTTGAGATACATGACTTAAAATTCCTTTTGTAAAAGTTAGGGTTAGAAATATTCTAAATCCACTAAGTATGTAGTTCCTACCTAGTCCACCCTGGGTCGGTCTACCCTGGGCGGAAAGTCATGTGGGTATTTCCATCGCTGCATATATATTTATAAAAATGACATCCAGCAGATTATTATTCGTAAGAAATGTTAAATCCTAGGCAACTTTATCACCCTGTTTGCTTGTCTGTCATTTTATTTGCATATACTGATAGTTATGCCCAAAATTATTTAAAAATGCAAATAATGGATGATGAAAATAATTCAAATGGCTCTTGTATGGATTGTGATTTTTTAAGCTTAAAATCCAAATGCCTATTACACTGTATGTTTGTCATTACTTCATGTGTATTGTGATTGTATGTGTGTTTAATATACCATTGTGTTTCACGTGTCACAATAAGTATACAGACAAGCATGCCAAATTTCCTGATGAAATAGTTCTCCCATATGGATCATGCATAAGGCAGCTATTGTGTTACTCTTTACTTGACATTATCAGCAAAAGCTGCCCTAAGCTCACTTCCATATGGAAGACCTAATTAAGGAATATGTCACTTATGGATATTGTTCATTGTGCATGTTACATCATCAACAAAATAAAGTACCAGCGACAACTAACAACAATTTTAGGGAAAACCCCACAAATATAGCAACAATATTTTGCATGTTGAAATATGCCTGCCAAAACAACAACAAAAGAAGAAAAAACCCAAATCCAATAGATTTTAAATATGTTGTTTATTAATTACTGGCTCTTCTTGTCTTTCCCCTATTACCACAACCACCATCAACATAACTACTCTTTAAATTGATTTGAAACAGCGGGAGCAGTTTGAACAGGTACATGTACTACATTGCTTTATTCCTATCAGTTCATTTGTACCTTACCATTCATGCCATTATGTAATTCATTTTTCGCTAGTCAAATGCATATGGATGTCAAATTTAGCTTATGACTGAAAAATATAAAAAGTGTTTGTTCGATTGTGTATTCAAAAGGAAAGCTTTACCCTAAAAACTTATTTTTCTCTATAAAACAAAGACAAACCATTTCTTTTACAGGTCATTAGAACTCTAATTTGAAAATTGTCATCATTATTGAAATCCTTAAATTTGTACAAAACATATTTTCAAAAAAATTCTTTAATTATTTCTTTATGGTTAGTCTTTGTTCATAAGGATCCTTAGGAAGCATTTTATTGGTCCATTATCATTTAAACATGAGCAGTTTGAGTGAAAGAAAATCACAATTCAATTTTCTTCGGTTGACACTGTCAATAAGAAAGCATTTAAATTATACTTAAAATAACATAAATTCAGAGTTTATTTTAATTTTAATGTGTTAATCATTGCGAATATTGTACCATTACTTAACATTGTACTCCTTTTGAAAGATTATTTCATGAATATTATGTGATTCTTGTATTTTACCCATTATTTACAAATTTATAATACCAAATTGTTCCCTTAGACCTTCTGATATCTTCTATTTTGTAGGAACCCAAGATAGTTCAGGGTGTCCCGAAAGTTTTGAAACCATTTCAAAGCTCTATTTCTCCAGTAAAATTATTCGCACTATAAATCTGAAAATATCTTTGGAGATAGAACACTCGTGCCATCTGTATTACCATAGTACAGAAGAAAGTTTCCAGAACTTTAAAACTGCACTTTCATAATGCGTACTATAGTTTGTGCTTATGTAATGATTTAGATAGAGTGAGGGAAGGATATGGGAAATAAGGAAGTTTTTCCATTGCAATCTTTTTTAATCTCAGATTAAAATACTATTTTATTATGAACTTTAGAACACATGAACAATATACATCAGTTAAAATAGGCCAATAAAACCTATCAGGCAGCATTATTATAAATGTGTAATTTACAAATGTCTCAAGCTTAAAATGTGAACTCACCAAAGCATTCTGTTTGTGTACACATGATATGATGAATATGTTGTTCTACGCAGTCAGAATATTTTTGGGATGACCACCATGTTGATTTCCACATTCAAGCACTCAACATTTTTTCTGAACTGTTTTTGAGTGAGCTTGATTGATTTGGTTTTGGTGTAAAACAAAACAATTTGAATTATGCTGTAATGCATCCTGAAAATGTACAGTTACGCACAGCTGGCATCGTGAAAGTCTAACAATGTATGGTATTGCGCGGTGTGTAAAGAAACATTTCCGCTTGTGTGAAATATTAAGGGGCCTCAAAAAGATTACAAATTTGGTATCAAACAAATTCTACAAGTGTTCTCTGTCCAAATATATCTTCAGATTTTACCAGTGATATAAAGCTTTGAAATGGTTTATAAACTTTTGGGACACTCTGCACCTCTCACTCCTAGGCAAACATTATCAGACTGGCAACTGACGATTGTTTATCTCTTGCAAAACCTTTAAGTTAATCATCAATCATCCTTATAAATCCCATTGTCAATTTTGTTCTCACCTCGAGTCATATTCCCTTATTTTGTGAAATATGGATAGAAAATACATTATAAATCTCATAAATCTGAGAAAATGAACTTGATTTGCACACGTCAAAATACTGATCCATCATTTTCAATTTTTCCTCTGAAAAACCCCCAAACAATAAAAACAGAAGGAATTCAAGGAGAAGATCACAGAGGTATTATCATCTCCTAAATATCGATTGAATCTGCATCGTGTATTTTATTCAAGTCATTTTATTTAATTTTATATAGTTTGATTTGATTTGATTTAATTTGATTTGATTAGATTTGATTGAAGGCCTTAAATTATATCATTTGCATGGAATGTTTGCAGACAAAACATAACAGAAACTTCTGTTTAGTGATAATTTACATCAATTCTTGTTCGTAGTGTAAGATGCACAAAGTATGACATTCTCATGCACTCACCTTTTAGTTGATTATAATTTAGCATAGCTTGCATATAATGGTTAGGTAGTAGTCAAATAATAGGCAATGATATGGCCATATCTCAGAAATGAGTTTTAACCTGTAAGGCTAAATATGGTTATTGGATTGGCTGGTTGACCCCTTCTGGAGCTCCCAGCTAGCATACTGCACTGCCCTCTCTTGGTAGGATATGGCCATATCCATGTCATGCTGCTCTAGTCTGCTGTCAAAGGTTGTGTTGTTTTGATTCAGGCCTGCTTTTGACTTGCATTAAGGCGCCAAAAAAGAAAATACCCGACAAACCCATTATTTGTTTCAATTTGTTTCAATTTTGTTTGGATATTGTTGGAAAATGTTTGTACATTTTTTTTGATTTTTTTTTGATTTTTGATTTTTATTTTTTATTTTTTTTTTGTTGACAGTGTTTGCAAATGTCGAAAATTACTGAAAATATACATGTTGGTACCAAAAAATATTTATCACTTAACTTACACATCAAAAACAAAGACTACCTTTCCATTAATTAAAATAATATTGCACAATGAATTCATCAAGTAATATCAATATTTTGTATGTGAATGTTTGGTGTACATGTGTCAATCCTGTGTATTATAGATTGTGCTATCGTAGAAGCTTCTATATTAGATAGAGATACAAAAATCACAGTGGTAAATGGTTTTAAATGGATGCCCTAAATATACTAAAAATTGTAGCATGGATCTTTTATAGGATGGCATTTTTCTTTTGCCTAAATAAAGGTATGGAATTTTCCTGTAGGCCTATGAACCAAACTGAATAAGTTCAGCAGTATAGTTGGAAAAAATATGATTAATATGATAGGATTTTGAGAAACAGTTTTGCCAGATTTAACTACTTAACTTAAGTTAATATATTTAATAATCTGAATGTTTCATTATTTTGGCCAGTTTGCATGGGAATTTTCATCTACTGTATATTAAACATTGTGAATGTGTAGTGCTTCCTCAATTCATTATCATGTCTTACCTCTATGTGTGAGATGGCCTGGGACAACTAATCTGTAAGCCTACAGGGTTTCCCAGAATGGTTTATACCGTGTTTGTAAAAAATAATTAAATTATAAAAACAATATTGCAGTCCAAGTCTAATGCCTGCAATATAATGGTGAACAAGCTATCTGCTTTCTCTGTTCATTTCATCAAAATATCTTTAGCCGTTTCGATATGGCATGATATTGTTGAAAATCAGTGAAAACCTGTTTTTCACTTTAAGCATATTACAATTGAGGACCCTAGATCTAAAAGGGGGTTAAGTCACATTGAGAAAAATGGCAAAAACTGGGTTTCATTGTGTCCATGTGTGGACTTGACCCACTTGGGTTGTACCTCCCATGGACTCTTACACAGCTTTACCACATTACTTAACTGTAACATTTGAACAAAGGGTATAGAGATCCTCCTTGTAGCAGAAACTGATACTAACTACAATTTCACAAGATTGTGACTTAACCCCCTTTTAGATCTAGGGTCCTCAATTGATAAAGCTCACACCAAACTTCCAAACTGCAGCTTAAGAAAGTATGATATAAATCGTTCAAGCAGAACAATTCCCTCACACCAACCAAATATTGCTTCATAAAGCATCACCAGCAGTTGATATCTATTAATTTTGTAGTAAAAATCAAAAGAGGACACATCAAATTACCTAAACATCATTTAGATTGAGCCTTGTACCAAACATGGTCAATGATGGTCAATGATTTTATGAGTTTCAGAAGAGGTAATTTTGGTCAAACTTGGAATCTACCATTTTTACAATTATAAAAGTGTCCATTATTTCTGTCAGAAATGTCAGATTTTTTAAAATTCAAAATTCTTAAGAAAGTAGACTCATATGCACTTCGACCAATAACAATGGCATCTTCATAGCTAACTAAAGGCATCTTTCCAGGTATAAATCATTCTGGGATACTCTGAACAGTTCCAAATTGTTGAGCCTTCTTACAGCAGCGTATCAATACATAAAAACATGGACGCTCATGAACACAGCAGTCGCATTGTTTGGATTACTTTTGTGCACAGAGAGATAAAAACGGTATATTTCTCACCCCATTATCAGCTGAGTTACAAACGATATAGAATATTACCAATATACAAACAAGTGAGAAGAAATGAGCATATGATGAGTTTCCCAGACTGTCATCACACATTATAATATTTAACAATAGTTTTCTGATAGCCATTCTTTTCCCCCTTCTATCCTTCTAATGCTTGATATCACAGAAAGAGATGTACTCAATCACACAAATTGATGAGTACGTAACTCTTAAGGTAGGCACTCATTTTATCTATCAAGATAAGGATACAACTTCATTTAGTGCTGAAATCACATGCTTCAATACTTAACTCGGAATTTTGACATCTTTCGACATTTATTTGATGATGTATATAATTCATTATCAAGGGTCTTTTCCAGGGGACTTTAATCTATATAACAAGTTGAGATAATTTAGGGGGTAAAGGTTATTTTGAGTTGCAGTTAAACTTTCAGAAGACACAATACTGATACGGTGCTTTTCCATTGGGGATATGGTTGTCACTCAATTTGATACCGGGAAGGGGGCTGATTGGGAAACCTGAAAATTGCAGGTAATAAATAATTAATGAATACATGAAATAGAATAAAAATGAAAAAGGGTCTCTGTGATGGGGGTGATAAGAAATGTGTGCAGGTAAACCATGCATTAACATGTCAAGTATAGTGCAAAAATTTCAGTTGAAAGAATAGGATAAAGGATGGAATAAGAATGGATTATAGGTATAGTTCAGGCTTATAATCTTACTATTCTGTAGGTGACCCTATTGTTTAGAGAGATTGAGATAGTCTGCATTGTAGTTAATGCTTTATTTCCACTAACCCTGTAGCATGTCTTAACCTCTCTATTTCTCTATGTTGTATTTTTACCCTTGAACTTGATTATGCCATCTTTGTGATAACAGAAAGAGGTAGGACTTCAATAAGATAGATTGTATTTGTTTGTTGTTTTTGTTGTAAGTGATTCAACCATAGGAACTCAGTAATTCTAAGTGAAGCGGATGTATATGGTATGGGAAATCAGTGCGCAAAGTATCATACTGTATGACACAGAGTGCACACTGATGTCCATACTGGCACTGAACCTAATAATGAAATTGATCATACCTTGCCGTCATTCTAAATATCTTAACAGATTTTGACATTTTAATTGCTGAAAAAAGGAAGAATATTGGAAATTTGCCATACCAAGCTGCTGCAGGCAGATACCTTCTCTCGCTTAATGTGTGTGCGCGACAAAGCAGGGCATCGTCCCGTGTGATGCAATGGCGCAGAGTGAAATATGCGCTTATGCACCTAGTATGAGACCGTACTAGGCAGTGCATAAATAAACACACTTAGTATGCTTATATCCAGGGTATATTGGATGTTTGTGTCAAATTTACTCAATGGTATGATATTAACCCATAATTGGGTCAGGTCCAAGTTATCACATTAAACTGGAATAGAAAATTACTAGGAAAGATGAAAAATGAAACTATTCATGACATGAACACATCTCTGGTTCAATACTCTTTATTATGTTTCAACGCTATTTTCAGTATCACTTTGTTGTTGTTGTTGATGTTGTTATGTATGTCATCACTATTGTCATTGTTATGTCAATGCATGTGAAATGAATATATATAATGACAGTTAACAGATTTGCAGCAATATGACCCTGTTACCATATTAAGGTATAACAATAAGCACTTCCATGTACATTTTGTAATGTAATATTATTTTAGTTAATCAATGCATTTTGTAATTTAACCATAAGGCAACAGGGCAAAAACCTTCCATACAAATGAATACTGAACCAATTTCTTTTTTATTAATATATCAAAAGAAGAAATAAATCAAAATATTTACAGATTATAAAAAAGATATTGTGTCACTTTGAAGGAGAAAACCCAGCGTTTGCTTCAATATAATCCTAGGATGCAGTAGAAAAGCATGCACTGAGATAATTCACCTGATTTCCATTGAAATGTACAGAAATATCATGGTCCATTAGAGGAACTAATAATGGAGACTTTTCCTAGCTGTATCAATATATGAATTGGGATTCTATTTCTCAATACAATGATACCAAACAAGTTTTTCTACTGCATGCTGGGATTACATTGAAGCAACCTCTGGGGAAAACCCTCACCAACCAACCCAACCTGAGAGGTGTGGCTGAGAATAGGGGTTTTCCCAGTCGCCTAATTAACACTTATCGCTTGTATATATGTAGCACACATGTGCCATACTGTTATCACTATTATTCACATGTAACTGTATCATGACGGAGTGTATTATCATTTTTAACATGAATTTGTTTGAATGTTAATTGGTTATTATATTCACAAGGTATTTTATTTCAGACTTGTCAAAACAAGATATAAGGATAACACTTGGTAGACACTTATGATTGAAATAAGTCCCATGAAATATGTCTGATAATAACGAAATTCAAAATTTAATTTGACAATTTAATTTAGCATTCACTTTAAAAGGTGTTTTATCAGTTGTTTTGAAATACCTTCAAAATTCTTCGCATTTTACTTTGGCGCCAATGAATTCTGAGAGGTTACTGCCCTTATGGTAATTCCAAGTTATAAAGTGAACTTTCCAGGCAAAACCCAGCATATCACTCAGATATTTTCCCATGTGTCTTATTCTTTAACTCAAGATTTCAATTAATATATATAGGGTATTTAGTCTTGTACATATTCTTTTAACCTTATGGTATTTAAGCTTAGGGCATTCATACTTATACACATATTTCTTTGACACATTGTCGTTTATCAGTCATTTAATAATCGATGATTCCATAATTTAGGTATCAAAGTATTTTTGTTGGTATTTTAAATGTAATAAGTTACATGTAACAGTAAGGGTTTTTTAAATACAGTTTGAGTAAGATTTTTTACTTTTTTTTTACTATACCATTGCATGTCCCTGCACTATCCTCTAACTGCACAAATCATGTGGATATTTATAAATATTTTTATTGTTCAAAATACATTAATATTGTTGTGTAATTCCAAAATTATGAACCAATGGCCATTCTATTTAATGGGAAATAGTAGGCTACTAAACCACACATTTTGCAACACTGTACTATATTTATATTGTTCTTTTGGGATCCTTATTTTATACCATCGAATATTTATTTTCAGTTTTATTTGTCAGTAAGTAACCACCCTCCCCCCCCCCCCTCAAAAAAAAAATCAACTCCCTCCATTTTTGCGTTAAAATACCAAATTGTCACTCCTAAATCCTAGCTAGATTATATTGAACAATCATTAAGCATTTGGTAAAATCCACCATTTTGTCTTTACAATTATATTTTTCACCTCTCCCACCCCCAATAAACACATAGAGAGACAAAAACACAAAGAGAGACGGAATGTCCTTGATTTAGTGCCTGTAACTGACACTAAACTTCTCCATACAAACATCACATCCTAAGATGAGTACGGACAACATATTTAGAGGATCTCATAGGCCATTCAATAGGGAACTTGAACAATATAAATACATAACTGCGAGGCAATACAACTACTGGTAGTTGTGCTGCCTCACTGTTATATTGTAAAGTTATAATATATGATTAAGATTTGTATTATTGGTTATGTACTGCATGCAATGGAGATGTTGGTGGTTTTGCATTGTGTTATACAATATGGATCATGAAGACAACCGATGTGACTTCAGGATTAGCAATTGACTGAGTGTAATAACTTCATTTGTTTGTAGATTGAATGAAAGTTATAGAAAATGAAGTCTACTCCAAGGATGGATGTGATGCAGTAACAATTAACTGACCTCAACTTTTATGTCATACAGTGAGGGCAATTCTATCATCTCATTACTATATACTTTTTGTGTTAACAGGAGGAATCAGAAACCAGCAATCTCAACTTTGCCTCAATCAAGCTCAGGAAGAAGTATGATTTCTTGCAAGACCCATCAATGAGTAAGTGTTGACACTTTTGTTTCGAGGAATGGTGCTTGTTGGTTGATATCATTACTTACATGTTATCAGTGTATCCTGACTGATTCACACAGAGACAAAGCATGTGTTAGGCATCACACACATGTTTTTTTTGGTTGTAGGGATTTTGAACCAGACTATAGTATTGGATCTAGTTAAGTCAGATATTGTACCATCAGGTCATGTGCTGTTCTTGTAGTTGGAAATGTGTATTATGTTCATTTTGAAAAGCGTTAAGATATAATGAGTCAAGATGATGATAAAAAAGTAGATCGTCTGCACATGTGACTTACCTTAAAAAGGTGTCTAATTATAAAACAGTTGGGTGTCTATACCGTATGTATGCTATTGTTCATATACTTAATATGTTGTGATATATTCTACATAATCTAGGTCCAACAAGTGCTCACCAGAAGGCTGAACTGCGACTAATGATGATTGCAGAACAGATTGGATCAGACTGGAAAGCATTAGGTCGTGAACTGGGCGTCAGTGAACATGACTTGCAGGGAATAGAGAATGAAAATGATGACATTCAAGAACAAGCCTTTGTCACAATGCATACATGGGCAGAAAGGGAGGGCAAACATGCAACAAGTGAGTTCAATCATTTCATTAGCTTTCTCAAGCTAAATATTGATGTATTGATAAGCAATGGACAATTTGTGCAATCTGGCTCATCTATTTATAATGTGGCAAATTATTCTCACATCACACATTGACATTAGTCCTCATAAGCGTTTTGTGGTCATAGTGACTGTTATTAAACCATTTTAGTCCTCATTAGCATTTATTGGTCGTAGTGGCAGTTATTAAACCAACCTAAGAAATATTGCTTTTTGTTCAGTGTGAAAAGACTTATTTGGATCAAATTCTACTCTATAGTATAGTCTATTTGGCCATCACGAGACAGTGACGTAACTGCGTATTCTACTAATTGCAGCACATTACGAGCGCGCTTTTATCGAGGCGCTGGCGTATAACACAAGAGCATCGAAAAGCGGAAGATACATACGTGTGCGTAAAAGCTGCGCCTGTTAAGTTACGTGGCTGTCCAGAGGGAGCCAAACAGAGTATAGCTATGCCATCCATTCAGCGGTGTTGATGAATTGGATGGTTGAAATTAAGGTTTAGGTTGTGATATATTAGTAATGGTGTCGTTCTATTCTAGGTGTACAAATCCTGAAAAAATAACTGCTGAATTTTTAAATTCTAAATTCCAGGTAACTGTTAATGCAATTAGAAGGGGGAAAATGAAGGAGAAGTTAATAGTGGTTCATTGGGGAATGGAAGAGAGAAAGGAGAAAGAGGTTTTTATTGTTTTAGTTTGTTTAAAATATATTCTATTTATTTTGTAATGTATGAAAACTGCTTCATTTTGCTGACAAGATATGTGACATTAAAAGCAAAATATGATGTTTTCAAGCAAAGCCATAAAACAAACTTCAGGAATATGCATTAAAATGAAAACTTAAGGGGACGATCACACCATTGCCTGTTGCTATCCAAATTGTGTTCATTCAACCATAAAGTATTATTTATCAATTTTCTCTCAACAGGCGAAAACCTCTCTGCTGCCCTTAATAATATTGGTCGCAATGACGTATCAAACAGCAGTCTTGGTACCTATATCAACCTAGATGTAACACGAGACCCTGAAGATGAACAGCCTGCTTCAGGAGATGAACAAGAGTCTGGTGCTTTCTTTGGGGGTAAACTTAACAAATTAGGTCAGTACACTCATTATACGTTGTTATGCTTTGTTTGTCTAAAGCATGTTACATAAAAGGTTAATTGTAAGATGAGTTATTCTTCTTCGGTTTTAAACCCTTATGGAGAATGTTCAAGAATTCAGAATTTGATATTCATAAAAAGGGACCCATGTGAAACTTAATCTTGGAACCGACTTAATTAAGTTCAACTTAGAAGCATTCTTTAACATTCTTCTTGACAAGGCTTAAGAATCATTAGAATCACTCTTCTTATGTCCACTTTAGAATCTTAACATTTTTGAAATAGGGCGGGCCCTGGTTTGTAATAAAATCATAAATATTCTGCTTTATGAAAGTAATAGAATGCCCTAATAGTGAACCAAACTATTTGCTAGCGATCATTTCTATAATTGTCCAATCATTAAGGCAGCTTGGGTCATCAATGTCTTAAAGTAAAACTACAATCTTGGAAAAAAGTCCTTGGAACGCTAACGCTGAGCTGAGCACACGTGCTGGGTATTGTGTGCATGTATTGATACTTAGTGTCTTCTGTTATAAACGGAAATTGTTCAAATGAGATTTTTACTTCCCCACCCCCCATCGATCAATGTTGGGACACTCTGGCAAGCTGCAGGAGCCACTGGCCTTGGTCAACATTGTACGGGGGAGTGGGGGTGACACTTGTCCGTTAATCACACGCAAGTGTTCCAAGACTTTTTTCCAGGATTGTATAAGAGGAATGCAAAATATTTGATCTAAATTTGGTTTTTCTGTCATAAATCAAAAACCGAATGTCGTATGAATCTCATATTACACACGATTTGAGTAAACAATAGGGGCATCACAAATATAATAAAAATGATGACAGGGAATTAATTTTATTTAGGGAGTGGTCACTGAAAACATTTATGTATGTCATATTTAACTACAATTTGACCCGTTTCTTGATCCCGCGCGTAATAATCTGATGTTTATAAATCAATAAATCAAAAGTATAAAGTTCTTGCTGAGACATTAACATGTTTATACTTTTAATAATGTTATCACATTGCCTATTTGTTTGTTATTTGAAATATGAAACTATACATTTACACTTTCCACGCGACAGGTGTCTGCAGATGACAATCCAAAATTGCACAAAATGTTTCAAAAACGTCAAAATTATTGAATGTCATTTTACCAATATTTGGAATCACCTTATGAAATGCATTCAAATAAGTACAAACGTGCCTATTATTAGTTCAGTTATCCTTGAGATAGACATAAAAGTTAGACAACTCTGTTTTGTACCGTGGTTAAACCAATAGCCGCGTTGAAAGTGTTAACATTTGCCGAGCAGTAAACGTTTATTTGCAATACTATTCCTATCTATTGAAGATAGCTCATAACAGAAAAAAGGAAAAAAGCCACGCCATGAAAGCGACTCGAACCAACGCCAAGCAGGCTATGAACAGATAAAGGGTGCCAACGAATGCTCCTATCCACTCGGCCAAGCGGTCAGTGCTTACACAAGCGTGGATTTTTTTTATTATACATGTTATAGTAATGCATTATTGCAAAGTGTCACACACTTTACAACAGTTTACCATCAGTTTACCATTGGGACATTTTGCTTAAAATAGGCAATTAAACGGTTTTTTCATACTGCCTTTGAGTTATCAAGAAATGCATATGTGTTAGCTATACCAATCATGCATGTTGTAACTCCGAAATATAAGCCGCATTGGTCACATCTACGCATTTTGATAACAGTTTACCATTTAAAATGAAAACAAAATATGTATACTAATATTATACTATAGAAACGACGGTAAAGTGTTCAATGAACACGCGTTTCAAGGCAACACTTTACCATACACTTTACCATTCACTTTACCATTACGGTCCCAACTCGTCTGATGATTTCTTTGTGAATAAAGCTAAATTCATTTATCGCAGCGCTATTTTAATCAATAAATACAATAAAATATACTACTTAAATGGTTTATTTATGTATTCACGTATATTATATATTACTTAAATGGTTTATGTATTCACTTATTTAGTTGTTTGGGTTGTTTTTGAGGATGAGATTGAACTGAAGGCCTATAGATAATATTATCGTCGTGCTTACTCATCTGACTCATTAGCTCAGTTGACTAGAGCGCTTGTCTATAACCATCCAGAGGTCCCAGGTTCAAATCCTGGATGTGCAATTTCTTTTACTGACTATCATTTATAATTTGTGGAGTAAGAAGAAACATTTACTCATCATCCAACCATGTCCAACTATTGTTTTTCCAATTATTTTTCAAATATTTCCAAAAAATAAATGCCGACAGTTTTGAAAAAAAATGTGTAAGAAAAAAGAGTAATATTTGAAAAATCCATAAAATAAGGGTTTGTGAATAACGTGTCGGGAAAAAATACCAGCAATGTCAAAATGTTCAAAATAAATTCCAAAAACTGTAGGCAAAAACACCCTTTGACAATTTGAGCCAAAAAATGTTGGTTAATATTAATATGTGGAAATGTAGAACTAAATCCAAATGTAGTTTTTCAAAAATTCTTTTGAATAAAAACAGCCCAAAAAGTGTACGTATAGGCCTATGAACATTCGAGCAGAAAAAAAGTGTTTTGAAAAAGGTGTTTTTCTTGCATTTTTTCTTGGTGATTATTGGGCCGGGGGATTCATCGTCCCTTTGCAACACAAGTGATGCAAAACAACGACCGCAAATAAAAAAATACATAATAACAGATGGGCATATGAATAATGAGCATCTATGATTATATTACAACCCGTTAATGCAATACGAAAGATAGCTGTCGAATCTGTCAAACAGAAGTTACTGCTATCTACGGAAGATAGTTATTTACAAGTAGGCCTAAGTTGTTTTACAATTATTTGTGTTACTTTCAACCCTATATATAGATTCCGTTACTTTTAGATACTCTTTTGCATATCTAACAATACATGAATAACTCTCGTAGGAGTATCTGAAAACGCCACATTATGCATTGCAATAATGGCCAATTATTATACATCTTCGAAATGCATTAGTTAGTATAGGGAATTGGTTTCACTGAACGTTCCCGTATTAAATGAATGTCTTTATTAAAAAAAATACTGGGGATGCCAAGCCTATGGTCCCCTGCCAAATACTGCGCAATTTGAGATACATGTGACATTTAGTTTTTGAGATGTGATAGAAAAACCAAATTTAGATGATTTTTTTTGCAATCTGCGTATACAATCTTGGAAAAAAGTCCTTGGAACGCTAACGCTGAGCTGAGCACACGTGCTGGGTATTGTGTGCATGTATTGATACTTAGTGTCTTCTGTTATAAACGGAAATTGTTCAAATGAGATTTTTACTTCCCCACCCCCCATCGATCAATGTTGGGACACTCTGGCAAGCTGCAGGAGCCACTGGCCTTGGTCAACATTGTACGGGGGAGTGGGGGTGACACTTGTCCGTTAATCACACGCAAGTGTTCCAAGACTTTTTTCCAGGATTGTAGCATAGTCAACTCAAAGTGAGACGTGATGTCATATTCTGACTAATATTGGTTTGGTGTTGAGCATTAGGGTATAATATTTAGTATGCTGATATCAAGGCAGCTTATATAGTTTTATCTTTATCTAGTATTCAGGAAAACTGGTGTTGCTATATTGAGCTCATTTTTCTAGTACTTTTCCACAATTTGTGAGACATTTTTAAGCGCTGTTTTTGCAATACATTCTTCTGTAGAGCTTGAACTGTATTTGACCTCATAGTCATATCCCTCCCACATCCCCACCAATCAATGTTGAGGGTCCCAAAGATCGCAGCGATGAAATGGTTCCAAGCAACATTGGATAGGGAGGCTGATGGAATAATTTCATCAAGGTCCTCAAAAGTGCAGCAATAGTTCTCTCTTAGATTGTAGTCTTGTAACGGAAAATAATTCAATGGTATTAATGCTTCTTATATTACAGAATTTGATGAATTCAAGAATGAGCTTAACAAACTCTCTCCTACCGAAGAGGAGGATGCTGACATCACAGTTGACATCACAGGGGTAATTTGCATAAATTTGCATATGCAGCTAAATATTTGAGTAGCTATGTGTGTGTAATCAAGAAACAAAAATAGTTGTGGCAGTTGTCTGTAGTGTATGGAAACATTGTGACTAGTAGTGCAGTGATTGTTATGTAATGCTGCTTCCATTTTTTGTTTTAAGGTTGTATATAGATAGATGTAGCAATATCTGTGTATTTATGACCATTTAGGCCATTGAAATGTATGCATGGTGCGTCAAAAATTACAGTGCGTTTGTGTCTGTCTATGGATTCATGTGTGAGCTGATGAGGAATGTAATATGATGAGAAAAAGATGAGATGAGACAATGGTGATAAATGTGTGTGCGTGATGGGGAAATAATGAATTAGATGAGAAAATGTGTGTTTTCCTTTCATCTATCATTTCTCTTATAATCACATCTGTAAGCTTTTCTACCACCCTGCCCTCAACAAAATATTCCATTTAGAAAATCCACCAAAACCCCTGTCAGTACTATTCCTTTGACGAAGTTGCCAAGCATTTCCAGGTTGCTTTCCTTTTTCATTCAAATGGATGAAATCTTATCAATTTATTTTCAAATAGATTCACACATTTTAGTGTTGCTTTTGTTTTATTTTAATTTAATTTACCATTTGTTTTTATTTTAAACAGTTTATTTCCTTTTGCAGCACATTTTGTTGTTTTTGTATGGTTTTTACTCGTTCATTTTATTTTGATTTTTTTGTGTAAAATACTGAAATAATTCTGTACTACAGTTGAATGAGACGCCATTAGACAAGGTAACGTATAATGCAAGTGTCTGCCAAGCATGTCTTAACAACAGTCTTGCAACTGATGTCTTTTTGCAGGTGTATTTGTGCCCAAATTGGGAGCATTTGGAGCCAATTTGAATCACTCACTTGGGTGTCAACTCCATCTCTCTCTCTCTGCTGTTGCTGCCGAATGCTATTGGCAGATTTTAAGTGATTGTTATAGACAATTATTAGCCATTAATTTTAGTTTCTTTATATTTTGAGTTAATCTTTAAATTATTATTTGTGTATTGAAAAAGAAATCCACAGCAGAGATCTTCACTATTGTAGTTCTTTTGGGTTATTTTTTTCTTAAAATTTATAGATTGTGTTAGAAAAATTGACTGTATTAGTTCAGCTAGGCATGTGACTGCTTGGAACAAACTAGTTCCATACATTATCTTGCATATAAATTGCCTGTATACATAGTAGTGTGTACTTGTATGTAGCAATTGTAGAATGTGTTGTAACCCGTCATCTGCTGCCAGATATATTCAGTGTTTCTAGACCATTTATTGAGTATTTCTGGACCAATGGATTAAAGAGGTGATAGATCCCCACTTGTTAATTCATTGGCTATTAGGAGAACAAGGTTTGACTAACACTATCATTGTCACACACTAATACATTCAACCATCATGATTAGTTCACAATATATGTGGCCATAGTTGTTCTTACTTATTTAATTTTCTTATCAATTAAAAATAGATCAAAGAAAAAGCTTGGAATTTAGATTTTAAAGACTCAATGGCAATTCACTCTAAAAAGAAGAAGAAAAAAAAGAATCGTTCCTAGTTTCAAGATATTTGGTTAATACTCAATTTTACTATTTGAATAATTCAAATGATAAAACAAGACAAATTTCGAGTATAAAATGTGTCCAGCAGGAGAAATCCTTTCTAAACTGAGTCCATCCTTTCTGTGCTCTCCCATCTTGTTTCTATTCTAAATCTTTCAAACCCACTTCTCTCCGTGCCCACTTTATTCTATTCCCATGTCATTCCCATTTGAATTTCATCACTAATTCCAACACATGTGAAAAGGAGGACAAATCAGCACCGTCAGAAGAGGTCCATCCTGATAAGGTATGACCCTTGACCTTTCTTTTGACCTTGCACTTCATATCCACTCAAAAAATATTCAATTTCTGTTTGTGTTATAATAACAACTCGGTATGCACTGCTTACTACTACTACTACCAATTACTAATAATATAAAACAGTTATTTACTATGCATGAACTAATATTACCAGCATTTTGATCAGGCTTGCTTCATATTTTCCAAAAATAAATAATACGATATACCCGAATCGTTTGCATACTGCTAGCCACCTTATTCAATGCCCCTTACACAAACTCTTTACCTTATTGAAGAAAAGGTCTTTTGAATAAAACAATTTTTGATTTCAACAGTTTAGTTTGCTCGTTGTTATGTGTATTAGGTTGAACCAAACTTTTGATAGGTAGGGTGGACAATTATATAGTTAAGGATGTGTTTATGATTGATTAGGGGGTCATTTAGGAGGTCATATCAGTCGCTGTTATTTGGGTTTTTTATTACCCTAGCAGTAATTGTGAAAAAGAAATTGTAATTGACACTTGTGAATTAACATGAAGCAGAATATTCATGGTATTGATTGATTACACAATTTACTAATATAGTTAATCCTTCTGTCTAAACAAATTAAGCTTGCACTAAAGTCACAATTGTTCACCTATTTTTATTGGTTATCTTTAAAAACAGATGAAGCATCCACATTGACCTTCAAATTCTTTTAAAGTTGTAGGCTTATGGAATAGATGTTTTATTTGGGTTTAGAAACGGGTTTTGTTAAGAAATATACTTTTGGTTGATTGTCAATCTCCCAAACTGTATGCTATGTATTTGTCTTTCATGTTTGACATATCTTAGCATTTTTTCAAAAACACAATATTTAGTATAAAACTGATTGTCATATCCACACACCAAAATATCAGTGTATCAGTGGAGGTGTATTGAAATATGCCTTGGAGACTTGTATAGTGACAGTGTCTAAATATTTGTAAAAAAATTCAGGGGGGTTGGGGAAGGGGTTCTCTAGCTAAGATTATGTGACTTACAAATAGAAAAAAACCTTCTGTAACTCCTCAAAGATTTATTGCCTATTCACACTATTCTTTGTAAAATATGTGACTTATGATTAGAATAGAAGTCTTAGTAGACTAAGACTTAGTGATAGTAGTTTTTTTCCTCTTCTCATTCTAAGCTTTATGACTTGGCAATAGAATAGAAATGTTGTTTGACACGGCGTTATATCTTCCTAGGCAGTCATACTGAGGCGACGAAACAATAATAGAAATCATATGATTGCTTCATATTTTATCAATCAGCATTTTCTTTTGCATTTTCTTATGTTGTTTTATGATGGCTTTTTATAGCACAATGCTTTGTTGATATAGTCAAACATTATTGTTTTGAAAATAGTCATATTTAGTTTTGATTTAGTTGATTTTGATGTAGCTATTTTTCTTCTGTTATGTACAAGGTGGGCTATTTACAATATTTCATGGTTTGGTTTGTCTTTTATTTCTATTGTTGGTATAGGTGATGTTAGACATAATGCATGATCTGTTTATTGACAGATTAGCTTTGATCTCATGTCTCTCAGGCTGCATTTACATAGCTTTAATTGATTATTTCATTTGGATGTCATTTCTTTTGCCCATATATTGTCACCATGACTCAAACTGTCAAAAATTATAAATTTATCTAGAAAAGCTACTTATCGCTCTCAGTTTGATAATATTTTGCTTGTTGGACGTTAATGCCAAGCTAATGTATACACTATCCAGTGCCAGGAGCACAAGACCATTAGTGGCATTTTTATGAATTTTGATTTTGTAGTGAGTGAAAACACTTTAAATGTGCATATTGTACAGTTTGCAAAATTTGTGATCTTATATATAAGTTGCCCATGCCATTGTTGTTCATTTTATAATCTTATGGTGTCAGTAGTTTGGCTGTCAGTTAAAAGAGTGATTTATAGATAGAAAGTGTCACATGATTCAAGTGTGCTATCACAAGTTAATAAAAGTATAAAATTAATCAAACTGCTTTGGATGATTCCATTTTTTACAGAGGGGAGTCACACCTGATCTTATAGAGAGTGTTTTAGAGGTATTTATTTTCCATGTAACATTGGTAACAAATAAAATATATTAGATAATACTTGATTTTTCAATTGAAATATTTTTGTATTATTTTTTTTTTTTTACATTTAAAAAAGAACCATTTAAAAAAAGAAATTGTATTAAAATATAAGTGAATCTTAATTGAAATAAGCAATATCAATTTTATGCAGTTTGGTCATGCTTTGAGAATTAAAATAATAGACTTACCTAAGTTATTGATAATAATAATCATAAAAATCACATCTGCCTATTCATTTGACTGTTTGTAGTAGTTGTTGACATTGTATGTGTGTTTGTCTCATGTTTCAAAGGAGCAAGCGAAGGAAGAAGTCACCAAAGAAGTTATCAAGGTAGACACTTTGTTTAACCCATTGTCACAGTATCTTTCCCTCTTACTATACTCTACTATATATAATCCTCTGGTTGTGATGGTCTTTAGTTCAAATCTTGTTTCTGTGCATGTTATACCTGTGATATGGGGATGTTTAGGAAGGGAGATATAGATGTACAGTTGTGATATTATCAGACATTGCTTCCATAGGCAAATATGGACAAAAAGTCTTTTTTCAAGTCAGGGATTAGTATCAGGATTGTTTAGTGGACTGTTGTTTTACCTATACCCATACAATAAGTCAATCTGAATGCCTTGTTTTCAAACCTAAGACTGGCCAATTTGGACTACTTTTTTGGACTACATTTCCCCCATTTGTTCAGGAAAAGGGCAATTTTTTGTAACAAATTGGTTTTGAAGTGAGACTCTTAAGGTATTTGACTGATTCAAGAGGTCCCTGGTTCAGATCGCAACATGTTTACTACTTTGGATTGGTTCAGGTAACAAATATCTTGTTTGAAAAGCTGTTGCTGTTGTGAAAAATCCATATTTGTTGCTGTCATTATTTTGATCAAAATCTGATCACATTCTGCGTATAACTGGGGAAACTTAAATCAAATGATATAACTCAAATCAAATCATAATACGAATTGTAACATTTTACCAATAGTTTAAATTTACCAATAGTGTAAATCTACTAATAGTGAAGTAATGCTCCATTGGCTGTGGATGACACATTGATCATATCATGTAATGAATAATGTTTAGACAGTAACAAATGATAGTAAAATGATAAGGGCTTGATGAGATTGAATTCCGTTGAAGGTGCTGTATACTCAAGAGCTTATGACATCATTTCAATTTTTAGAGAAGAGATAAACTGATATCTGCAACATAGTTTATATTAGAAAGAAGAACCCTGTACAGCCAATGAGAGTTTGTATTGTGGTCCTGTGAGTACCTACGTGCTCTTTTCAGTACCAAGGTGCCTGAAATGTAGGTCTTGCCATATCAGTTACATACAATGAATGCTATAGACATTTCATAAGCTGATTGTGACAACTATTGATAAAGAAGGAATATGTCACAAAGTATACTTAGATCTTGTGACCTAAGTAGGATATTTATTCAAGTTAAGCTCTAGTCGAAAATGTCTGGTATAATCTTTTGGTTTGCACAATACCTATGGGATTTGCAGTTGCACCTATATAAAAGAAAAAAGGGGTTGTCATCATTTTTTCTTCTCCCTTTTATATATTTTTAAGGAGGGTGGGGGGGGGGGGGGGGGGTATTTAGATTTTCTTATGACTGCATGCCAGCATGGACAAAAATGTGTTTCAAATTTTCTTAAAACAAGTTATTGTAAAATAACTCCAGAAATCAAAAGTTATGCAGATTGTGTCTATAGTAGAACTATTTTGAAATATTTAGTCCATTTTTGAAATATATGTCATATTATTCTAACTGTTGGCTAAGCATATTTGAAAAAGAAGCGCTGTTTGAGATATGCTAATTTGTGTTGAAGTTATAGAGTATAAAGTGAATTTTAACATCAAAAGTAATGTGGCATAGTACTAATCTCAGTGAAGTTATTGCTTATCTTCATAAATGGCTAGTTGAGATCAGAGAGTGAATATACAAGCTAATAGTGTGTACTGTGAGATCAAATAAAATGGCTGAATTTGTGCTGTTGATCCTCCCTTCCTCCATGTCTGTTACCCCGACCACAGGAGCTGAAAGAAGAAGCAGTAGAGGCTGCAGTACCTCAGGTACTAACTAATCAACCTTTGTGTAGGGGTACAAGGCAATTAGGGTAGATAGGTTGATTGAGAATGGGATCAAAATATTGCACAAACCTCTAGATTCTGGAAAGGGTTGTCATATGAACCAGAACATTGGAAATGTAAAAAATGATAACAATAATTTGATGTTTTTTACATAAATGTTTGACTTGATTAACCCTGCAATAGACTGTGCCCTTTTTAAAGATTTAAATGGTGAGTTTTTCGATACATTCTCAACTGCATTTTTTTCTTCTTCAAATGCAAGGAAAAAAATGAAAATACCATTTGTGATTGCATACAATTTATCCAACCTGATTGCCTTACCACCAATAGTTGATGTCAGTGATGTCATTGTTTGTTCTTGGGCATGTTGGTGATGGCTGCACACAGTGCTTATACCAGTGCTGCTTACCCAAAAGGAAACCATATCAATTACTCTTTTAAACCTCACGCTTTGATTATTTTGTATTAGCAGCTCTTATTTTGTCCCAACCCATTTAATTTTACAGGTACCAGATGTTGCAGGTTTACCCGTTGGATTTATTTGTTTCAGTCGTGCCTGTTTCCTTTTCCCCTGCATGTTTTCATTTTCTTTATCCTTCTGACAGTTCCCTTAAAGATATTCCCTGCAATAGACACCATGATCATTTTGTGGACCTATAATCACTTAGAGAATAAAATACAATTCGTAGCTGTTTTACTACATACGTTGGTCTCATAATGTATAGGCTATACCCTATTTGGAGTCTCATTCTTATTTAGTTTGTTGGTTATTTTTATCTTTTATCATAAAAATAATGTTTTTTTAGATTTATTTTAATCAAACAACAACATATTTACCCCTTTATAAAATTGGTGATTCCAGTGAGCTGTTTACCAACTTCCTGCTTCGAATAATAATTGTGTTCTTTAGCATATTCACACATGGCAACGCTGCATTATATGCACAACGCATATGCCCGTAACTATGTTTGTATTGGTCAAGTCCATTAGGCTAACATTCCTATGATATTATTCAAAATTCTTGTATGTTATTGTTAATCAAGAAAATGATGCTTGCTTAAAACCGCAGTACTAGCTTTTATTTTGTGCATTTGTGTCCGACCATGCAAGTTAGTAACCCCATGTATGATGTTAGTGTGTTGTGTTTGTTTTCTCCTCCAAGGATTCCAAAAGTGCAACTGATCTACAGGATGTCATTGACATCATCAATTCAATGGAATTACAGAAGGTATTGTTGTTGTGTCTTAATCATGGATAACGTTTTCTTTTCATGCGACCAGCCTTTCAATCAACTGGTCCTTTCAAGTTAATACGCTTTGTATTATTTGCACACACACCCAATTGCGGCCACCGTTTTTGCATTTGAAAAGTTTCAAAGCTTGCCTGTTGATTATTTATATGTGATGAGTGTGCTGTACAAGTAGTGCCAAGCTGTCCGTTTATATGGTGTCATCATCTGTGTCTTCTGTATCTACTATATATCGTGCATGCATGGTGAGTAAAGTGATATTTATCTGCTTTAATAATTGCTTGTAATAATCTTGGAAAATATGGATTGGGTTTGAGCATTAGGGTTGATGTTACTGACAAATTAACATTTTCAGTATGTACCTGCATCTTACCTTTAACAAAATACCTGCAACTTAGGAGTGTGTTTATTTTAAAATATGAATTTGTAATTGCTATAATACTCACTGAAATCACATAGATGCAGAAATGAGTGGTTAAATAATCTGCATGAATTTAAAGTAATTTATACCACGTGGTCAACTGACATAGAACTAATGTTATATAGTGAGGTGAAATCCATCATAACTCATTGAATGCAATTACCAAGATCATTGTAAACATTGTTTTTATTTGGGTCACTTAGTTGATTATAAAACAATGCAATAATGATTGGCTATGGTAATTTTATTATACTCACAGTTAAATATGCCTAGAAAAAAAATCAGTTCTGAAGAGCCTTTTGCTAAATTTACTGGGTACTTAGCAAAGAAAAAGGTTTCACTTGAGATTTCAAAAAAATGCCTAATATTTCAATAAATAACCTCCCAGGCAGATGACATAGTAGATACCCTGTTGGTATCAACATTAATGCAAACTTGCTATAGATAAAATGACTAGCTAGCGACTTTATATTAAATGAAACAGCCAATGAGATTTAGTTTAGATAGCTATCACACTACATTGTGTCACCCACATCACATACTGTTCTATATAACAGAATCTGTGAGAAATATTCATGTGTTCATGAAGATGTAAGCCAAATGTATGCTGTGCATTGATAGATATGTATATGATGTGGGTGATAATGATGCATCAAATAAAACAGTATATCATGCCATAGACAATTAGGCTTCTTCATCTTAGTATACATAGCCTAGACTAGGTGTTGACCAATTGCAATGATAATGATCTGGCAACTTATATAGCGATAGAAGTAATTGCAAAACCACTACCTTTGGCTGATTGAAGAAAGCTCATTTGCATTTTTAGTCAGTAAATTAAATGTTAAAAAAGACTTGCAATTACAATCATTACAACAATGAGAATGAGTGAAATTTCTGTTTTATTTCTGGAGGTAAAACATTTTGCCCAGATATACCAATTCTAACACCTAGCTAGTAGTAACCCACCATTGTATTTAGGTATACTTTGTTACATCATAAGGTTTTGATGTAAACCTACATGAATGTTTGTGTAGACATATATTGTAAGATCTTCCATACCTACTTCTGTTTGTTTCCATGCCATCAGGATGAAGAGGAGGAACCACAACAAGTAGAGGTAAGGAGGGGAGGATTGAGATTTCCTATAGGAATGTTTACTATGACAAGTTTTGGGTGGGAACGGTTACATTTCAATTAAGTAAAATAAAATAATAATTTCAATAATTCTACAGTACAGTGTATACATGTGTAAAGCACTAATGCTTTCGGGTGTAAAACATAACAGCAACCTCACAAAACTACTAATAAAAAAAAGTATAAATGTATCTGCATGAGGCAACACAGTCTTGTATCAAACCATTATACATCGTCTGAAATTAAGCTGACCCAATGATGAACAAATGTATTTATTCGCCCAGACTAAAATTATGTATGTTAGTTTGGAATATGTTCATTTTAAATCTTGACTACATATTAAAGATGCTAAATAAGGCCAAAAAAAAGAAGGTCTGTCTCACATACATTTGGGTAAATAGCTATTCGGTATGTGATTTAAAAATAAATAAATAAATTTGTTTTTGGCCCAAATTCCCCCCACCTTTTTGGAGCCAATTTGTTTCAATTTGTTTTTGGACAAATTAAAAAAGAAAAGAAAGAAAAGCTCAAAATTGGGCTTATTGCGCAGGGTAATGCTGCAAAACTGACTCCATGTACATGTGGAGGAGATGTAAAGAGCCCCGCACAGCAACAGTATAAATGAGTGAGTCTGGCCCAATCGCTTTGAAAAAGAGATGGGATGACAAGATTGACTGCCTTTACCTTCTTTTTTTTACATGTACAAAAAGTCAGGTAATTTCAGAATTTTGATATTAGAAATTGTGGAGAAGTCATGAAATAAAATGTGCATTTGGTTATTTAAGGATAATATTTGGATATTTTTAAAATGTTGTCCCCTCAGGAAAGACCAGATACAAGGCAAGACGCTGCAGAAGAATATGCCCAGGTGAGTTCAAACTCTGTTTCTTTACTTTAACTCTTTGAACTTGTTGACATGACTGTCATAATAAATTTGGAACGTTTAGTATAGAGGCATGTAATCAACCCAAGTCTCTATATTAATGTATTCTCCTACTAATAGAGAATAAATTTAAGTATACAATGCCATAGGAAGGACTATATTTGATGTAATAGTGCAAGACAATAGTGTTTTATTTTGGCATTGTAATTTCCTTTAAATCAACATATGTAAACACGATAAGGAAAAGCAATCATTTTTTGTGTCACTTTTTTGATATTGACAAAAGTTGTGATTGTATCCTATATAATAATTCCCCTAAAGAAAGGGTGCTGTGGCAGCAATGTAATGTGCGTTATTACAACATATCAGACCGTTGCAGCAATCTGTATATACAAATATAATAGAATACATTTCAATCTCAGCATATCTGCTCATCCACTTCACTATCCAATCTAACTTAATTGTGTGTAGTATTTCAGTGAACATATATCATGATAATGTATCTAATTCATGGTACATTCTACACCCATTATTTGCTCTACACAAATGTACACTTTTAAGAAACCCTTTTCAAGATCATTTGACCTCCATATGTATACCATTCTTCTTTACTAGATAGTTGATATGATTTATGATGATATATAACGTATTTCACCGTACGAAACCAAATGAAGATTTTCAAACAATCTTATTTTTAATACCAGTTTAGTTTAATAGATAGTTGACTTGCTTTGTACTCTATGATTCTACTAACCTTATATTGAATCCCCCTCCTTTTTTAATGGATTACATTACACCCAACTGCATTTCTAATGTTTATCTTACCCCCCCCCCCTTTTATACTGCTGTGATTTCTAATGAACCCCCACTTTTCATTTGTTGTGTGGCTTCTAGGCTGATCCTGAAGAGCGTTCTGTCCCGACCCATACGGTCTCTGTTGAGCAGACTCGTGTAGTCACAACTCGCATTTTAGAATCACAAGAAGGATCTGTAGATTCATCATCATCCTCAGCAGATACAGAAATATTTGTTGGTGGCAAGAAGCCAGAAATTGCTGCTGGTGGTGGTGCTAGTCAAGAGCCTGACATCATGCAAATCAGTCAAATTAAGATTGAGGAAACCGAGGAAAATGAACCCGAGGAACCTTGCCAGCCATCTACAGTACGCATTGAAGTAGATGAAGCTCCTGAAGCAGACAGGATATCAGATTCAGAAGGAAATGAGTTCATTGTTCGGGCAGATCCAGTAGAACAACAAATTGAACCTGAGATAGGAGAGAACGTTGAGGGCATCAATCCTTGCTATGAAGCCGAGCCAGAATCGGTCAATGAGCCAGTCGAGAGCCCACAACCAATTTCCGAACCTGAAATAGGAATCAGTAGTGCTTCTACCGAACAGGGCATGAATCCTGATATGTCTGAACCAGAACCCCTTGGTATTGGTGCAGGAATAGAAGAGCCTGCAATTGAAGCTAGTAAAGAAGAAACCGTAGAAAGCTTTAATCCCAATTATGCTGATGAACCTGAGTCAGTTAGTGGTCCGCCTGTTGTTAGCCCAGGACAAATTAGTGAAGCTGAGGTCAGTGCAACGGTACAGTCTACTGTACAAGGTATGAATCCAGATCTTATCATGGAACCTGAATCCATAGATGATCATGCACGGATTGAAGGCCCAGATGTCACTGATACAAGAATAGTGTCTACGGGTGCGCAGGAAGTGGAAGCTGACCTTCCACCCGCAGCTACTTTATTCCACCAAGAAGTTGAGATCACGACCGAGAGCACTAGACAGCAGATAACAATGAAATCAGAAGTGGGTATGTCACCAACAACACCTACTGAGCCAGGAAGATCCCCAAGTGAATCAGATCTTAGGCAATATTCACCAGCAGAAGTGACAATCACAGAGTCTGCTCACGAGACCAGGGCCGAGGTCAAGTTCCCCTCTGCTGCCGAGACTCTAGCTGAGGTAGGGCATGGCATGGCATAGATGTGGTTTTATCAGCTTTGTCTATTGCTTATATCTTTGTACTTCTAAGTCATTGTCCTTGGTGTGCTCATTTGGTTATACTTTCCTTTCAGTGTCTTTACCTATTATGTACACAGAAGTTAAAATGGAGAATGAAGTTTTTTACCCATTGGTCAATAATTTCAGATATGTCTAGGTATGATTGGTACATGCATTTTAGATATCTGTGGACAGTTTGTTTCTCTTGCCGAGGGTCATGCATCTTTATGCATGTGATAGAAACCATATCTTGTGCAGTTATGATACTCTGCCCGTAATGCAATTATAATGATAGATACTGATTTCACCAGAAAATGTTTGATCATGGACAAAAACACCAAAACAAAGCCTGTGACACATGAAAAGATATTTAAAAGAGTATTCTCCCTGTTAAATTCTGTGATTTTATTTTAAACCTTTCTTTTTATCTGTCTGGTGCTTATAGAATTAGACCTGTCAGAAGTCCCTATATATAGTTTGTATTTAGTTCTGTTTCAAGTCACATTTAGTTTACTTTGTTAGTATTCTCCTCTTTTCCAATCAACATCTATTTTAGTGGTGTTTTCTGTGAACCTTCAAGTCAATCTTTCAGGTTTCCTTTTCTTCAAATGTTCATGAATGTAATTTAGACTCTTGATTGGTGATCATTTCCTTGACCCTTTGGTTGTGACTTGCGGGTTTTGATTTTAATTTAAAATTATAGTTTGACCTTTTACTGGTGTTTTTGTTTTCAAATTTCTATTTCAAATTTCATTCACCATAATTTACTATAAGCTTACAATTAGGGATAATTTTTCTTGTCCCAGCATCTTAAAACTTCAGGTTTTATCTAAAGCTTAAATCCTTAAATTCTATCTGTACCCTTTTCCAATCCACTTCTTAATAACTGTTGTTTTGCTGTATACCTACTATTTTAGTTAGATGATCCAATTTGACAACCCATTTTCACAACTTTGCAATGAATTCACGATAAGTGATGACATTTCTTACCCCTGTCTGTGACTATATAGTTCTAAAATAGCTGGTGTTTCTTGTTCTGTATACTTAGTATTTAGAAAAAAAACCTGGAAATGTTATATTGGTGTAACAGGTCCAAAATGAGTTGTATTTTTTGTTGTTTAATGAAATATGTTGATGGGGTATAAACAAGTAATAGGGTAGTGTACGGTCACGCACAATTTCAAGGTTAGTCAAGTAATACCAATGTTTTTCCATAATCAAGTCTGATAATATTGGGCGAATTTACAACATTCTCGTGTTTTTATAAATATTATAAGCTTGTCAATAAATGCCTAAACCCATTAGTGTATTCTGTCCCCTCATGAAAAGAAATGGTTACAACTTTCTAAAATAGCTACACAAACCAAAATTGACTACATAACATCAAATAATAGCCTCTTTTGAAAACTTAACAACTGCATGGACTCAAAAATGCTATGATGGCATTATTATTTGTTGTGTATATTATGGTAAATTTCCTCTATTTTGTGTTTTCTCCTTCCTTCCAATTCTACAGAAACTAGCCCCTCAGATTATTCATGTAAGCACCCGACAATCAACATTGTTACATGTTTGCTGTGATTGGGCAGATTATCTCGCTGATTGCTTTCTTGTTGGGTGAAAAATTTGGCCTCTGCTAAAGTTGTATTGGGGAAACAAATTGAGATATTCTGCTGTTATTTTCCAAAGACTGTTTGGTTGATCACATTTCCAGCAAGGTTTTGTGAAAACATCTTATTTGGATTTTTGTTAAGGCATACTTATCTCTCTCTTTTTGGTTTCAATTACATGCAAAATAACATGATATAGCAATACTGGAATATTATCATGTAAATTGTAACCAAATGATTTAACTTTGGCTAATTTATAACATTAAAACCAATAGCACCAAACAATGACCTTCTACCCAACCATTATTATAATTGGTATAATTGTCATATTTGTTGATAGTCACAGAGGTTAATACATCATTTCTTTATTATAAGATTTGATTGCATTCAAAATAATCAAGAAAACAACTTTAGCAGATGTCCAATACATTCCACAAAAGCATTGAAGATATGAAAGTCAGCCTTAGTGAATGCTATTTTATTTGTATCATCGCACTTCTTGGGCTACATAAAATACAGTTGATTGTCAGCAGGGTTTATTTTTTCACAAAGAGGAGATTAAAGGTGTTTTCCTTATTTTATTTGTTCCAAGATGGCTGCCAGTATCTTACAAATTAAAATGGCTGACATCCTATTCAATCTAAAGATATTTTCATGCTGTAATCACATATTGTTTATACTTTCAAAAGTTCAAAAACTAAAAGAAAGTGTCATAGAAGGATTGGGTGGGATGATCAACTGCTATTTTATTTTTGCCTTTTATTGCAGAATTTAGTTTTTTCTTCTTCATTTCTCCAATTTATGATGATTTGTCTCTTTCTTCATCCATTTCCATTAATCATTCATGTTAGGACTTATATGATTTCATTTCAGAATCTTATTCTAATGATATTCATAATTCAAATTAACATCACACTTGTTGTTTTCAACCCAAATTGCAGTAATTGTTTCCCCTAACCATTATTTGTCACTTTGGCTCAACCCACCACCCAGATGTCACAAGTCATTAGTTTGTGGTTATCATCAGTGAACAAGGCACTCTAGCTATTGTGATATATAACACACCATACCTTGTAACACATTCATACATTTTCCAGTATTCCTCAACTGTATGGTCGCACTAAAATAACTTCCAATTGTGGAGCATAAAGCTTAATGCACTGAAAATATGACAATCTCACTGTAGAGGCTCAGTTTAATAATCTGCACATGTGTTTAAATACTGAAATAATTCACTCTTTTTGTAACCAGATCAAGTTTTATGTTTTTGTGTGTAAATTTGAGGTGTTTTGGTAGTTTTTGGTAGCTGACCATGTAGAATCACAACATCTACAATTTTGATGATTTTCCCCCAATGAAATTTATAATTTTAAAACTCAGTTTTATTGTCAATATATAATTCAATAGTTCTTTTGTTTTATCACCTTTGATCAGTTAATCTATAGACATGAACTCATATAGAAACATTATTTTAGGCTCTAGCTTGCATTATTGAGTAATCCTTTACACATCGACTCAATAATTGATATTTGACACATCTTTGTGGGTTGAGCACCATGGACTATTTTAGTGATAAATGTTTCAAATTCATGGATTATCATCAGATGAAATTAGGCGGCTGATATTAAGCCAATACTATTATGATTGATCATCCAAAGATCAATTGTCGGTGAAAAGGTACCGCAATGTTGTAGTTTATGTATGGTCTTAATGAAGAGCACCACACATGGCATATGGTGATGTAGGCTAGAAAAGAAACCTATACTAAAACAACCTATCTAGATTGAAAATTGAAATGAGCACCACACATGGCATATAGTCATGTAGGCTAGAAAAGAAACCTATATTAAAACAACCTAGATCTAGATTAAACATTGAAGTGATCTAATCAGTATGTTAAATATTCTCCATCAACTGTGTTTGCTGACTTTGTTCCATAACATTTTATGTTGCATATCTGTGTAAATGTTTTGTTGTGTGTTAAAATTCTCCATTTCAAACTAATTTGACTTAATAGGATGCTGAAGAAGAAGTGTGTGATACACAAGCTACACCTGAGGTAAGTAAGACACAAACAAAAAACTTTCATTACAAACACATGATAAACACTATTAAAAATGTACTCCAACACTGCTCACATGTAGCAAAATTACTGTAATTTGTGGTTGCGTTCATGCAATTAATGAATTGAGGATATATTTGGCCATCACGAGACAGTGACGTAACTGAGTATTTTACAAATTTCAGCACATAATGCGCGCGCCTACAGGAGGCGCTGGCATATACACAAGAGCGTTGAAAGATGGCAGATACATACGCTTGCGTTAAAGCTGCTCCTGTTTAGTTACGTCACTGTCCAGAGGAAGCCAACTAGAGTCATTTCTATACTTCTGTGCTGTTTGGCACCGATTTCAGAAATTGTGTTTATCACATTTGTGGTGAGGTTTTTACAAATAGAATGGTTAACATATGTATGAGTATATTTAACTTTTTTATACTGACCTGACAATCAGTCCTTCCTTTCATAGGATGATGATCAATGGCCAAACAAAAGAATACAATGGCCAATGATCACTATTGAAATTTGACATGTGTTTGCAACAGGTGAATTACACTCCATTTAGAGGCAATTAATCATCCCAAAATCAATTGTCAGGTCAGTATGAAAAGGCTTATTATCATGGTTCAAAATGATTTTGTACTCTTATGGAAATAGATCATTAAACTGGTTATATTTATATTATCAATTACATTATTAATATGTAGTCAGAAGCTTTCAGTTCATCAATTGTATACACGATGAACACATGACGAGCAAGGACTTTTTGTGTAAAGGCAATCTTGGAGTTATTAAGAAATTTATTTTGAGCAGTGTGTTTAGGATATACTATTATAGCAGTGGTGAATGTATCCATACTGACCAAAGTCCAATGTTTGCACAAGTCGGAGAACATTAACTCCATCTTTTGGAAAAAATATTACGGCCATTTAAGAGCTCGTCACTTATATATTATCAACTGATCTGACCAAATGCTACCTATGCTTAGCGAGCTTTGTAGAATGCAGTATTTTTCTCTCTGTTTGTTTTCAAAAACCAGCTCTATTGAGCTATTACCTCTTCATTTAAGGTAACCTATTAATGTCTGAAAGCTTCTCAGGGAAAAACTAGATCTTCTTACCTTTTGTGTGCTGAAACTATTATTGAAACAATTATCTTTGCTTTTTAACTTGTTACAATATTACAAATTAAATGCTTGAATTGATAATGATGATGATGATGATGATTTATGATGATGGTGACTTAAACTAAGCATGCCAATCATATATAATAAGCACGTCTATCAAATTGAAATCATACATGTTATATAACTCAATACTACCCAAGCTTTTGCTACTTGCCTTGTTGGTATGCTGTGTAGGTCCACAATTTTATTTTCCAACTTTTTTAAGTTGCGTCTGTCCAACTCTGTCCAATTGAGCGTGTCTCAGCTTCTCTTTCCAATCTTATAGTTTGAAACAAATCTCACCTTTGTTTTCTACAATGTTTCCATGCCATTCTGTTAAAAACATCTTTTTAACACATTTCAAGAAAGTAAGATGATCAAAAACAAATTACTTTTGATACACCACAGTGACCCATTGGTGAGAGCTAACAAAAGTTTGAAATGTCTTAGACCTGTTGTCGAAATATCCGCTGCTTGTTCCTCTTTCATCTTATAGACTGTGCTTAGCTTCAATTTGCTGCACAAACTGAATTGGCAGGCATACACTAACTATAATGCGTGCAGTTGTATGGTGTTTGCCAACTAAAACCGTCACATAAATCATAAAATGCATGCTTACTAAATGTAGATAGGACATAAGAACATCTTGCACTTCTTTCATTTAGTCTTAAGGTCCAACAAATAAACCAGAGTTAGTTTTTAGTACATTTACAATCTGATTTGCCAACATAGTTCAAGCAAACTATGCCTTTGAAAAGGTTATTTTTTTTAACCAAAATGTATGTATCAAGCACACTATCAGATTGTCTTATTATATAATAAATTAAAAAATTTAAAAAATGTTTTATGTGACAGAATAGGATCTTATCTGGTAATCACGTAAACCCAATATTAAAAGTCGGAAAGTAAAGTAATTTGTCGGACCTTCCCCATTTTAAATCAAGATAGATTAACTACTTCGCACAAAATTCTATCACCAAATCAAACATAGTGGTTTTTTGCACATTCAGTAAATTAAAAAGATTATACATGCACAATGCACACAGTTCAACATTTCAACACTGTTTATACGCAATTATTGTTTTACTTGTTTAATCATTAACTTATATTGTTTTAATGGTAACATAAGATGTACATAATGCCACTGTAAATAATTATTAATATGATGCATACTGTAGTATCAGTAATGGGGTCATGGGCAAGGTTTATATTATGTTAATTTATTGCACAAATGTACATATTAAGCTAAGTTGTTATTTAAAGTTTCTGTAACAAAATGTTTTGTTTTATTTTTCTGAAAAATAATGATTATTATATCATTGTGGTACTGATACTCTTGCCAGGTGCAAACATACTGACTCTAAACACAAATTACATTGACACCGCAATACACAAATGTATTCAACAAACACCCCTCATATAACAACATGCACACAGTCATTAAACAATACATCCAACATAACCTGTGTTTATTAGATGTAGTATCCTACCTCTCAAGATTTTCTGTGTTGCTGTAACTCATTCATTTCATTTAATACAGTATGGTCCTGTGTCATCTGTTTACCTGTTTGCATAGTTCTAGTACTTGCATGTCAAGCAGATTCCTTTCATGACCAAAGAACAAAAAGGTGCTTTCCTATGCACCCCTATTATAGCTTATATATGCATTATGTTGGCGATGGCGTGTGCAAGCCAAGCTTGGGTAGTAGATGTAGGCTAGAGAAGTTATTGTGCACTAGTCATATTGGTATGTTGAAGTGGTTATATATATGTCATTAACACAGCCGGCTTATGAGGAGTTTTCAACAGAGAAACATGTGACTAGTGATTTAGCAACACAGAAGGTAAGGACAGTAGATGTTGTGTTTGATGTGCACGTCACTACTAGTGTAACAATGTCAACTTGATTGATCTCTATAGTCCCTTTCATAGATTCATCCTATAAATTGCTAAGACTCTCCCTTCACTTCAGGCTAACATTTCTGTAATAATTAATGATTCTTCTAAAATCTCAAATTATAACAAGTTTATGGCAGTTACAGTCTTATTCAAATGCGATATTTAAGTATTAAATTTTGTCAATAATGCAAACAAACAAAATTATAAATGGCTATGTTGATATAATATCAGTTAATGTTTTCAAAGCTATTGCTGCCAAATATAAGATTTACCTTTATTAGAAAATGCTGGATGTTTGGAATATAAGGGGTAAGTAAAACATTTCTAAGGAGTTAAAGACGCAGCTTCTGTCACAAAAATAATGTACTAGCATGACATTGCATGCTTGAATTTCTTAAATTAAATATTACGAAATTTAGTGAAATTTCCTGGTGCAAATATTTGCAATGGAATTCGTTTCTCACAGGAGGAAGACTACCCTGCCCCTGTGAAGATTGATATCCAAATGGACATAGCAGTGACTCAAGAGGAATCTATCCATAAGACAGTTGTCACCAAAGAGGAAAGTATATTTACCAGACAAGAATTTATGACTGAACATGAAAGGATAGAAGCTGTTACCCCGGAGGAGCCCTTATCCCCGGATGATGTCCCTATGGAAGAAGTTCTTTCAGAACAGGAAAAGGAAGAACAAGAAGAGATGGAAAAAGGAGACATTTGTGATGAGGGTGTTACTTTGAGAGAAAGCAAAGAAGAAGAACTTGAAGTAGATGAATTGCCTCCTGACGAATTGACCACACTTATTGAGACTGAAGCTGAAATTCATGTAACTACAGAAGAACCATCTGAATCACAGATTGAAAGTAAAGTTCAATACAAACAGCAAACAACAGAGGTTGTGGAAGATGAAACCATTTTCCATGTGGATGCACCTACCGAAGAAGCCTCACATAATGTGGAGGACATTGACATCCTGGCACGAGAAACAATCGAAACCAGGATCACTACAGAATACACTGAAAGACACATACAGCCTACTATGACAGCAGCAGATCTGCCAGAGGAGTGCAAGACAGAAGAGACATTTACAGAACAAGATCTTCCTACCATAGATATACGAGATCAGGAACTACATGAGGAACAACAAGCATTTAATGCTGAGGAATCACCTATTATCAAAGATGGAGTTGTTCACAGAGAACAGGAAGAAGTTGTTCCTGAAGAGGTCCAAGAAGAGCCATCTCATGTAGAAGAAAAAGAAACAGCTCCAGTTATTAAAGAAAAGGAACCAGAAATTGAACAGGATGAAACTTTTCCAGAGGAAGTTCAGCCTGAACCCGCAATTGAACAGGAGTTAGTTGTACCAGAGGAAGTGCAGCCTGAACCTAAACCTGAGGTTGAACTTGAAGAAGAATCTTCTCCTGTAGAAGAAACTGAGGCAGCTCCAGTTGTCGAAGAAAAGGAACCAGAAATTGAGCAGGAGTTAGTTGTACCAGAGGAAGTGCAGCCTGAACCTAAACCTGAGGTTCAACTTGAAGAAGAATCTTCTCCTGTAGAAGAAATTGAGGCAGCTCCAGTTGTCGAAAAGGAACCAGAAATTAAACAGGAGTTAGTTGAACAAGAGGAAGTGCAGCCTGAATTTAAACCTGAGGTTCAACTTGAAGGAGAATCTTCTCCTTTAGAAGAAATAGAAGCAGCTCCAGTTGTCGAAGAAAAGGAATCAGAAATTGAACAGAGTTTGGTTGTACCAGAGGAAGTTCAGCCTGAACCTAAACCTGAGATTGAACTTGAAGAAGAATCTTCTCATGTAGAAGAAATAGAGGCAGCTCCAGTTGTCGAAGAAAAGGAACCAGAAATTGAACAGGAGTTAGTTGTACCAGAGGAAGTCCAGCCTGAACCTAAACCTGAGGTTGAACTGGAAGAAATAGAAGCAGCTCCAGTTGTAGAAGAAAAGGAACCAGAAATTGAACGGGAGGAAGTTGTACCAGAGGAAGTTGAGCCTGAACCCAAACCTGAGGTTGAACTTGAAGAAGAATTTTCTCCTGTAGAAGAAATAGAAGCAGCTCCAGTTGTCGAAGAAAAGGAACCTGAAATTGAACAGGAGTTAGTTGTACCAGAGGAAGTCCAGCCTGAACCTAAACCTGAGGTTGAACTGGAAGAAATAGAAACAGCTCCAGTTGTTGACGAAAAGGAACCAGAAATTGAACAGGAGTTAGTTGTACCAGAGGAAGTTCAGCCTGAACCTAAACCTGAGATTGAACTTGAAGAAGAATCTTCTCCTGTAGAAGAAATTGAGGCAGCTCCAGTTGTCGAAGAAAAGGAACCAGAAATTGAACAGGAGTTAGTTGTACCAGAGGAAGTTCAGCCTGAACCTAAACCTGAGATTGAACTTGAAGAAGAATCTTCTCCTGTAGAAGAAATTGAGGCAGCTCCAGTTGTCGAAGAAAAGGAACCAGAAATTGAACAGGAGTTAGTTGTACCAGAGGAAGTTCAGCCTGAACCTAAACCTGAGATTGAACTTGTAGAAGAAATTGAGGCAGCTCCAGTTGTCGAAGAAAAGGAACCAGAAATTGAACAGGAGTTAGTTGTACCAGAGGAAGTTCAGCCTGAACCTAAACCTGAGATTGAACTTGAAGAAGAATCTTCTCCTGTAGAAGAAATTGAGGCAGCTCCAGTTGTCGAAGAAAAGGAACCAGAAATTGAACAGGAGTTAGTTGTACCAGAGGAAGTTCAGCCTGAACCTAAACCTGAGATTGAACTTGAAGAATCTTCTCCTGTAGAAGAAATAGAGCAAGCTCCAGTTGTCGAAGAAAAGGAACCAGAAATTGAACAGGAGTTAGTTGTACCAGAGGAAGTTCAGCCTGAACCTAAACCTGAGATTGAACTTGAAGAAGAATCTTCTCCTGTAGAAGAAATTGAGGCAGCTCCAGTTGTCGAAGAAAAGGAGCCAGAAATTGAACAGGAGTTAGTTGTACCAGAGGAAGTTCAGCCTGAACCTAAACCTGAGATTGAACTTGAAGAATCTTCTCCTGTAGAAGAAATAGAGCAAGCTCCAGTTGTCGAAGAAAAGGAACCAGAAATTGAACAGGAGTTAGTTGTACCAGAGGAAGTTCAGCCTGAACCTAAACCTGAGATTGAACTTGAAGAAGAATCTTCTCCTGTAGAAGAAATTGAGGCAGCTCCAGTTGTCGAAGAAAAGGAACCAGAAATTGAACAGGAGTTAGTTGTACCAGAGGAAGTTCAGCCTGAACCTAAACCTGAGATTGAACTTGAAGAATCTTCTCCTGTAGAAGAAATAGAAGCAGCTCCAGTTGTCGAAGAAAAGGAACCAGAAATTGAACAGGAGTTAGTTGTACCAGAGGAAGTTCAGCCTGAACCTAAACCTGAGATTGAACTTGAAGAAGAATCTTCTCCTGTAGAAGAAATTAAGGCAGCTCCAGTTGTCGAAGAAAAGGAACCAGAAATTGAACAGGAGTTAGTTGTACCAGAGGAAGTTCAGCCTGAACCTAAACCTGAGATTGAACTTGAAGAATCTTCTCCTGTAGAAGAAATTGAGGCAGCTCCAGTTGTCGAAGAAAAGGAACTAGAAATTGAACAGGAGTTAGTTGTACCAGAGGAAGTTCAGCCTGAACCTAAACCTGAGATTGAACTTGAAGAATCTTCTCCTGTAGAAGAAATAGAAGCAGCTCCAGTTGTCGAAGAAAAGGAACCAGAAATTGAACAGGAGTTAGTTGTACCAGAGGAAGTCCAGCCTGAACCTAAACCTGAGGTTGAACTGGAAGAAATAGAAACAGCTCCAGTTGTTGACGAAAAGGAACCAGAAATTGAACAGGAGTTAGTTGTACCAGAGGAAGTTCAGCCTGAACCTAAACCTGAGATTGAACTTGAAGAAGAATCTTCTCCTGTAGAAGAAATTGAGGCAGCTCCAGTTGTCGAAGAAAAGGAACCAGAAATTGAACAGGAGTTAGTTGTACCAGAGGAAGTTCAGCCTGAACCTAAACCTGAGATTGAACTTGAAGAAGAATCTTCTCCTGTAGAAGAAATTGAGGCAGCTCCAGTTGTCGAAGAAAAGGAACCAGAAATTGAACAGGAGTTAGTTGTACCAGAGGAAGTTCAGCCTGAACCTAAACCTGAGATTGAACTTGAAGAATCTTCTCCTGTAGAAGAAATAGAGCAAGCTCCAGTTGTCGAAGAAAAGGAACCAGAAATTGAACAGGAGTTAGTTGTACCAGAGGAAGTTCAGCCTGAACCTAAACCTGAGATTGAACTTGAAGAAGAATCTTCTCCTGTAGAAGAAATTGAGGCAGCTCCAGTTGTCGAAGAAAAGGAGCCAGAAATTGAACAGGAGTTAGTTGTACCAGAGGAAGTTCAGCCTGAACCTAAACCTGAGATTGAACTTGAAGAATCTTCTCCTGTAGAAGAAATAGAAGCAGCTCCAGTTGTCGAAGAAAAGGAACCAGAAATTGAACAGGAGTTAGTTGTACCAGAGGAAGTTCAGCCTGAACCTAAACCTGAGATTGAACTTGAAGAAGAATCTTCTCCTGTAGAAGAAATTGAGGCAGCTCCAGTTGTCGAAGAAAAGGAACCAGAAATTGAACAGGAGTTAGTTGTACCAGAGGAAGTTCAGCCTGAACCTAAACCTGAGATTGAACTTGAAGAATCTTCTCCTGTAGAAGAAATTGAGGCAGCTCCAGTTGTCGAAGAAAAGGAACTAGAAATTGAACAGGAGTTAGTTGTACCAGAGGAAGTTCAGCCTGAACCTAAACCTGAGATTGAACTTGAAGAAGAATCTTCTCCTGTAGAAGAAATTGAGGCAGCTCCAGTTGTCGAAGAAAAGGAACCAGAAATTGAACAGGAGTTAGTTGTACCAGAGGAAGTTCAGCCTGAACCTAAACCTGAGATTGAACTTGAAGAATCTTCTCCTGTAGAAGAAATTGAGGCAGCTCCAGTTGTCGAAGAAAAGGAACTAGAAATTGAACAGGAGTTAGTTGTACCAGAGGAAGTTCAGCCTGAACCTAAACCTGAGATTGAACTTGAAGAATCTTCTCCTGTAGAAGAAATTGAGGCAACTCCAGTTGTGGAAGAAAAGGAACCAGAAATTGAGCAGGAGTTAGTTGTACCAGAGGAAGTTCAGCCTGAACCTAAACCTGAGATTGAACTTGAAGAAGAATCTTCTCCTGTAGAAGAAATTGAGGCAGCTCCAGTTGTCGAAGAAAAAGAACCAGAAATTGAACAGGAGTTAGTTGTACCAGAGGAAGTTCAGCCTGAACCTAAACCTGAGATTGAACTTGAAGAATCTTCTCCTGTAGAAGAAATTGAGGCAGCTCCAGTTGTCGAAGAAAAGGAACCAGAAATTGAGCAGGAGTTAGTTGTACCAGAGGAAGTTCAGCCTGAACCTAAACCTGAGATTGAACTTAAAGAAGAATCTTCTCATGTAGAAGAAATAGAGGCAGCTCCAGTTGTCGAAGAAAAGGAACCAGAAATTGAACAGGAGTTAGTTGTACCAGAGGAAGTTCAGCCTGAACCTAAACCTGAGATTGAACTTGAAGAAGAGCCTTCTCCTGTAGATGAAATAGAAACAGCTCCAGTTGTTGACGAAAAGGAACCAGAAATTGAACAGGAGAAAGTTGTTCTAGAAGAAGTTCAACCTGAATATAAACCTGCGGTTGAACTGGAAGAAGAGCTTTCTCCTGTAGAGGAAACAGAAACAGCTCCAGTTATTGAAGAAAAGGAACCAAAAATTGAACAGGAGGAAGTTACACTAGCGGAAGTTGTACCAGAAGAAGTTCAGCCTGAATATAAACCTGACATTGAACTTGAAAAAGAATCTTCTCCTTTAGAAGAAATAGAGGCAGTTCCAGTTGTCGAAGAAAAGGAACCAGAAATTGAACAGGAGTTAGTTGTACCAGAGGAAGTTCAGCCTGAACCTAAACCTGAGATTGAACTTGAAAAAGAGCCTTCTCCTGTAGATGAAATAGAAACAGCTCCAGTTGTTGACGAAAAAGAACCAGAAATTGAACTGGAAGAAGTTGTACCAGAGGAATTTCAACCTGAACCCAAACCTGAACTGGAAGAAGAGCCCTGTCCTGTAGAAGAAAAAATAGAAGCAGCTCCCGTCATTGAAGAAAAGGAACCAGAAATTGAACAGGAAAAAGTTGTACCAGAGGAAGTTCAGCCTGAACCTAAACCTGAGATTGAACTTGAAGAAGCGCCTTCTCCTGTAGAAGACATGGAAGCAACTCCTGTCATTGAAGAAAAGGTACCAGAAATTAAACAGGAAGAAGTTGTACCAGAGGAAGTTCAGCCTGAACCTAAACCTGAGATTGAACTTGAAGAATCTTCTCCTGTAGAAGAAATAGAAACAGCTCCAGTTGTTGAAGAAAGGGAACCAGCAATTGAACAGGAGGAAGTTGTACCAGAAGAAGTTCAGCCTGAACCTAAACCTGAGGTTGAACTTGAAGACGAATCTTCTCCTGTTGAAGAAATAGAAACGTCTCCAGTTGTGATCGACAAGGAACCAGAAATTGAACAGGAAAAAGTTGTACCTGAGGAAGCTCAGCCTGAACCTAAACCTCAGATTGAACTTGAAGAAGAGCCTTCTCCTGTAGAAGAAATGGAAGCAACTCCTGTCATTGAAGAAAAGGTACCAGAAATTAAACAGGAAGAAGTAGTACCAGAGGAAGTTCAGCCTGAATCCAAACCTATTGTTGAACTGGAAGAAGAGCCTTCTCTTGTTGAAGAAATAGAAACGGCTTCAGTTGTTGACAACAAGGAACAAGAAATTGAACAAGAAGAGGTTGTACCAGAGGAATTTAAGCCTGAACCCAAACCTGAGGTTGAGCTTAGAGAAGAACTTGAAGAATCTTCACCTAGAGATGAAATAGAAACAGCTCCAGTTGTTGAAGAAAAGGAACCAGAAATTGAACAAAAGGAAGTTGTACCAGAGGAAGTTCAGCCTGAACCTCAACCTGAGATTGAACTTAGATTGATGGACGCAGAAGGAGAACCTGAATCTGATCTAACAGAGGAACTGTTTGAAGTACCAGAGGAAACTGGACTGGAGGACCAAATGGAATTAGAACGCCCACCAGAACCTGAACCAGAGGAATTACCAGAAGATCTCGAGGATATACCAACAGTTCCAGAAGATGATGCATTGACACACAGAGTTGATGTTAAATTTGAAAGGCAAACCAGCTATCAATCAAGAGTGGAAATAATGCGACTTGAAGATGGGCAACATGAACAAGTTGAAGTGGAACCTTCAGTTGAAGGTGTAGAGAGTGATGACAGGCGCCATATAGTGGAAATGACAGTTGAACGAGAAAGATTGTATAAAACACAATTGGATTTCAAAACTATGGAAGATGGTTCGATTCAAGGTGTACATGATGATGCAACAGAAGAGGTGCAACGTTTGGATGATGACATTAAACCAATGGTTAGTTCAGAAGATCATTTAAAGTATAACCCTAGTAGTTCAGCCCACACAGTAGATGTAGATAGACAATCAGTAGTAAAAGTAGAAGACACTCACATAGTTTCATCCCAAACTACCATGGTTTCTGTTGAAAGGCATGTAGAAATTACAGGGTTTGAAAGGGGTCAAATGGGTGGGATCACAGAAGTTGGGGAAATAGGGGGAGCAGGCAAAGGTGCAGACAATGTACATATATATACGGAAGAGATCAAAACAGACATTCCAATAGCAGAAACTAAGGATGATGAAATTAAATATGATGCTAATGCAGAAGAGGATGTAAAACCAAGTCCAGATGTTTTGTCAGAGGAGGAAGAGATGGTAATTGAAATAGAAGATGACCAAGATACCCTTGAAGGTGTTGAAGATTATCAAGATGAAGAGGCACCTACAGATATTGCAGAAAAATCAGAATTGGAAGATACAAGAGAGGAAAGACCAACAACTCCACAAATTGTTGATATCACTGAGGATGGTTTCTATTCCAAGTCACCAGAGCAAACTGAAGAAGAGGCAGCAGGGTTTCTTGAAGACCAACCGGGACAGGCTCAAACACAGGAAGATTCAGCTGTCAGCTGTGACGTAGCAGAATCAGGAGAAGTGATGGAGCGACCAGCTACTCTAGAATTCGGTGATGCTGATGAAGGGGAAGATCTTCCAGGTACACCAGACATTCCAGTATTACCTGAAACACCTGAATCAGAGGAGCCACCGGTTAGACAACCCGATGAATATGCTCAACATGAATATCTAACTGAACCAGACAAACTTGAATCCCCGGAATCGCTTATAACTCCTGAAATACAAGAATTGCCTGATACACCAGAATCAGTTCTTCAAGAGGAAAGTGTCGCTCTGGTAGATGAAATTTCACAAGAATTGGAAGACCCAACTACAACTGAAGAAAAAGCTGAAGAGGAGCTCGAACCAATAGCAGTCGTAGATATGCGTAATGGACCAACTGAACAAGATTATTATGACCCTAATTTGATAGGTGAAGTGCATGATGTAGAACAGGTTGATGTAGAGGAACAAGAACAGGTTGATGTAGAGGAACAAGAACAGGTTGATGTAGAGGAACAAGAACAGGTTGATGTAGAGGAACAAGAACAGGTTGATGTAGAGGAACAACAACAGGTTGATGTAGAGGAACAAGAACAGGTTGATGTAGAGGACCAAGAACAGGTTGATGTAGAGGACCAAGAACAGGTTGATGTAGGGGAACAAGAACAGGTTGATGTAGAGGAACAAGAACAGGTTGATGTAGAGGACCAAGAACAGGTTGATGTAGAGGAACAAGAACAGGTTGATGTAGAGGAACAACAACAGGTTGATGTAGAGGAACAAGAACAGGTTGATGCAGAGGAAAGAGAACAGGTTGATGTAGAGGACCAAGAACAGGTTGATGTAGAGGACCAAGAACAGGTTGATGCAGAGGAACAAGAACAGGTTGATGTAGAGGAACAAGAACAGGTTGATGCAGAGGACCAAGAACAGGTTGATGTAGAGGACCAAGAACAGGTTGATGTAGAGGAACAAGAACTGGTTGATGTAGAGGAACAAGAACAGGTTGATGTAGAGGAACAACAACAGGTTGTTGTAGAGGAACAACAACAGGTTGATGTAGAGGAACAACAACAGGTTGATTTAGAGGACCAAGAACAGGTTGATGTAGAGGAACAAGAACAAGTTGATGTAGAGGAACGAGAACAGGTTGATGTAGAGGAAAAAGAACAGGTTGATGTAGAGGAACAAGAACAGGTTGATGTAGAGGAACAAGAACAGGTTGATGTAGAGGAACAAGAACAAGTTGATGTAGAGGAACGAGAACAGGTTGATGTAGAGGAACAAGAACTGGTTGATGTAGAGGAACAAGTTGATGAAAAACAAGTTGATGTAGAGGAACAAGAACAGGTTGATGTACAGGAACAGGTTGATGTAGAGGAACAAGAACTGGTTGATGTAGAGGAACAAGAACTGGTTGATGTAGAGGAACAAGTTGATGAAAAACAAGTTGATGTAGAGGAACAAGAACAGGTTGATGTACAGGAACAGGTTGATGTAGAGGAACAAGAACTGGTTGTTGTAGAGGAACAAGTTGATGAAAAACAAGTTGATGTAGAGGAACAAGAACAAGTAAATGTAGAGGAACGAGAACAGGTTGATGTAGAGGAACAAGAACAGGTTGATGTAGAGGAACAAGAACATGTTGATATAGAGAAACAAGAACTGGTTGATGTAGAGGAACACAAACGGGTTGATGTAGAGGAACACAAACGGGTTGATGTAGAAGAACAGGTTTATGAAAAACGAGTCAATGTAGAAGAAGAACGGATTGAAGAAGAATGTGATGATGTAGATGAAGAAGATGTTCATGTACATGAACAAGTTGAAGATGAACATGTTGATGACAGGGAACAAATTCAAGAACATTTGGATGTAGAGGAACAAATTGACGAACATGTTGACATAAAGGATCAAGTTGAAGAAGAACATCTAGATTTAGTGGAACGAGAACAGATTGAAGAAGATAATGTAGATGAAGATGTTCATGTTGAGGAACAATTTGTAGGAGAACATGTTGATGAAGTGGAACAAGTTGAAGAAGAACCTATAGATGTAGATGAACAGGTTGAAGATGTTCATGTACAGGAACAAGTTGAAGATAAACATGTTGAAGAACATGTTGATGTAGAGGAACAAGTTGAAGAAAAAGATGTTTATGTTAGAGAACTAGAAGAGGTTTATTTGGAGGAACCTGGTCTAGTCGAAGTAGATGTCGACTTTTGTAAAGAAGAACAAGAATCAGAAGCACTTAGCCAAGTTATAACACCACTGACACCACTACCATTGACACCAGCCCCTTCTCTGGAAGAAGGGTCAACATTCTTTGAAGAACATTCTTTAGAAAGTGAAGAAGTACAAGCTAAATTGGAAGCATTGCAAGAAGATGTCCAAGAAGAACAAAGGGATAATGATGATGAATCTGAAGATGTAGTTGATTCTATCTGTGCTCCTGAACCTCCAGAGTCTGTTTCAGAAGGAGAGGCTCAGGTTATATCACCTGCTTCTGTAGGTGAAGATGAATCATATGTTCCCCCACAGCACAACATTGTATATTCGCCAGATGTTGAAGAGAAGGCAATAGAAAAAGATGAAATTGATGGTTCTGCAAAACCTGAAGGAGCATATGCTATAACCAGTGAACAAGGCATGATCAGTAGAACCGTGTATCTGCGAGGACCAATACTTGAGGAGGATAGTTTTGAAGAAAATGAGAGATTAATGGAAGAAGCAGCGGCAGAATCTGATGAGGAAACAGGTTTCCATCCAGATGAAGTCATTGCACAAGATCTCATGGGTGGAGCAATTCGTCAAGAGGAGGAAGATTTGTCAGATGATTCAGATGAAAAACCAACTGGCCTGTTTGTACCTGGAATATTGCACATGGATCTAACACAAGAGGAAATGTTCTATGAGGAACTTCAAGAAGATAAAATTGAACTGGCAGATGATGAAAAAGCTGAGAAAGGTCGTTTTCCAGATGAACAGGACGAGTCCACGCCACTCAGTTTGGCTGGAGCTGCATTTGTGGCATCAAGTTTCCATAAAGTAGAAGTTTCTCAAGATGATGTTCAAGAAGCTTCAGATGTGCCTGAAGATGCTACAGAGCAGGAAATGGACACAGAGCATTTATCTGAAGATGAAGATCAACCTGATGGTCAGGAAGAAGAGTCCAAGCCACTCAGTTTGGCTGGAGCTGCATTTGTGGCATCCAGTTTTCATAAAGTTGAAGCTTCCCCAGATGATGTTCAAGAAGTGACAGATGAGGTTCCTGTCGAAGAGACAGATATAACACTAGCTGAGGAAGTAGATACAGAATATGTGCCTGAAGATGCTACAGAGCAGGAAATGGACACAGATCATTTATCTGAAGATGAAGATAAGCCTGAAGATCAGGAAGAAGAGTCCAAGCCACTCAGTTTGGCTGGAGCTGCATTTGTGGCATCAAGTTTCCATAAAGTAGAAACTTCTCAAGATGATGTTCAAGAAGTGACAGATGATGTTCCTGTTGAAGAGACCGATATAACACAAACTGAGGAAGTAGGCACAGAATCTGTGCCTGAAGATGCTACAGAGCAGGAAATGGACACAGAGCATTTATCTGAAGATGAAGATCAGCAAGAAGCAATCAGCAAGAAGCAAGAAGATTCTAAACCACTCATTTTGGCTGGCGCTGCAATTGTGGCATCCAGTTTAACACAAGCTGAGGAAATAGAGACAAAGAATTTATCTGAAGATAAGCCTGAAAATGAGGAAGAAGAGTCCAAGCCACTCAGTTTGGCTGGAGCTGCAATTGTGGCATCCAGTTTTCATAAAGTTGAAGCTTCCCAAGATGATGTTCAAGAAGCAACAGAAGATGATGTTCCTGTTGAAGAGACCGATATAACACAAACTGAGGAAGTAAGCACAGAATCTGTGCCTGAAGATGCTACAGAGCAGGAAATGGACACAGAGCATTTATCTGAAGATAAAGATAAGCCTGAAGATCAGGAAGAAGAGTCCAAGCCACTCAGTTTGGCTGGAGCTGCATTTGTGGCATCAAGTTTCCATAAAGTAGAAACTTCTCAAGATGATGTTCAAGAAGTGACAGATGAGGTTCCTGTTGAAGAGACCGATATAACACAAACTGAGGAAGTGTGCACAGAATCTGTGCCTGAAGATGCTACAGAGCAGGAAATGGACACAGAGCATTTATCTGAAGATGAAGATAAGGCTGAATATCAGGAAGAAGAGTCCAAGCCACTCAGTTTGGTTGGAGCTGCATTTGTGGCATCCAGTTTCCATAAAGTAGAAACTTCTCAAGATGATGTTCAAGAAGTGACAGATGAGGTTCCCGTTGAAGAGACCGATATAACACAAACTGAGGAAGAATGCACAGAATCTGTGCCTGAAGATGCTACAGAGCAGGAAATGGACACAGAGCATTTATCTGAAGATAAAGATAAGCCTGAAGATCAGGAAGAAGAGTCCAAGCCACTCAGTTTGGTTGGAGCTGCATTTGTGGCATCAAGTTTCCATAAAGTAGAAACTTCTCAAGATGATGTTCAAGAAGTGACAGATGAGGTTCCTGTTGAAGAGACCGATATAACACAAACTGAGGAAGTGTGCACAGAATCTGTGCCTGAAGATGCTACAGAGCAGGAAATGGACACAGAGCATTTATCTGAAGATGAAGATAAGGCTGAATATCAGGAAGAAGAGTCCAAGCCACTCAGTTTGGCTGGAGCTGCATTTGTGGCATCAAGTTTCCATAACGTAGAAACTTCTCAAGATGATGTTCAAGAAGTGACAGATGAGGTTCCTGTTGAAGAGACCGATATAACACAAACTGAGGAAGTGTGCACAGAATCTGTGCCTGAAGATGCTACAGAGCAGGAAATGGACACAGAGCCTTTATCTGAAGATGAAGATAAGCCTGAAGATCAGGAAGAAGAGTCCAAGCCACTCAGTTTGGCTGGAGCTGCATTTGTGGCATCAAGTTTCCATAAAGTAGAAACTTCTCAAGATGATGTTCAAGAAGTGACAGATGAGGTTCCTGTTGAAGAGACCGATATAACACAAACCGAGGAAGTAGGCACAGAATCTGCGCCTGAAGATGCTACAGAGCAGGAAATGGACACAGAGCCTTTATCTGAAGATGAAGATCAACCTGATGGTCAGGAAGAAGAGTCCAAGCCACTCAGTTTGGCTGGAGCTGCATTTGTGGCATCCAGTTTTCATAAAGTTGAAGCTTCCCCAGATGATGTTAAAGAAGTGACGGATGAGGTTCCTGTTGAAGAGACCGATATAACACTAGCTGAGGAAGTAGGTACAGAATATGTGCCTGAAGATGCTACAGAGCAGGAAATGGACACAGAGCATTTATCTGAAGATGAAGATAAGCCTGAAGATCAGGAAGAAGAGTCCAAGCCACTCAGTTTGGCTGGAGCTGCATTTGTGGCATCCAGTTTTCATAAAGTTGAAGCTTCCCAAGATGATGTTCAAGAAGCAACAGAAGATGATGTTCCTGTTGAAGAGACCGATATAACACAAACTGAGGAAGTAAGCACAGAATCTGTGCCTGAAGATGCTACAGAGCAGGAAATGGACACAGAGCATTTATCTGAAGATAAAGATAAGCCTGAAGATCAGGAAGAAGAGTCCAAGCCACTCAGTTTGGCTGGAGCTGCATTTGTGGCATCAAGTTTCCATAAAGTAGAAACTTCTCAAGATGATGTTCAAGAAGTGACAGATGAGGTTCCTGTTGAAGAGACCGATATAACACAAACTGAGGAAGTGTGCACAGAATCTGTGCCTGAAGATGCTACAGAGCAGGAAATGGACACAGAGCATTTATCTGAAGATGAAGATAAGGCTGAATATCAGGAAGAAGAGTCCAAGCCACTCAGTTTGGCTGGAGCTGCATTTGTGGCATCAAGTTTCCATAAAGTAGAAACTTCTCAAGATGATGTTCAAGAAGTGACAGATGAGGTTTCCGTTGAAGAGACCGATATAACACAAACTGAGGAAGTATGCACAGAATCTGTGCCTGAAGATGCTACAGAGCAGGAAATGGACACAGAGCATTTATCTGAAGATGAAGATCAGCCTGAAGATCATGAAGGAGAGTCCAAGCCACTCAGTTTGGCTGGAGCTGCATTTGTGGCATCCAGTTTTCATAAAGTTGAAGCTTCCCCAGATGATGTTAAAGAAGTGACAGATGAGGTTCCTGTTGAAGAGACCGATATAACACTAGCTGAGGAAGTAGGTACAGAATATGTGCCTGAAGATGCTACACAGCAGGAAATGGACACAGAGCATTTATCTGAAGATGAAGATAAGCCTGAAGATCAGGAAGAAGAGTCCAAGCCACTCAGTTTGGCTGGAGCTGCATTTGTGGCATCCAGTTTTCATAAAGTTGAAGCTTCCCCAGATGATGTTAAAGAAGTGACAGATGAGGTTCCTGTTGAAGAGACCGATATAACACTGGCTGAGGAAGTAGGTACAGAATATGTGCCTGAAGATGCTACAGAGCAGGAAATGGACACAGAACATTTATCTGAAGATCAGCAGGAAGATTCTAAACCACTCATTTTTGCTGGAGCTACAATTGTGGCATCGAGTTTAACACAAGCTGAGGAAATAGAGACAGAGAATTTATCTGAAGATGAAGATAAGCCTGAAAATGAGGAAGAAGAGTCCAAGCCACTCAGTTTGGCTGGAGCTGCATTTGTGGCATCAAGTTTCCATAAAGTAGAGACTTCTCAAGATGATGTTCAAGAAGTGACAGATGAGGTTCCTGTTGAAGAGACCGATATAACACAAACTGAGGAAGAAAGCACAGAATCTGTGCCTGAAGATGCTACAGAGCAGGAAATGGACACAGAGCATTTATCTGAAGATGAAGATAAGCCTGAAAATGAGGAAGGAGAGTCCAAGCCACTCAGTTTGGCTGGAGCTGCAATTGTGGCATCCAGTTTTCATAAAGTTGAAGCGTCCCAAGATGATGTGCAAGAAGTAACAGTAGATGATGTTCCTGTTGAAGAGACCGATATAACACAAACTGAGAAAGTAGGCACAGAATCTGTGCCTGAAGATGCTACAGAGCAGGAAATGGACACAGAGCATTTATCTGAAGATGAAGATAAGCCTGAAGATCAGGAAGAAGAGTCCAAGCCACTCAGTTTGGCTGGAGCTGCATTTGTGGCATCAAGTTTCCATAAAGTAGAAGCTTTCGAAGATGATGTTCAAGAAGTAACAGATGAGGTTCATGTTGCAGAGACCAATATAACATCAGTTGAGGAAGTAAGCACAGAATCTGTGCCTGAAGATGCTACAGAGCATGATATGGACACAGAGCATTTATCTGAAAATGAAGATAAACCTGATGGTCAAGAAGAAGAGTCCAAGCCACTTAGTTTGGCTGGAGCTGCACTTGTGGCATCCACTTTTCATAAAGTTGAAGCTTCCCAAGATGATGTTCAAGAAGTAACAGATGAGGTTCCTGTTGAAGAGACCGATATAACACCAGCTGAGGAAGTAGGCACAGAATCTGTGCCTGAAGATGCTACAGAGCAGGAAATGGACACAGAGCCTTTATCTGAACATGAAGATAAGCCTGAAGATCAGGAAGAAGAGTCCAAGCCACTCAGTTTGGCTGGAGCTGCATTTGTGGCATCAAGTTTCCATAAAGTAGAAACTTCTCAAGATGATGTTCAAGAAGTAACAGATGAGGTTCCTGTTGAAGAGACTGATATAACACAAACTGAGGAAGTAAGTACAGAATATGTGCCTGAAGATGCTACAGAGCAGGAACTGGACACAGATCATGTATCTGAAGATGAAGATCAGGAAGAAGAGTCCAAGCCACTCAGTTTGGCTGGAGCTGCATTTGTGGCATCCAGTTTTCATAAAGTTGAAGCTTCCCAAGATGATGTTCAAAAAGTGACAGATGACGTTCCTGTTGAAGAGACCGATATAACACAAACTGAGGAAGTAGGCACAGAATCTGTGCCTGAAGATGCTACAGAGCAGGAAATGGACACAGAGCATTTATCTGAAGATGAAGATAAACCTGTTGATCAAGAGGAAGAGTCCGAGCCACTCAGTTTGGCTGGTGCCGTCTTTGTGGCATCTAGCTTCCGTAAAGAAGAAAGCTCTCAACATCATGAAGTTACAACTACAAAATATGAGTCCAAAGAAACATACAAGGATTTGTCTGTGGATAAAACAGAAGATATAGAGTCTACTGAAGACACCACCGACAAACATGTAGACCCAGAATATCTGTCTCCAGAAGAAGACCAACCTGAGGAACAACAGGAAGAGTTCACACCACTAACTATGGCTGGAGCTGTTTTTGTGGCATCTAGTTTCCACAAAGTAGAAGAAAGCTCTCACCATCATGAAGTGAAAACCACAACATATGAGTCCAAAGAAATAAGTAAAGATATTGGCACGGAAGAGTCATCAAATGATGATGACAAATCAGAGAGTTTACCTGCAGATCCCACTGAACAACCTCAGGAAACAGATCATTTATCTGAAAAAGATAATCCCGACAAACAGGAAGGATCTGGTGCTGTGTTGTTTGCATCTAGCTTCCATAAAGTAGAAGAAAGCTCTCATCATCACGAAGTTAAATCAACCTTTGAATCAAAAGAAACCTATAAGGATGGTTCTGTGGAAGAAGAGGAATCAGAAAACTTACCTAAAGATTCTGTGGATCCACAGATAGACACAGATGATATAACCGACAAAGAAGATCAATCTGAAGAAAATGTAGATTCCACACCACTCAGTTTGCCTGGAGCTGTGTTTGTTGCATCTAGCTTCCATAAAGTAGAAGAAAGCTCTCACCATCATCATGAAGTAGAAACCTTGACAAAAGAAATATATAAAGCTGAGACACCGAATAAAGATGTAGACACAGACAGTTTGCCTGATGATGCCACCGACCAGACAGATGAGACTGAGCATGAAGAGGATGACAAACAGGACACACCACAGGATACACCACTGAATATGGCTGGAGCTGTGTTAGTGGCATCAAGTGTCCACAAAGTGGAAGAAACGTCAGATGATCATAAAGTTGTAACAACTTCATATGAATCCAAGGAAACATGGCATAAAGGATCTCCCACGGAATCTCAATCTGAGGGTCAAGTTGAGGAAGGAACAACAGGAGAAGTACCATCAGAAGAAAAAGCAGATGACCCTGAAGATGACAAGGCAATTGAAGATGATCTGTCTGTTACTAGAGAGGATTTAGTTACAGATGAGGAGCTTGATGAACAGAATGTAACAGAGGTTTCTGCGGAGGATCAACCTGAAGAACAACCATTGGAAGAAATTCCTGCTGAGGAAGTACAGCCTTTTGAGAAAGAATTTGTAGAAGAAAATGATGAATTGTTTGAAAAAGATATTACAGGGGAAGAGGATAAGGATGAGATTACAGTGCAACAAGATGAAGCAGAGAAAGATGCTAATGAGCTGTCAGAGGAAGAAGATGTCCTGATGGAAGAAGCAGTAGATGACCCAGAAAAGAAAGACTCTGAAGAAGAGAAAGATGACAAAGAAGCAGGGGAATTCCAAAGTACAGCACTACAGGGTCATCCATCTGCAGCAGCATCTGAGCCTGATACGGCAGAAGGTCCAGAAACATTGACAGATGATGAAGTCACAAAGCCTGTTGTTGTACATGAGACAAAGGCAGAGTCTGACGATCTACAATCATGCTATGAAACTGAGGCTTCATATGATGCACATGGCAATATAGAGGTACATAAATGTGCTTAGATGTCAGTCAGTCGAATCAGTCAAGTGATCTTTGTGCTACCAAACCTACCACCATGCTGTTTCCATGGCAACTGTATAATTGTCATCATCGCTTATTTCATCATCATCACCACCCTTATCATTCTGCAATCAATTTAAGTTGCCGCCTTTTTCAGCAGACCGCACACCTTTTCCATTGTGGGTTATGCCTGTTGTCTGCTAGTACTGTATCTTCTACTGCTGATAAAACAAGATGTCTGCCTGCCTGCTTCATCATGCTTTGTTGTAGCTGCTGCTTCCAACGTAGTACAATGTTAAATGCTAAATTAGTCATATGGCTGACAAAGAAAAAAATAAAGTATATATGTATATTGCAACGCCATCCAATTTGATTTTCTTTCAAACCCTGTAATTTTTGTATTTTATTTACATTATTCTTATTAATTTAAGATTGTTTTGATTTGAAACCCAACTACCATTGATTCTTATATCTGTGTTGATTGTATTATTCTCATCTACATTTTTACCATCTTGCAGTTATGATATACATCTGTTTGTTTGTTTTGGGTCTTTTTTATTTGGTTTTGCAGTTGATTTATTTTCTTCCGTCCATTCTTGTTATCCAATTAACTCATTTAGCTCACATGTTTACCACAAATAATGCTTGCTGTATTTATGGAGTACTTGTGATTGTATACAACCCAAAGGCATGCAAAGATCCAACTACAGAAATCTAGTTCAATTTAAACCAATCCGTATACTCTACCATTGCTTTTATAGATGGAAATAAGTAGATATAATACTTTGTAATTTTATAGAAATCAGTAGAAATGCAATTACCTTTATAGATTGAATAAGATATTTGCATAGCTTGGTGTTTGTTAGATGTGGTGTTTGATATTGCTAATTGTCACTTTGCATGTGTGTCTATTCTGTGCTCTTTTCTCTTATCATCCACAGATGCAAACGTTCATTACCATAACACACAATTGTAATATTAATGGATCCATATCATTGATAAACTCATGGTTAGGTCAAATCAAACAAGTTTTGTCTCAGAAAAATGTGGAAAATGTATAGTTCAAAATTTGGGGTTGTGTTATTATTGCATTTGATGAATGCCACATAATAATAAATACAACATTAGCATTCCTAGGTAATGTTCAAATATCCTGATTGTAATACACAATATTCTGAGAGGAAATCTTTTTCATTTGACTGTGTACACACTGGGAGGGTGTATGGCCAAAGGTATTATGACACTGACACTCTTTGACACTCTTAAATTTTGTGACTTATAATTAAACTGTGTTTGGGTTTCATTATATTTGGCTAATTAAAATGCCTGAATGCCTAGATAATCTGTTGGCACATTTTACACAAAAGTTTTCATTTAATATACACCTTTACATTTGATGACTGAATTTGTGCGCATGTTTTAAATTTGATGTGGAATTGGTGTATTATGGTAATTAATATTTAAAATGGATTTGGATTTTGTTTTTGGATTTATTTCATTTATTGCTGATCAAATGGAGGTGAGTTCCACAAATTCTTTTGCTAATTTAACCTGTCAATTTTCAAATATTGAACCAAAACAATCAGATATTACAAATAATGTTATCAAATTATGCTATTAACAAGATTTTGAAACGAATGGTATGGCTGTACTATAGGCATATAAATGACTTGATTTGAAATGAAAGCATCTCATGACTATTCATCATGTGCACCATGGAATGCTGCTAGTAGAGAGAATTGAAATATTAAATCAACAGTAAATAGTAATATATAGTGCATCAAAACTAACATTTGATAGCTTTAATACACAAGAACATTATAACACTGGAACATACACCGCATCACAAATATACATACACACACACACACACCCCCACCATATTGAAACCTGCCTGTAAAGAGTTCAACCAAACAATCAGGTATATAGACCACATTCTCAAAATTATTTGTAAATACAATAGGACAGAAGTAATTGTAGCTCTAAGTGTAAAAACCAGAACATGTTTTGTAGATAGTAGATCCCATAAAATGATATGTTGAACAAATCCAAATTAAATCTTACATTTTAAATGATTTAATTCTTCTGCATAGAAGAAGAGCTCATGTAGGGGCACTGAGAGATATGTATGGGAGTGCGCCGCAATTTTCCTGGAAATCAGGTTTTTGCACCTATGTAATACTTATAGGCATATACTAACTATCATCTAAAACCGTTTACCTTAATTCGCTGTCTATCATGTAAAATGTCATGATTTGGTCATTTCGATGTAGATCACATTGAAATTATCGGCACCACTCGCCACATAAATTGCTTTCACTGAAATTCTATCTATAGTCTATTTGTCCATCACGAGACAGTGACGTAATTATACAGGCGTAACATTTACACACGTGTATGTGTCTTCCGCCTTTCTACGTGTGAGTGTATACTCCAGCACTTCAAGTAGGCGCACACGTTTATGTACTGCAATTGATGAATGACGCAGTTACCACATTGTCTTGTGATGGACAAATAGACTATAGAGCCATCATTCAACCCTTTCCCCATAAATGATTACATTTCAGGGGTCCTACGTACCTTATCTATTGAAACAATCAATTTATCTATTGAAACAATCAATTTTTACAAATTCATTTTTGTCTCGCCTGATGTAATCAGAAAGAGACTATGTTATCACTATTTCTGTCCGGCGTCTGGCGTCCGCCGTCCGCCGTGTGCTAAGAAATACCTTTGTGACGCGATATCTGGAGATCCGTAAGGCCTATCGTGATGGGACTTGGTGGAGGGAAGGGGGGTGGTGCGTTTTGTTGCTGATTTATTTTTCAAGGTCATCGGGGGTCATACAAGGTCATCGGGGTCAAATATGCTTAAAACTTTTGAGACGCGTTGTGACGCGATATCTAAAGATCCGTAAGGCCTATCTTGATGGGACTTGATGTCAGGGAAGGGGGTGGGGTGTTCTTTTGCTGATTAGATTTTCAAGGTCATTGGAGGTCATTCAAGGTCATCGGGGTCAAATATGCGGTCAAATAAGATCCGTAAGGCCGATCTTGATGGGATTTGGTGGAGGGAAGGGGGTGGTGTGTTCTTTTTGCTGATCAAATTTTCAAGGTCATCGGAGGTCATTCAAGGTCATCGGGGGTCAAATATGGGGTCAAATAGATCAGTAAGGCCTATCTTGATGGGATTTGGTGGAGGGAAGAGGGATGGTGTGTTCTTTTTGTTGATTAAATTTTCAAGGTCACCAGAGGTCATCGGGGTCAAATATCGGGTCAAATAGATCAGTAAGGCCTATATTGATGAGATTTGGTGGAGGGAAAGGGAGTGGTGTGTTCTTTTTGCTGAATAAATTTTCAAGGTCATCAGAGGTCATTCAAGGTCATCGGGGGTCAAATAAGATCCATAAGGCCTATCTTGATTGGATTTGGTGGAGGGAAGGGGGATGGTGTGTTCTTTTTGTTCTTAATTTTTCGGGGTCATCGGGGGTCAAATATGGGGTCAAATAGATCAGTAAGGCCTATCTTGATGGGATTTGGTGGACGGAAGAGGGATGGTGTGTTCTTTTTGTTGATTAATTTTTCGGGGTCATTGGGGGTCAAATATGGGGTCAAATAGATCAGTAAGGCCTATCTTGATGTGATTTGGTGGAGAAAAGGGGGGTGGTGTGTTCTTTTTGTTGATTAATTTTTCGGGGTCATTGGGGGTCAAATATGGGGTCAAATAGATCAGTAAGGCCTATCTTGATGGGATTTGGTGGAGGGAAGGGGGGTGGTGTGTTCTTTTTGTTGATTAATTTTTCGGGGTCATCGGGGGTCAAATATGGGGTCAAATAGATCAGTAAGGCCTATCTTGATGGGATTTGGTGGACGGAAGAGGGATGGTGTGTTCTCTTTGTTGATTAATTTTTCGGGGTCATCGGGGGTCAAATATGGGGTCAAATAGATCAGTAAGGCCTATCTTGATGGGATTTGGGGGTAAAATAGATCAGTAAGGCCTATCTTGATGGGATTTGGTGGAGGGAAGGGGGGTGGTGTGTTCTTTTTGTTGATTAATTTTTCGGGGTCATCGGGGGTCAAATATGGGGTCAAATAGATCAGTAAGGCCTATCTTGATGGGATTTGGTGGATGGAAGAGGGATGGTGTGTTCTCTTTGTTGATTAATTTTTCGGGGTCATCGGGGGTCAAATATGGGGTCAAATAGATCAGTAAGGCCTATCTTGATGGGATTTGGGGGTCAAATAGATCAGTAAGGCCTATCTTGATGGGATTTGGTGGAGGGAAGGGGGGTGGTGTGTTCTTTTTGTTGATTAATTTTTCGGGGTCATCGGGGGTCAAATATGGGGTCAAATAGATCAGTAAGGCCTATCTTGATGGGATTTGGTGGACGGAAGAGGGATGGTGTGTTCTTTTTGTTGATTAATTTTTTGGGGTCATTGGGGGTCAAATATGGGGTCAAATAGATCAGTAAGGCCTATCTTGATGGGATTTGGTGGAGGGAAGGGGGTGGTGTGTTCTTTTTGTTGATTAATTTTTCGGGGTCATCGGGGGTCAAATATGGGGTCAAATAGATCAGTAAGGCCTATCTTGATGGGATTTGGTGGACGGAAGAGGGATGGTGTGTTCTTTTTGTTGATTAATTTTTCGGGGTCATCGGGGGTCAAATATGGGGTCAAATCGATCAGTAAGGCCTATCTTGATGGGATTTGGTGGAGGGAAGGGAGGTGGTGTGTTCTTTTTGTTGATTAATTTTTAGGGGTCATCGGGGGTCAAATAGATCAGTAAGGCCTATCTTGATGGGATTTGGTGGACGGAAGAGGGATGGTGTGTTCTTTTTGTTGATTAATTTTTCGGGGTCATCGGGGTCAAATATGGGGTCAAATAGATCAGTAAGGCCTATCTTGATGGGATTTGGTGGAGGGAAGGGGGGTGGTGTGTTCTTTTTGTTGATCAATTTTTCGGGGTCATCGGGGGTCAAATATGGGGTCAAATAGATCAGTAAGGCCTATCTTGATTGGATTTGGTGGACGGAAGAGGGATGGTGTGTTCTTTTTGCTGATTAAATTTTCAAGGTCATCGGAGGTCATTCAAGGTCATCTGGGGTCAAATAAGATCCGTAAGGCCTATCTTGATGGGATTTGGTGGACGGAAGAGGGATGGTGTGTTCTTTTTTTTGATTAATTTGTCGAGGTCATCAGAGGTCATCTGGGGTCAAATAAGATCCGTAAGGCCTATCTTGATGTGATTTGGTGGAGGGAAGGGGGTTGGTGTGTTCTTTTTGCTGATTAAATTTTCAAGGTCATCAGAGGTCATCTGGGGTCAAATAAGATCTGTAAGGCCTATCTTGATGTGATTTGGTGTAGGGAAGGGGGTTGGTGTGTTCTTTTTGTTGATTAAATTTTTCAAGGCATTACATCCCTTGCATTAACTACAATGCATACCTCTGTGACAGTGCTACATTGTATCATATGTTTCATCATCATTTCTTTCAAGTCACTTTTGATGAACAGGCGAGACGCGCCGTTCGAGAACCGCCTTGTTCTCTACAATCTCTCAGTGCCCCTCTAAATCAGTATGTCTTGATCCACTTGAGTTACTGTTGAAAATTGACTACATTATCTTTCATAGGATGTACCAATGGATGAAGATGTTTAATAAGACGTTAACCTCATGGAATGATGAAGCTGGTGAAACATGAGTTTTTAAATTTGATTGGTCAACATAAAATTGCATGGATTCATACTGACTACTGTTTACATGCAGTGTGTCCATCTGTATACCAAACTAATCATTTGTCAATGTCCTTGTTCTCCCAATGTTCTATATGATGCAGGAGGCCGAAGTGGAACAGGAATCACAACCTACTGAACACACTGAGGTACAAAGATGTCGTGATGTGGAGGAAACAAAACCTGTATGACACAAACAAATAAACCAGTGCATGACAACCTGGCATGGCATATGTACCTTCCCAGCTTGTAACTTGTCGACCTTCCCAGCATGTAACTTGTCCAGGAATGCTGTTATAACCTGGCACCTGACCTCTGACCTTTCTGCTACCCTTGTGTTTTAATCACTGTTGATCTTATGGGGAATGGGAGGGGAACAGGGCAGGGAATTAGATGTTATATTTCAATGCATGTCTGTTTACTTGGCATAGTTGTAAATAGATTGGCATGATTCCATGTCATGTTTCTCTACTTGCTTTATAGTTCCCATTTTCATAGCATTTATTATTTATTTATTATAAAAACTACCATATTATGAATAATTTTATTTTGCAACATTTATAAATGCATGTATACCTTGCTTTTTCTGTCATCTCTGAAAGGTTTCTTTGCAATGTTTTTCTTGAGATTTAGTTAATAAGATATCACCAGATAACGCTACACATGGCATTGTAGTTTCAGTAGAATCATTTTATTTATTGCATTTTAGTGTTGATGTTTTAATTAATTGAATATTGACACACATGTAACAATTCCTTCACAGGGTGCCAGCCTTTTAATGTTTTGCTGTGCTTTTGTTTTAAAGTGTTGTTATTATTTTTGCAGATACATGTATGGCTTCAACTGCTTAAATGCATTATTACTCCTTCAGGCAAATATGCAGCAGCATCTTACATTTTGCAAAACAAAGTTTACCCTATTATTGCTATAATCACCAGATTAATAATTCCCTCTCAAAATATTAATTAAAAATATTGACTTTTTGAAATGATCTACTAATTGAATTAAATCCTTGAACTAAATAAACTGTCCTCTCGTGGAGTTCTATTAAAAACTAATCCCTTCTTTAAACCCTATCTTTATGACTCTGTTTCATTTAAATAAACTGGTGAGAGATTTTGAAGTGTTTCAGTGGGGACGTGTGTGGGTGTGTGTATGATATATTTTGGTAAATGGTGTTCAGAGAGAGCAGTAGCTGTATGATTATTTGTGAGGGAGAGTGTGACATATGAGTTTCATGCGTGTCTGTCTGCAAGCTTTTGTATCAAGAACATTGATTTGTTTTAATTGCAATGTTGGTAACTGATGCCTTAAAATCCAGCTTTGAACCATAACACAAGATCTTTGTATCTATTACTATTAGTCAATGTGTTTCACAAATCTTTAAGATCAGATGACTAATGGCTTTAATTAAGAAATCTCAAACATCTTGTGTTTTGATTTATAGCTGAATTTTGAGGCAAATGTTTTTATTGTTGTTTTTGTTGTTGTTTTTTCGTTTAAATATGTTGTTGGAATTGGTGATACTAGCCACACAGAATGAAGTTGTTTCATAAATAGATCTCATTTGATAATCAAATAACAGCAGAGGTCATCTTGAAATATCTGAAAATGGCTTATAGTTCTAGTCATTGGAGGTTAAACATAACTCCTTTTTTTGGATTCTTTAAATTTTTAATGAGGCAATCTTTCATCCATTTGCAACATTACACATTTTGTTGTGTTCCTCAGAGTGAAGATTATATTTGTTTGATTGTTGTGCATAAATATCTCAAGTGTAATAAATGTATAGCGAGTGATCACTGGAAAATATATGTATATATGGAGATTGTCATTTCCCAGAGTTTAATGTAAATGATATTCTATAATTACATTCAATTATTTCATAAAGATAAAGAAACAATGCCTGTGCATCCCAAATCTGCCCAAATTACCATACAAACCTTATTATCGAATGTGCTGACTCTGCCCATCTATTAATTATACCAACCTATGCATTTGTGCTCATTTCTATTTGTACACAATGCTTTTAAGCCAAATAAAATAGGATCATTGCTTAATTAGTTCAGTAATTTTCCATTCTAGTACACAAAGGCAAACTTCAAAAGCAATAGCATAGTGCTTACATATAATTATGTTTATTTTGTCAAAATCAAGTGGCTCTAACTTTATTGTAGTAGTTTTCCTCTCAATTCTCAACTCTTTTCATCAATCTCAAGTGTAAATTTCTTTTGTCTCTTTATAACGTGATCCATGAACTTTGTGATCTTCTTCTCAGCCTGCCGTGGACGAAGAATCATTCCAACAACCGCAAAGTAATGGAGAATCATTGTCGGCACCGCAGAAATCAATGGACCCCGCAGATGTAGCAGCTTTAGCAGACGTCATGAACGAACTCATAGATTCACGTAAGTCTTAGCAGAGTTCAACAAACAAGAAATAAAAGTAGATATATTTTATTACATGGAGTAATGAAGGAAAAGCTCTTTAATTCTTTGATTATAACATGAGTTTGTCAAGGAAGGGTTGGTCAAAATAATGTTATAAGATATTTTATATTACATGACTTAATTACATCTGCATTATGCTTCTCACAACTAAAACTGTTCAAATTTCAAATGAATGAATGGATGTTAAAAGAGACGCAATTCTTTTATCTTGAAGGTAATCACTATTGTTGTGCTACAGGCTCTATTCAGAGTGTCCATAGGGCATAGTAACTAACAACTAACTACACATTTTCAATAAGAGCCAAGATAGACAAGATAACACATTTTATTCTGAAACATCTACACATAATATGCAAGGTGGAAATATAAAATGAGATCAACACTACGCACTTAGAAGAGACATTGATATGACATCAGTTAAGATACATGTGCAATAATGAAGTTGAGACCTTCCGAGAAAGGGAGACGTTACTCTGAGTTTCATGCCAATAAGGCAATCGTCAGACGACAAGATGATGGTATTATGGCTGAATAGCTCACATCTAAAAAAGTAAATACACTTTCAAAGGTGTCAGCTATTCAGACTCAATCCCAGGATCGGTCTTATATATATATATATATATAAAACATTATTATAATTACAACATTTTTATTCAGTGCTACCATCGGTTTCATGTACACGTCCATGCGACGTGACGATCATCAGGCGAATAAATCATATTACTTTTTCGTTCGTACTCCGGTCTGGCGGTTTTCTATTGTTATTGTGACGGCATTTTGATATTAGTTCAGATCTACGGTTTATAATCCCCTTGTGTTTTGTGATTGCCAGTTTCTTATCTAAACAGAGGTTGCATTGCCCAGTTTTGCGCCTGTGAGTGTTAGATTGCTTTAGTTTGTTCCATTGGATAGTGTAATCATTGTTTTGGCGTTTTAACTTCCACACATACTTGGAAAGTTCTGTCTCCTTTTCATACTTGTCGTGTCAGAACAATTTAGTATGGTTTCTGTATCTCACTTTGAAACATTCACCGGCGATACCGATATATGATTTTGATGAAGAGTTATGGGTTACTGTTGCTTTGTATACAACGAATTGTACAAGACAGTTCCCTCTCAGTGGGCAGTCAGTTTTTGTTCTACAATTGCGGGATTGTTTTGGTGTGAGTTCTTTTGATTTTTTAATGATCTTGGCATTGTGTGATGTGATGATTGAGTTCATGTTCTTCATGCAGCTTGAGGTTGAGGTTTATGAATTGTCGGCCAATGTTGGTATTGACGTTGCTGCTGTATGGGGGATTGAACCATGTTATTTTGCGGGATCGGTTCTTTATTTTCTCATTTGTTCTTGTGTGAACTTGGTCTGAGTATTTGATGGTATGATTGTACCCACTGTATTTGAGAGCTTCATTATATATTGGCGCTGCTATATTAAATATACATATATGTATGATTACTGTTGTACAGAACCCATGGATACAGAGGAAGATGATGGTGATTCACCAGTAGGTGAATCAGAACCAGCTATCACAGAAGAAGATATGGTAGCAGAAGAGTCAGCACCACCAGAACAAGCAGAACTTAACCTTAACAAACTTGATGTAAGTCTATATCACCCATTCGACAATACTAAATTGATTACATAACCTTGTATATTGATACTATTGGATATAACATTACTTATTAACAGTGTAGTCTTGCGTAAAATAAATAGGTAGGAAGCCTTATTCAATCCAAAGTAAATAACTTGATTGCCTCGAGATAGGGCCAATGACTTCATTGCATCTTTAGTCTCTTTGAAAAATACAATATGTACCCTGTAGTGTGTGAATGTGGACCCGTGTATTTAAGAAGATTGGTTATCAGTGAAGATAGGGATTCAAAATATACTTTCTTGTTTCAAGTGCTCATTATTTCCAGAGCTTCAATTTAATATCACTTGCATCTTGTAATATTCAGTATTCATCCAGATAGTTGAACAAGGGTGACATGACCGCAATGAAATATGAGGTTATTCTGTATGTAAAGGGACCAACCAGTTAAAATCCAAATTTAAAATAAGGATAATTGAAGACATGTGGGAACATGCCATGTTTGACTAATCTTTTAATGTTTCATCTTATAGGGCGAGGATGATGAAGCTTTGCCTGCTGAGGATCAGGAGCAAGAAGATGAAGAACCAAGTGAATATGCAGGACAGGTAAGGCACTATAATCAGTTTAATTGTAATACAGAAAAGTATGAAGATAATATCATTTGCAAATCTAGACAATAAATGGTGAATAAGGTTGAAAGATATAAAAATTAAAAAATGACGTAAAGACACAACTTAAATTTTTTATTTGGAAGTATACAAAAAACAAACAAGTTGGACAAAATTAAATCTTGTTCTAATTTTATGAGCAGGTCAATTCCCATTGCAAAATATGAGATGTAAAAGATATTGGGTCCAATACTTTCTTGAAAGACTTATGCATACTCTAATAAACATGATTAACAATTTGTTGATTGAACTCATTCATTTAACCATTTGATTTCTTACAATCAGACACCGGTTGATGAGGGCTTTCAACACTCGGATAAACTAGGTGAAACTGAGGCTGAGCATGAGAAGCCATCGTCATTCAATCCTGAAGACATCGCAGCTTTGACAGAAGTCATGAATGAGTATGCAGATGCTAGTAAGTAGCAATCTAGTGTGTTGGGGGATGGCTATGAAATTTGAATGATGATTATGGTGTGTTGTTTGTCAATCCCAGATGACAGAAAGTGTTTAAATAGGGGCAACAAACGTTCTCTGTGTTGGATATACACTCGTCAAAAGAAGTTCCTGGACACTCATTGAAGTTCAAATATTTCACATAAATATTTAATATAAATTAAACAATTGCATGTCAAAATAAGCAGACAATAATTCTCTATCATGTCTGTATGAAATTAAGATGTACGCATTCATGCATGGCTGAGCACATTCATTAAGCAATGGTAAGGTGCGTAAAAGGAAATTGCAAGAAATGAGCATTTACAGTCATTTGAATGGAGGGATTATCCAATGTTTTGCAATCTTCTTGCCATTGTCAAGTGAATGGGATCTGCCATGCATGAGTGATCATGTCTTAATTCCATGTTAAGCTGTTAGAGGATTACTTTCTGCTTATTTTGATATACAATTATATATATATAATCATATATATAATTATATATATTCTATTAAATATTAATTTAATTTAAGTGTCCAAGAACTTCTTTTGCCGAGTGTATATAGTATTCTGTGACTAGAGATTTACGGTGTTGTTTCATTGGATGGTTGGTGGTTTTATCAACCATTTTATCAAGCCTTTATCAGAAGGTTAAAAAGGTATCATCTTAGGGAAATGTTCTTGTCTCATAGAGTAAACAATTCATCTCACAAGAAAAAGGTTTATGTGATATCAGATGTTTCAGTGGAAAACAACATCAAGTTTGTTTCATGTTGTAAAGATTTGACCCAATTTTCCTATGAATTGAGCTACTTTTCATCATGGAATTGATCTGTTATTTACCTTGAATTGGACTATGTCAGTCACTATTTATCTTAGCAACACTGACTATCATCCATCAACTAATACATACTATATTGCTTACTGTAGACACACCACATAGTGATGAGGAAGACACACCCGATGTTCCCGGATATGAACCAATCACAGAAGACAACATGATTGCAGAGGAATCAGCGCCCCCAAAACCAGAAATATTTCAACTTCTTCCTGGTAAGAGCAATATCATGTGAAATGAATTTGAGTCAGAAGAGAGAAAAATGATGTAGAAGTCAAAGTTGTTTTTCCCAAACTGTATCCCAAAATCTACCTACTCGCTCACCTAAACAACAATATATTGAGGTCTGGCAATGATGGTTATATGTAAACACACCACGGATAGAAGTGTTGTCAGCTTTGTGAATTATTACTTGTTAGTAAGGAATCAATGTTAGAGACTAGCATATATGGACAGCCATATTGTATAATAGATCTACTCTGTCTGATGAAATTAACAATATTCACCACAAACATTGAAATGTTCCTTTTGGCAAATTATATAAAATTGAGAATCTTCAACATGTGCTGGAGACTAACATCCTGGGGGCATTGGAATGAAATAGCTTTGTAAGATTCTCAATTGTGTGACTTGTTTGCCATCAAACCATAACGTAGTCGTTACAAAATAGTGGTTATTAAAAAAAATGTAACAACTAATTACATTGGATTAGTTGTACAGGTGTGTCCTGTTTTATATATATATATATTATTATTATTATTATTTTATTCATTTAAGGACTTATGAATAATGTCCAAATTGGTGTATGAATTGGTGTAGTAGTAGGCTTTATGTTTTTGTTTTTTCTTCAAATTTTCAATTAAAACATTTATGGTGAAACCTTTCTTTTAAAAGTACTATATTGAAAGCTTATGAGCAATACGTAAAGCACTCTAGGTCAATTTTCAGTTCTTGTGATGGTGTAAATATGTAAGACAATAAGTTGTTCCTCATACTTATGTAATGTTTCTTATGTGATATGATCAAGCAAATTCAGTATGAATTATTTAGTTTTTTATTTGATTGTTTTGATTATCTGTAATGCTTGCTTGTTTTGATTATCTGTAATGCTGTAGCACATTAAAGGGAACAACAACAATGTGGCAATTAGTGCCATAGATGTTAATATTTGAAATAGTCACAGATATATTGTGCTAATTAACAATTTCTCAAAATCAGCATTGCTGACATGCAGCAGATTTTGCTGGATCACATCCCATTATTTTGATCTGAATTCTATTCTATGTATTTCTTCATATAAATGTTATTATATATGTGTATATATTATGTAAATGTCATCAGACTCAGACAGTGGGTCAGAATCATCCGATAGTGGTGGAGATACTGGCACTGGTTCCCGATCTTCTTCTGGTTCCGAGTCTCATGATGGTTCCAAGTCTCCTGCTCGTTCTGTGGTGCCAATTGTTGAGTTGGCTTCGGATGATTCCGATAGAAGTGCATGCGATGCAGAGGAAACCAACGATGGCGCTGTTGGGGGTACTGATGATGACGGCGACGAAGGTGACAATCCATCCAGCTATGTTTATACTTCATTAAATATTCAAATTATATATATATATCATATCTTCAGCTGTATGATATCACTTCACTGCTTCCCTCATACTTCACAATAAGATGCTCCAAGTTGAGTATTCTGTAACCAATCTAGCCTTTGTTATCAAAACCTTGTTGGTATCACGCACAAATTCAAAAGTCAGAATAGTCATGTTTGTAAACCTAGTGTGTCAAATGCTTTCAAACCATCGCTATATCATGATTTTGGTCACATGTCTCATGATTTTGGTCACATGTCTTCCAAAAAAACCCACAAATGTATATGTATCTTGTTTAGGTAAAAAGCATTACAAAAATGTGTTCAATTCTCTTGCATTTTGAAAATTGACAAAAATTAGTTGTTTTTCTCATTGAAATTTATATAAGACTACAGATTGTGCATTCAAACACTTAATTAACAATTAATTAACACTTTGTCTTCTAGAAGTGTTGCCACCAGAGCCGTGCACTCCTGATATTTCCGATTTAGCTGATTTTCCAAACTTTCCAACAGGTTTGATGTTGCGATTTTGTTCCATTATATTGGGCCAAGAAAAGGATTTTCTGAGCTTCCTGAGGCCAAACTCTTAAGGGCTATGCATGTGTTTCCTTTTAGGTTACTTTTCCTAACAGACACAGTAGCCAAAACTATAAAGAAAGAAAAGAAAAGAAACAAAGCAATTTGAAAACCTTTTCAAGGAAAAGCAATTGTTTCAATCATGACTTTAGTCCTATGCCTACATGAAGCTGAGTCAAACCTTTCAATTGGTGATGTCTGCTCGTGTTTGCATGCAAAAGCTGTGAGAGAGAAATAATACAGATTAGTTGATTTTGACCTAACTTTATTGCTAATTTTGAGTTTGAGAGTGCTTTATCCTAAGACACGAAATACACCTTTCTTAAACCTTAGGTTACTTTATGCTGATTCTAGTTCACACCATGTCTGAAAGAGATCAACTTATCTAGAATTAAATAGAATAGATAATAGATATATTGCATTTTGTCACCATGAAGCACTTCCATTTTGGAGAAAATTATAAAAAACATGTTTTTTGACCCATTTTAGGTTCTGCAAAGATAACTCAAAATATATTTTGTCAAATGTTGTCATACTAGTTTTATTATATTCCTCATGCAATTCCCTAAGAATCGTTTTTGTTGTTGTTGAAAATCGTTATGTTTTTTACCTCCAAAAATTATGAAAATCACATTTTTGGCACTTTTTGGTCAATAATTCAAAAAATAATAAAGGTTTCAACAACAACAAAAAACTGATTCCTAGGGATAATTTCATCAGTATCCAATAGACGGATCGCTGCTATATTATAGATTGATGACAATTATCATAGTGCCTATATATGCAACCAATTAAAACATACATAAACCACACTTGTTTCTATAAATGTAGGTAGAAGTCAAATAGAATGTGTAGGAATCAAAACAAACTCAAATCCAATATTAATTTGGTACTACTCAACTTTCAGTACATTACTGTCACAACACTCATAACATTTTAAGATTTAAAAGAATACTTTATAATAAAGTAAATAAAAAAGTATGACCTTTGTATTGAATTCATATAACATATAAGTTATTATCTTTGCGCAATTAATTAATCACACATTGTCAAATGTGAGCAATTTTATGTGTTGCTGAATTTAAAAAAAGATTGTGCAGCTGCAAATGTAGCATGAAAACTAAGTCTAATATGAAGGCAATAGTATGCAAATATTGAATGCCTGAGAGTGTGATAGTAAAAATTATATCACAAAGTCAAATTTTGATTTTTCCATCAAACTCGTGTAATGGAACAATGGACCAATTTATATAGTTTTACTATTGCACAAAAGGCATACAATAGTTGTTTTATATAATAATTTTACACGTTTGGATTTCAATCCATGTGATAGTAAAACTGTATAGTAAAAATCACATGGCGAAAATCAGGCCTATCATTATATGATATATTTTTGAATTTGTAAACATATATATAAGTAATGGAGCGGTTGAGGCATACCAGGACTATTTGTGATGGTATTTTATCGGTTTTTCTGACTGCATTTACCTAAAATACCATCAATTGTTTCCTCATAGGCCAAGCACCAACAAAATGTTTGTCTCTCCGTCCGATGTGAATAGCCTATAAATTGATAAAATAATGGTCACACTGGCCCATTTGTATTGTTAGAAGGCCAACAAAACAGTAGCACTTAACCTTTTGAGCAAAAGGAAGCTGAGACAAGCAGGTTTGTTTGTTTGTTTGTTTGTTTGTTTGATTGTTTACCTTACATGAAATCCAAATATAGTCTGCACAAATTTAAATCTATATTTATTGTAACATCATTGTTAATGTGTTAGAATACTACAGCTGTTATCACTGTATGATGCAAGAGATATTGTAGCAATTATGGTTTGTAAATCCCAGACACAACACCTGCAAACTACCATTGACCATGCTTGACACTGATTTGTAATCAATTCCTGTGTGAGTGAACCCCTACCATATCTGGATAGCAGCTAGACGACAGTAGATGATACCATATTCAGACACATTAAGTAGTTTATTAACACCATAGTGATCAAAATGTATCATCTATTACACTGGAGTGAAATATTCAAATGTTAGTAAATAATATAAAATTGATATTAGATATTCATATACAGGGTGTCTCAAAATCAATTACAACACACCTTTAGGTGATCGTAACTTCCTAAATAAGAGTCGGAATAGAACAATTCAAACGAAAAAATAAAGTCAAATTAGTTGGCTATAATTTGACAGTTGTTCAGCAATGTTCAGCCCGTGAAAGGGCTTTTCATGGTGGAAAAAGCTTGGTTAACAACTGGAATATTATTAAGAATTGGGGGAAGTATTGATTCATTTTTTGTCTGCGCTGTCTGAATCACCCAGTATGAACAAACTTAGATGGAAGTGTTCTTTGAGTAATTTTACGTAATCGCTTATTTCTACGTGATTACTGAACCGAATCAAATGCTGTTTCTGTCAAATTATAGCCAACTAATTTGACTTTATTTTGTTGTTTGAATTGTACTATTCCGATGTTTATTTAGGAAGTTACAATCACCTAAATAAAGATACATTGTAATTTTTTTGAGACACCCTGTAAATGAACGAAGATGACAATTTATCGTCTGCTAGCTGCTTGCCTTCCAGTAGTCTTTGTTTTGCTTTTCACCATTTGCGCCATTTGCCAAATCATAACATTTGTTCACATACAATTGAATGCATTTTAAAATGAAGTCAACCAAAAGTTGTCATCACTAAATAATGTATACTCATTTCCAATCGAAGGTAAAGGTAAATGACATACAGTCAACACAATGTGTAGGCTTATACCCCAGTGTGTATTTGGGTACTGTCATGACCTTGGGACACAGTCAACACAATGTGTAGGCTTATACCCCAGTGTGTATTTGGGTACTGTCATGACCTTGGGACACAGTCAACACAATGTGTAGGCTTATACCCCAGTGTGTATTTGGGTACTGTCATGACCTTGGGACACACTACAGTCAACACAATGTGTAGGCTTATACCCCAGTGTGTATTTGGGTACTGTCATGACCTTGTGACACAGTCAACACAATGTGTAGGCTTATACCCCAGTGTGTATTTAGGTACTGTCATGACCTTGTGACACAGTCAACACAATGTGTAGGCTTATATCCCAGTGTGTTTTTGTGGGTACTGTATTGACCCCGGTCATGACACTCATTTATGGTATACTCTTTCATACCAAGTTCAATAAATGCCAAATTTGTCATGTATGTCATTAAACTTTGCCTTTAGTGTGACAAGACTGAGCATGCCATGTACCACCCCATTGCACACTTAACTAAAACAAATCATGGAAAGTGTTGCCAAAATTATAAACGATCAAAATTTATGGTTAGAAATATTCCAATTTATGCCTTTACCATTGGTTTCAATGGACATCAAAAAGGAGGGGGAAGAGAAAGTCATCACAAGAAACTGTTGCTTTGTTTTTTAAAAGTAGCCTAATTAGGTTGCTAAATAAGAGGTATGGCAACACTGACTATGGATATGCTCAATATGTTACATTTTTGCTTGGTGGTTAACCAACGTACCTTTTTGTACACAGACCATTTAGGGGTGATTCAAACACAGCCATCTGTGGAAGAACCGTTTGAAGATACAGGTGAATATGAATTGATGGCATGGCAATATCGCAAAACAAACACCACTGATTCACTCAGGTTGGATATAGGTTAGCAAAATAATAGCCCGTGGAAAATGTGTAGATGTGTGTCAATAATAAATCATTATAAATAATATCTGTAAGTACCTCTCCTAAGATTCAAAGAGTTTTGTATATTTTGTCTGTTTATTTACGTAACTTCTATGCAGAAGTCTGAAATGTATTATAAACAGAATAGTTTAATTTTAAACTGTTTATTTATAGTTTTTATTTACCCCATTACAGTAAGCAGGGTACTGTAGGTTTTATATACATTTTAACATATTGAAGGAAAAGAAACTGAACATGTTTTGTTTATTTCAGCCTTTTCCAATTTCTTCCTATAAAGCATGTTCATTATGATTTCATAATTTTGAGGCAAATTTCCATGTATGAAATACAGAATATCCTTTATAGATCGTATATATTTGATAGCAGACTTTGACTTCCATGGGAGTAAAAATATAATGTAAGGATTATTAATTATAATTTTAACTCTACTCTGTTACAAATTGATCAGGAACTAAGGTTGATTTATTTTGGAAGACATTTGAATATTTAATGTATAATCTATGAACACCTTTATATAAATTAAAACTAAAAATCATTGACTGTGCCAACAATCAATCTTTGGACAATGATAGTTCTTTTTAGGATTGCAGCCATTTAGGATGATTGATTGCCAAAAAGGTATGTCACTCTATAACATACCAACAGCTGATTGATCATCAAATATTTAAACAAATGAATACATTGTCCAAAGATTTTCTGTTCATTATGAAAAGGGTATTTTTTCACTTGTCTATCTAATGTTTTACATGTATACAAATGTTAGTTTTCTTTTGGTCAAATGATTGCAAAAGCTTTTTCATTACAATGTGTTGAAACTGCCTTTTGCTGAGGCAATATTGTAACTTAATAAGAATCTGTGTTCTTCTGATCTCAGATATACTATTGTCACCTGATGTTTGATCAACAATTATTTGTGTCTGATCATTGAAGTTTTTGAGAAGCAACGAGTGTTTTGATGGAGGTATAGCTGTGGTGTGTAATCCTCATGAATATTAATGAGAAGTCTCTTACACAGATATGTGAATACAGCTATCATGTAAACATACAGTATAAATGTTATGATGGATGTAGAGGTAGTTTATGAGATCTATGTTATTGATGTTAAGGATTTAATCCTCAACAATACACCATCTTATAATTGTCATCTTAACTTGTGGTTATTTTTCCATATTTGACTCAATCCTATATATATTCAAACCTTGCAATTGTATCTTCTTTCTCTTATAGGAGAGGAGCTCCCAGAAGATGAAGTAGAAGAGATCGTGGAGGAGTTTGAAGAGACTTTGGAAGATGGTACAGTGAGGAAAGTAACCAGGAAACGCATCATTAAACGTACATATCAGATGGTTGAAGTTGATCCTAATGATCCTGATGCAATACCTGAGAGTGGAGAGGGAGATGATGTACACAGGTAGGTAAAACATTTACATCCTAGACAGTCACAAGGGATGATGGAGTAGGGGAAGCCATCCCGACCATGGACCATAAAAGGACTGTATTAATGTGAAAGAGTTCACAATACCTTGCCTCAAAATTGAACGCTGTTATGTCACAATAGTACAACCAAATAATATGAGATTGAGTGTTCTAAAGCAAATTTCAAAACTGAACATATTTTGTTTGATTAAGCAACACAGTTTGTTATAGTTTTCTTTGTACCAAATAGGTTAAAATTGTGAATCTTATTATTATCCATGTAGCAAGAATGCAATCCTGTGCATGCTCATGCATCACATATATATTACACAGACATCCAAATTGTGCTTTTTATAATGTCCCTATTTGATCATGAGTGCACCTATACCAGTTCAGATCTATATTATGCAATGTTATGAGGCATGTCTTTTAGGGGGGGGGGGGGGGGGGGGGGGCAAAAAATGGAGTGTTAATGCACATCCTGAAGGGATATAATCATGTTAGAAGCCTGTTGAATCAGTTTGTGAGCAACCCAATGTTCATGTGTAATCTTTGTAGCAATCATCATCTGAATCACATGATGCATGATATATTCTCTTGTTGCTGTGAAATACTTAAGTTGGCTTTCTGTATACATTTCTTGCATGTCATATATACTTCAAATTATACGAGTTTTAAAAAGCATGCACAGGGCGGCATAATCCAAGGACTTGATATACTGTGGTACGAAGTACAGGTATGCATGTGATTTGATAATGAAGCAAAGAACAGAACAAATTGAACAGCTATGTTTGCAACATCTATGGTGGAAGCCTAGCTACCATAAGAGCAGCATAGTGTAATCAAACACTTGCCATCAATCAGGACTGCAGATTTGTAGTATTGATGTAAGGAATGCAAATGATCTGTGCTATACATATATATAGTAGTTGATTGAATTACATGGTATGCAGTTAAATTGTGTCTTTATATCAGTGTTTTGCCACAAGTAGTATTAGCATGGTATGCTTCTTATTGTATACCCTCACTTGCTTGCTTGATTGCTTTATAAGCTGGGTTTTAAACATAATACTTGATTTGTTCAGTGTTCCCTCAAAGGCCTTATTTGTCACTCAATTAGTTCAGAGTATTGAACAATTTGACTATCGGATTTTTAGGTATAAAAAGCAAGTAATAGCATGAAATTGATGTTTTTGATTTATCTGTGGGTCAAATTGGCTACAAAATGACCCAAGTTGACATAACCTCAAAATCTTTAGAGGGAACATTTATCCCGTCAGCTCACAGCAAAAAAGGAGGGTTGGCTTTCATAGTTACTAATGGGCATTTTAATTTGGATGCCTCTTTAGTGAGCGAGTGTACAGGGGCATATTACAAAAACAATGCACAAATAATAACATAATTATGTTACCTTTTGAAGAACAAATGTGGACCAGATCATGATAACATGGATTGTACATGTCATTCAATACATGTACAGCAGTTTATATTGATTTCATTACCATTTCTTTTTTGCATGTATTATTTATATACCAAGATTGATTGATTTTCCAACAGGATATTTTCAATGTTTTGTCTCAACGGCTGACCATTGTTTGTTGGTCATTGAGACTTAAATAACTAAGTATATTATTTTTCTTTATTCCATGCAAAATATGATTCCCATCAATCACCCTTTCCCTTATGGTAAGCACTTTGAGGTTGTTTATTTATCAACCCTCCTACCTAGATTATTTGTGTGGTATTAATTAGGGTTTTCCAGTTTTCATTTACATTTAGTACTATCGTATCACTTTGGTCAGGCATGATTGAAATGTGCATTATAATGGTATTCAGTCATTGTGCAGGTAGCTTTAGCATGTTTTTGTTTCTTCTTCTTTATAATAGTTCTCTGCCTGATATCAATATCCTAATCATTTTGATAGGTTATGATATTTTGACAATAATATATGTAAGAAAAAACGTTGACATTATTATTGCACAACTCAGAAAAAAAGGATAATTGTATTGAGTTTGAAAACTGGAAAATCTAATTGATATTACGACAGTCATGTTTATACTTAGTGTCAGAAGGTGCAGGGTGTTTAGATTATACTTGTAGGAAATGTTGAATGAGGTATTTAAAGTTCTGTAATAGCCAAGAAAAAATGTTACGGTAAATTTTAACCAGTAGACTAAAAAATTCAAACATTTTAAATTGCAAGATTGTATTTATTTATTTATTCACATCCTTTCATTATTAGTAAGAAACAATTATGAGCAAATATTGCCTCATTCAACTTTGTTCAAAGCATCCTGTACACTGGTCCGACCATAATCATTAACCCTTGCATTCAAATAGCATCCCCTGGAATGCAAAATGACAAACTCAAATGGATATGCCTGAACAATATAAATCACTCTCTTTCGATACCGTTTATTTTTACTCGAATGGTTTGGAGTGTATTGTTTGTTTTTACTAACTTTCTATTAACACCCAGATATATGATTATAAAGCACAGAATTTGTGTGTATGCGTTGTGTTTTATGACTATAAAATTATAGACTTTGCCTAACCCGTAGGTAACTCTTAGCAGTGATTTGGCTCATCAAAAATTATCCATTAATGTATTACAAATTCTTACCTAAAGGTTTTGTTGGGGGAAAAAAGACGAACTATATTTTGAAAGACAAGAAAAAGCTTTCCCCATGTTTTTTACCGCGGTATTGTTTTATCGGCTACACTAAATGATAATATTATGTGCATCGAGATGATCCGTCTCTAAAAACAAGCTACATCTGTGTGCAAGTATTGAGGCCAACTCTGTATGAGTAATTTAACAAACTGCCCTTTAGATTATCATCTCTGACAACAATACCCAACCTTTGTGTGAGTACAGTATTAAGGCCTATTCAGTGAGATTATTGAGACCAATGTTGTTGTCTTACCCTCTGTCATCCAATCTATGGTGCATTATTTTCATTTTAAACAATCTTAAAAATTGTATTGTGACTTTTGTGACCATCAAATCTTTAAGATTTATTATGATAATTTGTCATAATTTGGTAATTATTCTTGAATACTTCTCTAACTCTTATAACCCTTATTGTATATACCCCTTAAATGTCCACTTATTTGCACCGTTGTTAACCCTACACAAGATGTATAGTAGTACACAGAGACACCCAAAATCTAATTTAGAGTGTCCCATTTAAGGACAATCAATCAATACTTCTTCAAAGTTTTCAGAGACTGAATACACTTGATTATACAGATGTTCTATTTTGTGATCTACCTGTATAAGCTATATAATCAACATTTTCAAATGGAGCAAGTACAAAATTGTCCTAATTTCTAATTTAGATATGTTGTTAATGATTTGTTCCCTGCATATAATCAAACCCTTGTTATCTTGGACCATCCAGTCTTATTGGATTCAGGTCCAGCCTTATCACTGATTTGAGTCACAACTTCTTTCTAACATGTATTGTGAAGTATCTTGAAACTGTAAGAGGCATGCTAAAGGATATCATACAGAATTAAGTATGGTAGTAGATTTGAAAGTATATGAGTTGGAACATTGTAAGTCAATTGCAAAGTATAAGTAACATTTTGTTATTAAAAAATACCATATTATTTTAATTATGGAATCAATCTAACACTTGAATTGAGCTGAATCAAAATGATATTTTCACATGATAATACCCACTATATTTCCTACAAGAAGCATATTATCATTGTTATCATTGATATTTTTATAGATTAGTCTTGGAAACTGAATTGTTGGGTTAGTGGTATAAATTAAGGGACTATCATCGGTGTCATTTTGTTATATAGGTAGTTTTACTATAGAGACAAGGCTGAAATCATTACCATAATTCCTAGTCATAGTATATTATCTCTATGTACTTGCTGATATGAGCACCAGATGTTGAAAGGAATGCTCTGCTAAACAACTCAAGGGGTGAATACCATGTGGATAGAGATTGGTTGGAAATAGTAGAAAGATCAAAATGTCAGTAAAAAGATATCTGACTTCTGAAGACCTCTGGGAAAAGCCTTTCCAAGTCTGGGTAGGTTTTCTGGTTAAGCCTGGTATCTGTGCTTCAAAAGCCACAAACCATTAGCAAAGAACTAATTAATAGACACCGTTTTGCTCATTTCAATATTTACATAATATTAATTAGTGGTCAATCTTTCACCTAGTTTGAAAGCTTTTGGTTTCTTTTTGACCTATTTGCAATTGCTGATATACTCATTAATGGTCAATCTTGTTTTCATCTGTATGACTGTATCAAATCTGATCAGGTCAAATGCAGTCATAGAAAGAGATCTATGTATATCAAATATTTTAGTTTAGTTCTCAAAATGTAACATTTACTTTCTATTTATCTTCATTTGCCATTTCGGCTGATGAAATACCTTCATAGAATTCTAAAATGTTTGACATTTACCCAAGGTCAGTCTATTTCCATTTCATATTCTCATTTCAATGGGTGCTGGGCATCATGCTTTATCTCATTATTATATACATTCAGTATATACTGAATCTTTGTCCTACTAGTTGATGGGAATGAGAAGTGATACCTAAGTGCCATACAATCTTTATTATACATGACACTTAACTGTGAATTGACGACTGTAGGGTTTTGGCGTAATTTATTAAACATGTCAATTATAGTTCAAATCACAATGCCTTGGACCGTTTCAGAATGAAGGTGCGTGTGCACCCCCGCCAACATGTAACACAAGTGAACCACTTCATGTGTGTGTTGAACATCACATGTGCATCAGGGTTATGATGTTTTGGTCTAGGGGATTCTGATTCTGACTTAAGTGAGGTGTCAACCCTTTTTATGAAATTTATCAAGCACTGTAACTATTAAACTTATACTGTAATTAATGTACATAAAAGTATACATTTTTTGTTTTGAAAATATTGACCAAAAATTGCCAAAAATGTGATTTTGAGATTAAAAAAACCAACATTTTTTTGGGCACTTTTTGGTCAATATTTTCAAAACTAAACGTTTTTAAGCAAATTGGAATTTGTAACCAAAAACTGATTTTGTTAGGTTGTCTGAACAAAATTGGCGCCAAAAAGGTGATTTTTGGGCAAATTTGATACCAAAAATGGATTCTCTGACTCATTTCATTAAAAAAATGTATACTTTTATGTACATCACACTTATAGTATAAAAGTTACAGTGCTTGATAAATTTGGCGCAGAAAAAGGGTTAACACCACCCTTAAGTAACAGTAGCAATATGGACTACAGAACAATTCAATTGGCTGGCAAATTCTGTCTTGCACAGGGTGTGCTATTTCATGGAGTGTACCTTTTATTCAAACAGTATAATGCTAAATGAAAGAGCTCACATTTGTAGAAGCAAAGAGTTGTTTCAAATTTTAATCTGCTGCCTCTTTGGCTGAAAAAAAGCTCATATTTTCACATGGTTTCGTTATACACATTATAATACAGAACAAAAGGTCTCTCCATTATTATATTTTACTGACTGTGTGTTGTGTGTGATTACCTTAATGCTTTTATATGATTTAATTGAACATGTGCTTTACAAAAGGATGTTTGTGATATAATGATTGACTTGATATGATGTGAATGCATTTAAAATGACTCAATCTTATTTTACTAATGACGATTGTCCTTCCATTAAAAAAAATCAAAATCTCCAGGATCCTCAAATTGAAATGTTTTAGAAATAAAGATTTTTAAAAACTTTATTCACTAATTGAATCAAACAGGTGTTCATGACTAACACAAATTTATCAAAATCTTGGAAATGTGTATTTACAGTTACTATGCAAGGATATCTTGTAAAGACAAAACTTGTATTTGGTAGAAATCAGATTGAATCCTATTTAAATATGACCATGTTCCTGTTGATATGTGGAAAGAATTTGATGTCATGTAAATTCTTTATTTTATTACTGCATCATGTATTTGTTTCCCTTCTTACTTCAGTATGTTTATTTTAAAGATCAATGGTCTACCTTCTATTAATATTTATTTTTGTTAACCCTGCTCTTTACTACAGAATTACAGTCCATAAGAAAATCACCAAAAGAACACTAATGAATGATGGTGAAGAGGTGCAGACAACGGAGGATGTACAGACCAACATTGAGGAAGATGGCGAGGAAATTAAAGACTCATCAGAATTAAGAGAAGATTTGCAACATATTGTGGATAGTTTCTTGAAGGATGGTGAAGCGGCAAAGGATCCTGCTGACAATTAGATATGCCACCTTCCTACCACTCTGAGGAGACATTAGAAGTCTTAACTTCTAGTAACGTTAATTAAGTCTCTCCGTTGGTGCTCCTCTCTTTCATCATTTTCGTATGTTGACAATGATAACAAGAACTTGTTTATAAACACTTATATAATAATATGAAGGCAACAGAGATAAGTCTTTGTGGAGTCAATTTTACTCATCGCCAAACTTATTATTATTGTTATTGTTATTGCATGTATCATATCAATAAAAAGAATGAGGATTACAAATTGACCTCTAGTTTTTTTAAGTACTGAATTTAGACATAAGTCATGAGGTCAAAGGTTATGGGTCACTTTCAAAAAGGTGTTATTATTATTATTATTATTATTATAGAAGCATTCCCAGTCAAGTATCTTAAAGATTGACATGTTTGGAAAGTACTGAAATAGACTGGGGTGTTAAGTATACTGTATGATAGCATATAACGAAATTATAAAACCAAATTTTCAAAATTAATGTGATGTAATTGTTTTATTTGTCACTATTGTATTATATATATTAGCTGTGGCAGCTATAAGCCAGCCCGGTACAAAGGCTTAACTTATTATATCAATTAATGATAAGCCTGCTGTAATATATTTATAATTTGCTTTGATTAAATGAATTTAATCAGTGGCACAGTTCTAAATGTGCCATCATCATATGTAACGGGATTACACAGATCAGCCAGAATTATAATTGTAGCCTAGCCCCCATAGTGGAATTGTAAACTCCAAAAGCTAGTTGTAACGTGTGTAGTAGACCCTTGTCAAGCAAGTTAGTTAGCAGCATACAGCATATAATGTGCAGTTTTGTACAAATTGTGTCCATGGTATAGTAGAGAATAATATGTGTATGTAATTGTTGTTTGATAGTGTTATATCATATAGTGCTACAAATATCTAGTGCTTATATAGAAACAAAATATTGTGTCGAAGATTTATATATATATACATATATATTTTCTTTGGTTTATATAAAATTGTGCAAGTTGACAATTAGTGGTATTCATTGTATAAGTTTATGAAGGTGTATGATGCCTATTTATAGTGCAGTATCAATACTGCCTTATGTTTGTAATGTGTGGGCATGTTGTTACACTAGGTACATCATTGACATACCAAATGAAACAATCATGTTGTATAACTGAGTGACTAATGGATTGAATTCCGTAATTGTAAAAATATTAAAGTGATTTGAGTCTTTGTAGTAGTAAAGAGTGTATTGTAGGATTAAGATAAAGAGAGTTTAGCTTGCCATAAAACTGTGTATCTGTAGTGAGGAGACATCATTATTTGTGTATATACACACAGATTAATCAAAAACAATGATTAGCTGTTTCAAAAGGCCAATTTTATATATATATAAAATTACATCAAATTTACATCAAATTACAAATGTAAAACATACAATTAACTTTCAATTAGAAAATTGAATTCATCATTAATTATACTGATACTTAAAAAGTCATCATTACCCCCAAGAACTATGTAGGGGATAAATGTGTAGACCTAGTATGCATCCAGCGATGGTTAGGAAACCCAACTATTTATGGAATATAATATACACATATTATGTTATCCTGAAACTTTAAAATCTTTTGATACCAAATCGTATGTAGACAAGAAATGCGTTTTTCATGTTTGGTCATTTGCCTTGGTAAGAAACACCAGCAATGTTATTCTCTAGGTTGCAAATAGAATATAATAGGGAATTTATTTCTTGAAATGTTTTCATCGTGCGAATATTGAAATGACAATTTTTTTGAAAATCCTATTATATTAATTGGTATCTTGTATTATGATAACTTTGTAGTTAATACCTAAATATTATCAGTGATGAGAATTATTTTAATCATTGCTACTTCTTTTCTATATATATACACAAACACACATTACAAATTAAAACAACCAATACAGTGTGATTTTAAATGTGCTAAAACGGGAACTTGTAAAAACTGATAGTGTATGCTGAAAAGAGTTAGGGTTGTATGATTTGTGAAGTCAAATTGCATGTAGTTTAAACATCTAGGTATCATGTCACTGCCTAGTGCAGGAGAGAACTAGGATTTGTCTTCAGGTAATTTGAATATGTTAACACTTTCCACGCGGCTATTAGTTTAACCATATACAAAACAGATTTTTCAGAAACCGATCTCAATTTTCAAAGTCTATCTCATGGATTACTGAACCAATACTGGGCATGTTTGTACTTGTGTCAATGCATTTCTCATGGCGATTCCAAATATGGTAATGAAATTCAATAATTTTGACATTTTTAGGTCGTCCGTAGGAAGAGACCTTATGGCAGCATCCTTCGTGTGTAGTCTGTGTCGGTGTGTGTGTGTAGTGTGTGTGTAGTGTGTGTCAACAATTTGGTATACACTTTTTGTTACAATTTGGTATACACTTTTTGTTTTGTCCATTTCTTTTCCATACAATGTCCAATTGCAATCAAACTTCGGTCATAGATGCAACATGGGAACCTTCATATGTTAATGAGGTCAAAGGTCACATACCAAGGTCAAAGGTCATCCGAGGTCAAGATGTATATGTAAAAGTGGCTGCATATGTAAAATTGATTACATTTGTCCATTTCTTTTCCATACAATGACCAATTGTAACCAAACTTTGGTCATAGATACAACATGGAAACCTTCATATGTTAATGAGGTCAAAGGTCACATACCAAGGTCAAAGGTCATCTGAGGTCAAGATGTAAATGTAGAAATGGCTGCATATGTAAAATTGATTACATTTTTCCATTTCTTTTCCATACAATGTCCAATTGCAATCAAACTTCGGTCATAGATGCAACATGGGAACCTTCTTATGGTAATGAGGTCAAAGGTCACATACCAAGGTCATCCGAGGTCAAGCTGCATATGTAAAATTGATTACATTTTCCCATTTCTTTTCCATACAATGACCAATTGTAACCTAACTTTGGTCATAGATACAACATGGAAACCTTCATATGTTAATGAGGTCAAAGGTCACATACCAGGGTCAAAGGTCATCTGAGTTCAAGATGTAAATGTAGAAATGGCTGCATATGTAAAATTGATTACATTTTTCCATTTCTTTTCCATACAATGACCAATTGCAACCAAACTTCAGTCATAGATACAACATGGAAATCCGCATATGTTAATGAGGTCAAAGGTCGCATAGAAAGGTCAAAGGTCATCTGAGGTCAAGATGTAAAATTTAGTACACTTTTTTTTTGTCTCTTGTTCATTTTTTTTGGTCTCTTGTTCATTTTTCCATACAATGACCAATTGCAACCAAACTTGGGTCACGGATGCAACATGGAAACATTCATATGTTAATTAGGTCAAAGGTCACATACCAAGGTCAAAGGTCATATGAGGTCAAGATGTAAAATTAGCTGCATATGTAAAATTAATTACATTTAAACAGGTGAAGTACAATTGCAACCAAACTCCAGGATGTTTATTTTATTTTTTATATCCTGGATCCGCTAGTGGTCTAACCTCTTTCTTTCTAGATGCCTGTGGTTTGAGATCCACCTTGTTTTTAATCTACCCATATAAACGGACGACCTATTTGGGACCGCTGTCCCTATTTTTGAAACATTTTGTGACATTTTGGAATGTCGTCTGCAGACGCCTGCCGCATGGAAAGTGTTAACAAAGTGATACCAATCTGATAATGATATTATTCCCTATGCATGGACCTTGTATATAGTTCTAGCTTTGGGATAGGTAAGTGTTGGATGATGCTACACAGGAATAAGTCAGTAGATTAGTAGTAGTAGTGCATGGAGTCTTTACAATCATGAAATCTTTATATGACTGTTTATTATAGACAATATATGATGATGATAATGTCCAAATGTAAGCCATCACATGTTGTGTGTGGTTCAATAGTGCAGTGAAACTTTCTTTATTTTCAAAATTGGACTGATTTATAGTATCTTGTATTTCTTGCACGCAGTACTTTTCAAGTATGTGTTATGTAAGGTGGGGTTTGTGTGTGTGTGAATGTGGGTGTTGAGCATTGGTACACATTTTAACATTTATTTTCTCTTTCTTTTTGAAATGGTGTTTAGGAATCATGTGATAATCAAAGAAAGGCAAATAGTTCAATAAAATGGAAGTATACTCGGACAAGAGTATATAAATCATTGATAAAAGTGATCAACCAAGCAAGAACAGTCAATTATGCTTAAAACACCTTTCCAGGAGTATTTTTCATTCACCCAGGTCGTTTTGACATGATAAGTTATTTCACAACTTCAGCCAATTATTTTTTTTATATATAAATGTATTCATATTTTATGAATGTATTCAAAGCTGTTCTTCATAATTAAGAATTGTACAGAATTTAAGCAGAAAGGTCATAATAATGTTATCCTCTGATCTTATAAATAATTGATGTACTTGTGATTGTGTATTGATCACTCAGTATTTGTTTATTGACTAAATAGAGCACCTCAAATCAATTTGTACAACAGTTTATCATCTTCAGTGTTAACAATCACACAATTTACCAGGATACTTGTGAACAGCAAAAGGTTGTCTAGCAATACTATTTTTGCAATTGGACTGATTTTGTGTCACATTATCCCACTAATCAACAGTTAGGGCCACTTATCACCGTGGATTGGGCCAATAATATATGGCAACACTTATATTCTTGGATGTATATTACAATTATTACTACTATTCAACATAAATAGGATAACACCGAATGAAATCAAATGTTTGTGGCAGTTAACAGACTTTCCAAACACTCAGTTAACCACAATCTGTGAAAATGTGATCTTGAAGAAATTATTCTACACTATTGTTTTCAAACAACATATTGTAAATGTATTCAAATTTAGTCATTTAATTAAAACATGTTTTACAAATCTTGTATATGGCAGGATGCAATTACAATCACTCCTAGTTATCAACATATTTTCATACCCAAGACACAGTTCAATGAACCTCATACACCTCTGTACCAAGGAACTGACCCATGTTGGTATGGATACTACTTTTGTCCATCTGAATCCACAGTGTGTATTGTCTCAGTAAATGAGTATAGGGGTAATTGAGCTGTGCTATGTGGTGTGAGGTTATGAAACAATTTCTAGAGAGAAGTCATCCATGCACTGTACACTGCATAGTGTCAATTAAGTTGCTGCATTTTTGTCATGATACACAACTTACCATATTATCATAGTGGTGATTTTTGTGGCTGATAATGTATGTATGGGAGTGCCCAAGGACAAGTAAATAAATAAATAATGCTCTGTTGATCTGCTGAATCTTAAATTATATACAATGTCTCTATAGTTTTATTTAGTTCTCAGTAATATAAGCGGTGTACCATTTGTTTCTCAGGGGATGGTGCATGGAACGTTTTTGAACAAAAAAACACTTATGAGTAAATAAAACTGGACCCATCCAACTCTGAATAAGGAATACATACAAACATTTTAAAGAAAAAACGTCACTGCCAAGGGCGGCAAAAAAACCCTGAAATTTGCCTGACCCAAACTTTGATGTTCCCCCTGAAAATCTAATGGGTGCTATAGTAGATTCAGAAACTGTGGGCGCAGTACCATTTCAGGAAAGGGGGAGGGCCAGTGATTTGAAATCTTTATCTGTTTCATGACATGGTCTTAAATCACAACCAGAATAGTGACAACATTTATCATGCCTTAGTATGTATCGACTTTCTATCTACGGGGTTAGTCAAAAACTGGTTTATCCTTTATGTAATTCTGCACGGAGTTAGCCTAGCACAAAATCTGTGTTAAACTGTGTTTAAGGGTTAAAGGATTAGACAGCTTTATAACTCATAAATACATTACGCCAAGGATACACCAAAAACTGCAATAGTAGAAAAAAGCCATCTTGTTTTCAAAACCAATTTGAAATTCAAAACTTTTTAAACGTTGTAAGAATGATATATTTGTTAATTCTATGTGCAAAATTAAAGTCAATCGCCTTTTTAGTTGGTCTTTGGTAAACCTTTTTGCTGCACCACCCAATCACTGACCCAATATACTTGTTTGTCCATTTGAATATCATGCCAACAAATATTTGGAATACTTTCATTTTTATTCAAATTTGGAACATTATAAGCAATTCATAGCATGGAACATGTAAATTGATTATTTTATTTCCCATGTAAGAAAGGATGCATTAAATTCCAATTACGTCGCAAATTTACTTGAAATTTCTCATTTTAATGAGACACATTATTGCAATCTAATGCATGTTTTGGGTGTTTCGTGGACAAGCGTGTGAAATGGGTCCATGGGTAAAAATGGTTCACCAATGGTAAATGAAAAATGCGACTGACTTCATTTTTTCACATGAAATTAGTAACAAATATGTTATTTTCATAACGTTTAAAAAAAAATTAAAAATCAACTTGGTTTTGAAAACAAGATGGCTTCTTTGCACGATTGCAGGTTTTTTTACTCGCCCTGTTTATAAGAAGGATTAAATCCTAAGAAGAAATGATGATCAATATGTGTCCCTTGATAACCCTTACTCCGGTTTAGGGTTTTTGACCGGGATCACGATTTCCGAGGAAAAAAAACCCAACTAAATATCCGGGAACCTGCCGGGATTTGATCCGGGGACCCTCCGTTCTCAAGCCCCACGTCCCAACCACTAAGCCACAGCCCTCAGCACATTCGCGCAGTATACTGCGCTCACTAAATAGGCTCGGTTGACTACGTCATCGAACCGATGGTGCATGCGTTTGGAGAGGGACTTAGGATTAACATTTTTTAGCACTCAGGGGGGTTAGGGTTAAGATGGCATGTTTAAATAGCGCAAATTACCCCAGGAAGCTTTTCTGCGAATGCTTTGCTTGAAGTTCATTATATCGCAGTAAACCCAATCGCATCTAAGGATGCACCTCATTATTGGTCGGTCCATTGTGGTTTTCCTGATGTAGAATGAAATGGGTCCATGGAACATGAGACACTTTTTAAGTCGTCTTTACATACAACCTTCAGAATAGTCAATCAGATAATCAATTTAGAAAATCATCCTATTGGAGAGACTTGGAATCCCTTTTTAGTGCTTTATATTGAAGATATCTCTGGTCTTATGAAAATCAAATGTGACAGTTGCAGTGTTTCCTAGGAGAGGGTTAAACCAGGTTAAACGTAATGGTTGTCCCGATCATTACCTGTAGACCTGTAATGGTTGTCCCGATCATTTACCTATAGACGGTACGTTAGGGATTTCTGCCTAGAAAGTAGAAAGCAATTTTGGTCTTTTGTGAAAGCTCAGAAAAAAGACTCTACAGGTATTCCAGCCCTAAAAGACAGAGGCATCCTTATCTCTGACAACACCAAAAAAGCAGAAATATTGAACAACCAGTTCAAGAGTGTTTTCACAACAGAGGACATGACTTCAATGCCAGAACCCCAGCCAGTGAAATTCAGACCAATCTCAGATATCACCATCAATACTTAAATCCAAATAAGGCAACCGGACCAGATGGTTTATCCCCACGCATATTTAAAGAATTGGCACCTGAATTAGCACCCATCTTAGCATTTATTTACCAGAACTCACTAAACACAGGCAAATTACCCCAAGATTGGAAAACTGCAAACATCTCGCCAATATTCAAGAAAGGAGATCGAGTGAAGGCCAGTAATTATAGACCTGTTTCACTAACTTCGGTGGCATGTAAAATACTGGAACATGTGATCCACTCACACATAATGTCATACTTCGATGCACATAATATTTTGACACCACAGCAACACGGTTTCCGAAAATCACATTCTTGCGAAACACAGCTCATCCAAACCATTCACGATCTATCTACCTCCCAAAATAAAAGCATCCAAACAGATATAATAATAATGGACTTCTCAAAAGCTTTTGACGTCGTCGCGCACAACAGGTTGCTTCTCAAATTATCCCAATATGGCATAGATGGTAGTATTAATAGATGGATTGGAGCTTTTCTTAAAGGACGCAGACAAAGAGTTGTAATAGGAGGTGACCACTCAGACTGGGCCTCTGTGAAATCGGGTGTCCCTCAGGGGACTGTGTTGGGCCCACTGTTATTTCTGGTATACATAAATGACTTGCCACAAAATATCAAGTCAACGGTCCGTCTCTTCGCAGACGACTGCGTAATATACAGGGAAATTTCATCAACAGAGGACACCAAGACTCTCCAAGAAGATCTGGAGACACTCGCAGTGTGGGAAAAAAGGTGGCAAATGTCATTTAACGCAGGAAAATGTTATGTGCTTAGAATCCCGGCATCCAGATCACCAATAATCACAAATTACACCCTAGGTGATGCCACACTTCAAGAAACAAGGACTCATACCTATCTGGGGGTTGACATACAGCACGATCTTAAATGGAATTCCCACATCAACAGAATCACGGCATCTGCTGGTAGAACACTTGGGTTTGTGAGGCGCAACCTGTCTTCATGTACAAAAGATACAAAAATTATCGCCTACAAGACCCTGGTCCGCCCCATAACCGAGTATTGCTCAGCAGTGTGGGATCCCCACACAAATGAACTCATACAAAAAGTGGAGAAAATACAAAGAAGGGCCGCCCGAATGGTTTCAAGTAACTACAATTGGCAATCTAGTGTGTCAGAACTCATACGGGAGCTCAAATGGGAGTCTCTAAAAGATAGAAGGAAAATTAACCGCCTTGCTATCTTACACAAAGCCATGGGAGGGCACCTCGCTATCCCGGTACAAAACTACCTACACCCAGTCCAAAGGCGTACACGTCGATCTAACAAAAACAACTTCATCGAAGTGCAGTCCAGAATAGACAGCTTCAAGTACTCATATGTACCAAGGTCAATCAGGGACTGGAACGACTTGCCTGAGTCAGTAACAAACATTAAAGAACCATCACAATTCAAGACAGCAATAAGCAGTCAACTCAAAGCACAACAAAAGCTAGACTAAGAAACAACGCGCACACCAATCCCTGCTTGTTTTATCCCACCCGGGATGTTAAGCAGTACCAAAGAAGAAGAAGAAGAAGATCTGATTCTGGTTAATCAGAGGGCATGTTTATAGTCTGTTAAAGCTTAGGGTAAAGAGATATCTGAAATATCGGTTATACTTGAGTGATAAGTACATGTTTTCTCTTAGAATTGGCAAAATCATCAACACTTGCGAGATACTTTGCTGTTTTTCATCGGTTTCCGTCACACTAAATGAACATTCGGTTTCGTTGCATCTGCTGAAAAGAACAATCAGTATTCAGACCAAGTTATTATGAATTTGTAGTTGAGATTCAAAGCTTAAACTGGGTTTTTTTTCTCATAAGAATCTGGCTTATAATGGTAGGTAGGGGGTAGAACTTATTGAATGACTCTCGTATATACCATTTTATAGGCCAACGAGGTTTGTCCTATAAGGTAAGGACTTGCATATAGGTGGGGTTTTTCCATTTTTAATACTTTAAAAATTTGAATGTGTAAATGATAAAGGTCACTATATCAATGGACTCCTCCAGAAAAAAAACATGCTGATGTGGAGTAAAATATCAATCATTTGGAACATTTATACAAATGGTTAGAAGGGAAATAGGGCTAACTATTTTCCCGAGCGCCAATCACCCCGAACACGAAGAGTAGCCACCGAGGGAAGATAATATAATGATCTGTTGCCCTGATAATTCATGTAGTATTTTGTTTTCCAGTGTTCATCATTTTAAAAAAAAGTTTTTGCTTAGGAATATACCTCACAAACTGACCAATAAATCAATGTTCTTTATGAAGCAACTTCAAAACCCACTCATTTTGTAGTATTGCAGAGTTGATAGTGATGAACATGTTGCAGAACAGAGCAGAATCGAACACCTTTTCCTTTTAGTGTTATGCTATTTCAACTTTCTAGCTTCCAGATACTACAAGCTGATCTGCAGAATCTACAAAACTGACTGCCAATAAATGTTCATCTAAAAAAGAGACGCATTGTATGCTTACAAAACGATGTCAATTGGATTTTGAAAATACGTCATTCAATTATTGATTTCTCAGTTTGTGATCCATATTACTCGAATTTGACTATGAGATACTCTTTAATGTGAATAATTTAGGTGATTTTTCTTAGGGGTGAAGTCCTAAGCAAAAATGTGTTGCTTTTTATGATACACCCTGTATAACACTTCACTGTGTGAGTGACTCTGGAGAAAGGGTGCAGGAAAATTGCCTTAGCACCTTTTGTTCGAATTAGCCAATAACATTTATATTTAAATATGGGGCAATGATAATTTATGGTCCTCCAGTTGAATATTTATCTACCTATAGCGGGATAGGTGAGCAAATGAGACGCGCTAATTGTTACGAAAAAATAATAAATGATGTTGGAAATTTTGATTAAAACAATAGGCCTAAACTTAACTAAACGATCAAAATAAACTAAAATATTATATAACTTTTCTTATTTAGAGCTAATAGTGTATTTCATCATGAATAGGCCTAAATGGTTTTCCGTCTCGAGAACTATTAATTTACAAACTATAACTTATAGGTCACTCACAGGTTCGAGTCCCGCACCGGCTAGTGTCCTTGCTTTTACAGTTGGGATATGATAAGTCGAGGCTTGTTATGTTTGTTTGGGTTGTGGAAGTAGTTATCTGCCTCTCTGTTATTTGTAACTTGTAAGAAGTTAATCGTATTCATCCCTAAACACTTTCCACGCGGTAGGCAGCTGCGGACGACATTCCAAAATGTAAAAAATGTTTTAAAAAAGTCAAAATTATTGAATTTCATTACCATACCATATGTGGAATCACCATGAAAATGTATTGACATAAGTACAAAAACATGCCTGGGATTGGTTCAGTAATCCTTGAGATAGACTTTGAAAATTGTGAAAGGTTTCTGAAAAATCTGTTTGTGTATGGTAGAAATAATATCCACGTGGAAAGTGTTAACACACGATGCCATTCTATTTAAACCCCATAGTAGCATGTCCGACATTGTAATGTATACTAACTTCCTACCAGTGGCGGATACAGATACACCCCCCCCCCCCCCCCCCCGTAACATTTTTCACAATATACCTTTAACGTGTACGCGCGCCCCGTAAAATTTGACAATATACCTTTTTTGTGTACCTTTTTCAGAGATATAGGTAGGTTCCGTTGGTACATTTGCCACTTGTACCATGCGATGTTTTTTATGTTTTTTGCCGGTTTTGGGACAACCACATCGCTACCCCCCCCCCCCCCCCCCCCCCCCCCACTTAGCAGAATTTCACGAGCTGACGGCAAAAAAATTGGGGACCTTTTACGATTTTTTGGGTTTCAGCCCCCGTAAATTTTAATCCTGGATCCGCCACTGGTAGGCTACGCACTATGCTCGCACACTGAGTTGCCGACAGATATAGGCCAAGTTGTCAAATGTAGTGCGGATATTTTCACAGGGATTTACATTTAACTCATTTGATTCAGTTTTATAACGCGATTTCTTTACCTCTCTGTCGTACACGTTGGGCCTATTATACTTTAAAAAACGAAAGCGAGAGATTTGCACTTACCATGCTTACGGCGGCAGCCTGAATTAAACGGCAATGAACTCATATCATAAGATGTGAAGTTTTAAAGACGAAGCAGGCAAGGGCGGAAATTTCTTGTTAGGTGTGGGGGGGATGATAAGTTTTTGCCCCTAAAAAATTAAATTTAGCTGGTACCATCCAGGCGGTGCGCAGCACCGCACTCCGGCTCGGACAGGGGGAGTCTGAGGGGGATGTGCCCCCCTCAGAAGTAGAAAAAATTTCAATTTTCAAACTCATTTGGTGCGATCTGGTGTATACTTTTGACGAATATTGTATTGAAAAGCCATCGCTTCATTTTCAATAAATATTTTGTTTTTTATCAATGAACAAAAGAAGTTGAGCATTTTTTATACTGATATATTCTTGATTTTAGTATAGATGGTTTAAAAGCTCCAACAGGGGGGGGGGGGGGGTGGGGGGGGGGGGGGGTCTGAGGGGGGATGTGCCCCCTGAGAAGTAGAAAAAAAATTCAATTTTCAAACTCATTTGGTGCGATCTGGTGTATACTTTTGACCAATATTGTATTAAAAGGCCATCACTTCATTTTCAATAAATATCTTGTTTTTTATCAATGCACGAAAGAAGTTGAGCATTTTTATACTGATATATTCTTGATTTTAGTATAGATGGTTTAAAAGCTCCAACAGTGGGGGGATATACCCCCCTGAGAAGTAGAATTTTTTTCAATTTTCAAACTCATTTCGTGCGATCTGGTATACTTTTGACCAATATTTTATTGAAAAGCAATCATTTTATTTCTGATCAATATTGGCTTTTTAAATAGGCAGATTTAGGCCTATACCAGAAAGAAGTTAATTAGTTACCTCCAAAAGATGGATTCTTAACGTACATACGCGTATGTATCCTAACCAACGTACAATAAACTCCAAACGTTCTTATGTCCCTCCCTCCCTCTCTTTTTCCTTTTTTTTCCTCCTTTTCCCCCTTTTTTTTTTGGTAGATGTGAAAAATCAGGGGGGGGGATGATTACATTGACCATCCCCCCCAGGTCAAAAAGTGTGGGGGGGGGGGGGGGATAAATCCCCCCCATCCCCCCCGGGATTTCCGCCCCTGGAAGCAGGGACTAATGGTCAGGGCGTAACCAGGTGGCAGAGAGTGGGCGATGTAGAAATATTTCCCCCAGAAAAAAATGCCATCTGGTGGAAACAAATAGAGTGTAGCTCGTGTGCGAGCAGAATATTTTTTCATTTACCGCCCCCCCCTGTTGTCTATACCCCCACCCGACGGTACTATCAATATAACCCGTATCCTAAACCATTTGTATTACATTATTGGCTATGACTATCTTTTTTTCTTCTATGTACCATTTCGCCTCAAAATTGAGATGCATATAAGAGCTTTGTTGCAAAAGGGCCACCAGACCACCTCGACATGTTACTCATTTTGCATTAGTGAATTTGTATTGACAGGATGCCATGATTAATCAAATTATTGTATGGCTGTGTTCATTACTGTTTCCATGACTTGGATTAGTGCATCTATGCACGCCAGTTGAGGCACCAACCAATACAAGCCAACACAAGTGGATGTAGGCCCTTTTGCAAAACAGCTCTTCAATGATTCGAGCTACTTATGTGACTAATTTAAAATTCCGGACTCGTTCGGGAAATGTTTTAACTTGAAAAAATAATGCAAAGAGATTAAAAGCAAGATATACCAACTGGGTGTGGGGAAACAGGCAATGAATGACAAGAAGGGAGAATAACACGATAAAACAGAGACTAACCATAGGCTAACACACGGAATTGCTGTGCAATAAAACAACAAAAATATAACGTAACAATATAAAGATCGACGTTTCAAGTGGATATAGCACTTCATTAGAGACAAAATATCAACACAAAAGTGGTAAGAATTATAAAGAAGATAATCAACTACACAAGTTCACCACTATAATTATAATTATCTAGTAATGTGACATTTATAATGTTTCGATGGGTATCCGCGATTACTTGTTTTACCAATACGAGATGGCAAAAGGAATTCGTGACCAGCGTCGTCTGGGTAAAACTTTAAATTGATCAGCAGTGCCCTCTTGAGGTACAAAACTTTTTTAAAGTCCACTCGACCTTTGACCCGATGAACCAGGAAATTGATGCGGGAAATTCGGGGTACCGAGTGAGTCATGCAGATAGGGGTTCATTTCCCTGCAAATTTCCTTCTTTTTTACCCACCGACACATTTTCTGGGGAACAGTGGAGTACCGTATCTGACGACTGCACCTCTACAAAAATGAAATTTGAACGCAAAACGACTTCAAAGTGACGATCGCTCATGCTTTTGTACCCGTCGACCGGAGTGTTTATTTTTATTTTAGCTTTTTTGAATACAATTTAACTGTGCGATGTCAGTAGTGTTTGTTAAGCAAAGGAAGTCTCTTGTACAAACTTACCAGTTGACAGTCAGGTCACACTAGACTTTCATGGATGGTGCGTAACAAATTGACAAGACAAACGGACAAGTGTTGACATTTTAAGGTTTGAAGCGAAAATTAGGCAAAATGGTTGATTTTATATAAATTTGTTAAAAATAATTGATTTGAAACTTGTCAATCATAAACATGCCATGACTGACAGTTTGTATGCAAGACTCGTACAAATGCCCACATTAACAAGGAAAGAAACCATTTTTTATGATAAAACTGTCAATTTGTCAATTGTCATAGCGTACTTGATACTGATAGTCGGCTAATTGATTGTAAGACGTAATTACAAACAGGAAAACAACATAATGGCTTCTACTCGGCAGGATGAACGACAACCAGGTTTGTACACATTGTTCAAAAAATGATTATTTGGTGATTACGTTCATGCTACTAAAACCTTTTAAAGGACATTTCAATTAAAGTAAGCATGCTTCAAGATTCAATGTGGCCAAGTGTTTTGAACTCGCTCGCCACTTTCTCGTTACATTTCCAGATTTTTACATTTTACACCATCTGATCAAATTAGCATATCGCAATAACTACTTGCTCTATATCCACCTTTTTTTGGTGGCAAGTTCAAAACGTGTGGCTGCATGTATACAAGAGTTTTGATATGCAATGTGCGATTCCACGGTAACACTGTAACATGCGTTATGTTTAAGCGCGCCATTCTTTATTCTCTATTCCCTAGCTGTAGAGTAATTTGAATGAAGTTTTATCTTTTGTATTGTAATACCCAATACTCAAGGCTAGATAACACCAACATGGAAGATTAGCTGATGTTAAATGTGAGACTGAGACCACTGCAAATATCGGTTGCAAGCGATAAACAATTTCCCAACTTTGTTTTGCTTAGTATGCTACACGTTGACCTTTGATAAAAATCATTCTGCACATGCTCAGAATCCGATTGAACCCTGACATTGGTTGAATGGGCCATGTTTGTAAGTGTGCTACTAAAACTAACTAATCTATTTGCTTGTGACTATTGTAAGAGGTCTAGAATAATAACAATAATTTAAGGTCTGCTTTTTTTGTAATATTGCAAAATACTCAGTAACACGTGTCACGGTAACACTCGTTGCACTTTGTCCAGCCATAATTTACTAGCATTTGATAACTTTATTTAAATTTTAAATTAAAAAGAAATCTTGACGTTGACAATTGAACTACATGTAACAATTAAAAATAGAGGTTTTAGCACATTTTTCCTGATTATGATTTTGGTAACATGTGTTACAATTTTTTGATGGCTCATTGTGAAGTGGTGGTTAGGCACATGGAAGTTAATGTTATTGTTTTGTTACTGTAAAATTTGTTACAAACCATAATGAGGCAACTTTTTCATTATTCATTATTCATTATTTTGCAGGATTTCAAATGTTCAAATAACAGTAATTTCATTTACATATAGCGCGCTCTATACCAACTTCTCTATACCTGCCAATATTGTGTCAACTCAAAACACCACTCTGCACAACTTATACACAGATTTGTATTTAACAAAATTTATTCAACCATTTTTCAGGTATTTATGGTTTTATGATTTATTTAAAAGGAACAATATATTTTTGTACAATATATACAAAGTAATGAACTTTTTTGGGATTTTGAATCTCAAACGCGGGCAAAAAATCATAACGCAGGCGGGTTATGGGAAACTTAACATTGACAATTTCATGTGCCTTATGAAATTATCTGATTGTTTACTATTTTAACACAGGGCCTTACTTGTAGGATTAAAATTATAAGTGGCATTAATTAAAACCAAATTATCATTAATTAAAACCAAATTATTTATTAGGCAATATATTTTAATAAGTGCTGTTCAGGTAACCCGTGTTACCATTCTCGAAGCAAATAAGTCTGCTTGTTTTTAGTTTATAAACAATAGCTTAACATTGTAACATTTTTTCCCTAACCCTGGCATGTGCTTTGAGCGATATGAAGTTAGAAAAAAAGAAGTGTTTCATTGATAGCTATAGTGTAAAAACGCTGTTTTATTTTAAACAACATTTTTGCTGTGTTGAAGAAAGATGCCCTTTTGACTTTTGTGGACAAAGTCACAAAATAGCGATGATTTTTGCACATTCAGATTGAGACCTTCACATATTCTCAAGCGAGTGATTGAGCTCTGGGACATGTTCATTGTCTTGCATATCAATTGAAAGCTGATGTGTTCAACATTCTATTGATTCCAAATTTGTAGCTATTACTTGTTACAGAGCTCGGCCAAGTGCTTGAGAATGTGAAGGTCGCAATCTGAATGCTAAAATCATCACTTTGTTGTCCTCAAAAGTCAATAGAGCATCTCTCTACAACACAGCAAAAATGTTGTTTAACAGTTTTAAACAACGAGGTTCTTCAAATACCATGCTTAAACAGGATTTGCGTATTCCAAAATTTGTTTAAGCAGGGTACTTGAACATCGCCAGTTGTTGGGTACTTGAACATTGCCAGTTGTTTAAAGGTTTTAAACAGTGTTTTACAGTGTAGCTGTCAATGTAACAATTCATTGAAGAGTTGTTCTTTTGAGCTCGAGATAGTGGTGAATTTAGCACGTTTTGAATGAGACCTCCTCACATTCTCAAACAGGTAGCTAAGCGCTGAAACAAGGGATTGTTACGAATGAGGTAGCGCTGGAAAGAGGAACACATACAGCTTTTTATTAGTATGAAACACAATATGAATATATCACAAGATATTTGGAAAATTGACGATTGATAACAATTTCCTAACTTTTTTTGAGCTCAGTTTAAAGTTAGAGCTCTCAAGATTATTTTAAAAACCTAATCTGTTATCTGTACAACAATGATGTGAATTAAAATTCTCAGCATCTGTAAAATAGCATCTGTAAAAGTATAGCTGTTTTATCATTGGTCAAAATAGGTTCCTCTAAAGCCCATTGGACAGTGTCCAAAATCGGAACCGATATGCCAGAGTTTATGAATCTACTAAATAGTAAACTGTAGTTAGTACTAATGAAGTGGTATACACAATGTATCACATAAACATCAAGTTTATTTTCATTGTCAAAGTTCAAAACATAAAGGCTTTAAAAGCCATACAAATTTATAAATTCCTCACCGGAAAATGAGCTTTGTATGCTTAATTTGGTGTGTCCTGGTGCGCGTTTGGTAAAAACACGTCGCTTAATGGTAAAATTTGGCCGTGCACGGTTGTACTGAATTTTGTGTACAATTATCATTTTCATGCATATATACGAGGGTCATTCAATAAGTTCTACCTCCTCACTCATAACATAGCTAATATGAATGTCAGCCTCATGGCATTTGTCATGATTATAGCTCTAAATCATAGCTACACATTTATAGAAAATCATAATTGAGATCTTTATCGCTTTTGTTATGATGATGCTGTCAAAGGCAGGGAGAGATTTTGGACAACGGACACAAAAAATTACCTTTAAAATAAATTAATGTTATTCAGTGGTTTTTTCGTATGTATGGTTATAAATACAAGAGCAGGGTTTGAATACTAATAATTGAAAACAATAAATTATATCTGAATATATTAAAGTAGTATGTATAGATAATATTGTAAGCAATATAAATTCTTGTAGGCTTGCAATTAGGCCTTAAAAAAAAGAAGGTTTGATTGGCGTAACCCGACCGACCCTATTTTAACCACCGACCCTAAACATTTTTTTTTTTTTTTTTAGTGTGAGAAAAAGAAAAAAACCCAGTGAAAATGTGTATTTGTGCCATTTGTCTATGTCTGTATGGTATATATGTGTGCTGGTATATAACATTTCATAGACGTTTTATAGATTTAGAAAGAAAAAAAAAATTCCAACCTACCTACCCTATTTCTTTTCCTATGTTACGCCAATCAAACTTTTGTTTTTAGGCCTTAGTGTAATATCAACTCAAAAGGTATTGCTATGCATATTTTTCTGTTTTTTCATCCGTTTGTCACACTAAATGAATGTTTGGTTTTCACTACATCTTCATAAAAATTCAGCCATTACTCAGATCAGTTTAGACTGAATTTGTAGCTGAGGTTTCAAACTACAATTGTGTAATATTTCATTCATAAAACTGGCTTATATATTAAGAAAGTTATGAGGTAGGAGGTAGAACTTATTGAATGACCCTCGTATAGATACATGTGTTTTGTATGTGTGTGCCTTGTTTTGAGAACAGCCTTTACCATACCCTCTAGATCACACGCAGCACGCGCAGAACGCAAGTTGTCGATTGGTGATGCACAACACTGAAACATGATTTAATCCCGTTCAATAACGACTAGGGATTTGCACGCCATTTCATGAATAAACAATGCAAATAAGAACACATTTTAATGCCGGTCTACGGTACTTCATTATTAACAATTTCATTCAATTTTCAAAAAAACTAAAATGGCAAACTAACCTATAATTAAAATTAAGTTCCTGTAAGTTTCAAAATTTGATGAAAACAGTTGGCATGGTCGTTCCAAAAACAACACACATTGCGACTACGATCGTGTATCGCGTGATAACATTATCCGCGTGGTGCGGGCACGATGGTTGCCCATAGCAGCGTTATTTAACTCTAATCGACAACGCTTCGCTACTGTATTTAAGGTATGGGGGAGTTGTTGAATAAATCAGTGAGTCATTTCAGGTTTAGTGTTTACCAAAAGAATTGGCAAAATCTCTCAAAAATGAGGGGAACTTATGGATCTCAAGGAAACATATGGGTCGGTTTTCTGCCTAAAATGCAGTCAATTTTATAGACAAATGTCATCATACTTGTGGCAAATCCTTAACATAAGTACATGGATGTATGTGTGGGTAGTCCAACCCTCTACCTATAGGGCCATGTGTGGGTAGTCCCACCCTCTACCTATAGGGCCATGTGAAGAAATGTCCTTCTATAGAACTGAAGGTATGGAAGGTAGAAACAAAATTGGGAAAAAAGACTAAAAGAAAAGAAAAGAAACATAAGAGGTATGAAAAGTCACCGTAAAAGTTGTTTCCACCAAAATACTCCTATGACCTTTCAATGACAGTGTTCACTTTTCAGGCTCTGCTCTCCAGTCTCCACTCTCCATAAAATGATGCAATTAGCTATTTATGTGTTAACTGGATCCAATTCATAACCTATACATTATGTACTGACTCATGGTTACTGGTAGGGTCTCTTGGCCATGGTTTGACCTGAATCTGTTAGTCATGGATTTTAAAACTGCACATGGCACTCTAGTTAACCTTATAAGTCTAAGTCAACCATGCTCTTTGTGGGTGGGGGTGGGGGGGGGGGGGGGGGGGGGGGCAGTTGTCTCTTTAGTTAAGTGCTTCATATATAAATTAACAATACAGAGAGTGTCCCCACCCCCCCCCCCCCCCAAAAGGTTGTGAGCCGAAGAATTTTGAAATAGAGCAAACTACCTATTTATACATTGAAACATATCTGAAAAATGCTACTTTTTAGATGACTTTAATTACTACTAATACAGTGACAACAGTTTAATCTGCAATGTAGACAAAGTTATTTGCAACCTTTTGAGATAAATACAATTATGTGTAAGCACTTTTTGTAAACAGTCTCATTGATTAGCTTAGAAATCAGCAATCTGTCACAGTGATTTTTTACTTCAGATGGGTCTAGCCAACAAATGTCATTGTCAAAAAGGTCACATTATTTACAAAGTTTTAGTTCTCCAATCTAAAATACTAATCCTACCAGAAAATCAGGAGGGGGGGGGGGGGGGGGGGGGGGGGGAGGGGAGAAAAAAGGTGGGGATACCATTTCAGACCAAATGAGGTGTGGCTTGAGCTGCTTGGGGGGGGGGGGGGGGTGGCGTGGGAGATAGGGGGGGGGGGGGCAATTTGCTGAACTTGAACTTATGTACAGAATTTGACATATGTCTGTAATTTGTTCAACAATTTTTAAGAACCAGTATAGGTAAAATTTACATTATTGACTAAAACTTGGTAGAGGCCAAAAAAAAGAAGAAGCTTGTTTCCAGTAGCCAGCCTGAAAAGTCAAATGCGTTTTTGTAGTCAGCCTGAAAAGTCAAATGCATTTTTTTTTTGTTGTTGCTCAAATTCATAGCATAGATTCACTTGAGATTGTTTTATTTAGTCAAATATGTGCATTTTTGTTACTCTAATGCTCGCTAAAATGTGATATTCGCCGTGGATTTTCACTTTCGTGTTTACCATATGTCGCTAATAGCCATCTTGAAACATGTTGGACACAATTTCGTCAAAAGATAGCACCCTAACATTACAATATTTGTTCCCGTTTTTTCTATTAAAAAAATTAAATGCGCAAGAATCAAGCGTCTCAATGAAATGCGTGCGCACTACTGAAAAAACTTGGTTTTTTTACTTGTTAAATAGGTATGTTGATTATTTTAGCCAGTTTAACAAGGACAGTAATTTAGTGGTTTGAGAAATTAGCAGCTTGAGGTAAATGGTGCTAATCATGGTTTATCTTTGTTGTTAGGGGGGAAATTTGGTATCAAATTATGCCTAAAAGATTAATCTTATTGCCTATCTAGCCTGTTTGGTTAAAAAAATTGAATGTTACTCAAAATGACATAAACAAAGTGTTATACTTTCTTTTGTTGAACCCTTTATGAGGTCAACGTTCATCTATCAAGGTCAAAGTTCAGTTGTAAAACAAGCTGAAAAAATTACAATTTCTTTTTCATACAAACACAGATCACAACCAAACTTGTATCATATATGCAACATGGCAACCTCCATACGTCAATGAGGTCAAAGGGCACATATCAAGGTCAAAGGTCATCTGAGGTCAAGTTGTAAAATAAGCTGAAAGCATACAAAAATGACATTTCTTTTTCATACAAAAACTAATCAAGTTGTAAAACAGACCGAAATATTCAAAAATACAAAGAATTATTGGAACCATCCAATTGCAAATATAATTATGTTTTGAGGTGTCCAAGTGTGGTGTAATATTGGATCCAAAACATAATAATGATAAAATTGGATGATTTACGCCCTATATTGGTCTCGCTATGAGTTTTAAGATATTGGGCGAGACACATTTTTAATAACTCATAGCTCGACCGATACATGTGACACGTCACATCAAAAGGGGGGCACTTGGCGCATGCACTGAACAGCAAACTGTGCTACAGCCGGTTTAAGTCGGAATATCGAGGAAATGGTCCGGACATAGAATATTTTTTCTTCATCGGATTACTTTTCCCTAATGTCTTTAAAATCATCACAAATAATTTTTATATCTACTACATGTAACTGACCAAAAACTGTCATTGTCTTTCACCATGTTCAATTATTCAAGTAAGTGTGCAATAAGTTCCCCAACTTTAAAGCCTGTTTTCTCTTATTGTATTATTTCCCAAAGCTGTTACATGAGCGGATGCTTAAGAAGCTTTCACACTTGAACGGATGCCGATTTGGATAAACAATGCATTAAAATAAATGTTAGATTATTAGGTAACTGGCTTTACTAATACATAAAAATCTTAATTTTGATTTCTGAAGCCAAGCGCCCCCTTTTGATGTGATGTGTCACATAATGGGCTCAATCTATCCAATTTGATATAAAACTTGATTCATAGCTGCAACATGAAAAACTTTATATAAAATCATTGACTTCAAGATGTTCACTTATCTACCCTTAAAAACGGACGACCTATATCAAACCGCGTGTGTATTTTTTGCCTCAGTTTTCTGTCAGGGGTGGCAGACCCTCTGGCTAGGCTACGCCACTGCAGTGAAGGCCCCTGTTTAAGCTGGAGTTCTACTTATTCCAAAGTTTAAGGAAGTATTACATAAATGTCCATTACATAAATGTGTACTCTGGTATGTCAACAAATCAACAATTAAGCAAACACAAGGTAGTATGTAGTTCTTGATCTTATCTTATCAACAAAACTAGATCCTTCACTCTACATACTGGACTGAGAAATATTTATACATCAAATTTTCACACATTTTCTGTATTATAATAATCACACAAATAAGGTTTCTAAAGTGTATGATCTATGAAAAGCAACCAAAATGTTTAACTTATCAACACACCATAGTGTTTTACATGGGATTTGGGAATGTGCCAAAATTGTAAACTAAAAAATGAGCACTTTTTACAGCGCTATATAAGATAACAGATTTGGTCATGTTGAGCAATATAGTGACCGTTGACGGGGAAATCCCTGTCATTTGATACATGCCACAATTGTATTTATTTTATATCCTTCCCTCTTTATGAATGTTATGTATGTTATTACTGTGCATGTTGTAACCTAATGTCAGCTGAATTCATATAAATCACTATGAAACACTTCCTCTGTGCAAGCAATTTCACTTCATGATCCCATGTGCATAAATTCATATGCACAGCAAAAAAATCTTTCAAATAACCTACACATCAGCACAAAAAATGTTAATTGCAGTCAAAGTGTGTATTACATGTAGGTTTTGTGTAGAGATCCATGTCTATGTGATATACCCAGCGTAGGCCATCATATTACTGATAGATAATCATTAAGCAAAACTTATATAATTGGCCCCATTCAAGATGTTGGTATGTTTTCATATATACCAGGGTCATTCAATAAGTTCTACCTCTTACTTCATTACTTTGCTATTATAAAGCCAGGCTTATGAAATATTCCACTGTTTTAGCTTTGAATCTCAGCGACAAATTGATAGGAAATTCTTAATCAGCTAAGAAAGTTTAAGCAATCTCATTGGTTCTCAGAGAAATCGGCGACATCTAGATGAGACAACTAAACACGGGGAGGTGGGGCCTACGTTTTAACAGTGCACCCGACCTTCACAATGCGTGGTTTGCTCCATAACGCGCACTTCTGCAGTGCGTCTTTAGCGCTTTTGTCTTTAGCGCTTTTCCTGCGTTTATGCCGGCGCCGCGGCCGCGACGCTTACGCATGGTTTACTCATCGCATGTGATTGGATGGAATGTTTGTGGGGTTTTCGATCCTAGCAGGGGTAAAAGTTGTAAAATGTGGACAATAAAATGTACTTATTTCTTTGATAAATGGTTAAAGTATGATTGTTTAAGAATGAGAATAAAGGTATTGATTTTAGACCGTACCTGTGTTATATTGTCTGACATAAATGCATTCGATAGTATTATTTTTTGCGTAGCAACAACTCCGCCTGTGGCGTCGTTGTTCTACTTAAAATAATACTATCGTCCGCATTTATGTCAGACAATATAACACGGGGACGGTCTAAAAACAATACCTTTATTCTCTAATTTGTCTGAATACTGGTTGTACTTTTTTGAGATGTCATGGACCGTTGATGATCGTGAGTCATCAATCTTCAAAGCTGATGATAATTGGTGGTACATATTAAAACGTTTGGGGCACTTCAAATCAACTACTAAACGCAAAATTACTATTGTACAATTTCTTTTGTTAACCCACCCCAAAACATTCGGAAACTCTGGCCGTTTACAATTAAATTGTCATAAATAAAAAAATACAGTTTGGAACACCCAATAATCGATATCAGAGTGAAGCTAAGAATATTCTCTCTCAAAATATTTTATTTTCAAGCACATAGATATTTATCTGTGTCAAATTTCAGGAAAAACACACGCTGTTTCGTGCGTGAAACCTTGTGTAACACTGTTTTTGAGATTTTTTAGGGCCACACTGTGTTCTTCTGTCGTCTTAAAAACGAATGAGAGCAGCCTACCACCATAATAATTGGGTCTCAGATAAAGATAATTAAATTTCCCAGCTGCACATGTAAAATTTAATCTGATATATTTAATCCAATAAGGAGGACCGCAAATAACATTTAAAGGGTCAGAGGGCAAATTTTGTATCTGGCCAGGCTCCCGTTAAGGAGGTGAACTGTATGGTACTACTAGTCTCTAAAAATGTCTTTTCATTTTTACGCGCTGTTGATCACGTTAGCATTGTTATGGGAGAATACTAAAGCTATGCATACAGTTTTGAAGTGTGTTCTTGTGCTTTGTTGTTTAGTCGGGCGTATAGTCTTCAGATAAAAACAGTTTGATGGTCGACCAAAATGTACGTATTACGTGCTAATGGGTTATCCAAGATGGCCGCTTGAGAGATGGGTTATCCAAGATGGCCGCTTGAGAGATGGGTTATCCAAGATGGCCACCAAAGATAGTCTTCAGATAAAAACAGTCTGATGATCGACCAAAATGTACGAATTGGTCAAGTTTAACCGTTCTAAATTTCAGATATATCTCTTTAACAGACTATAAACAATAAAGTGACTGATTTGTTAGGGAAATATGTCCTTTGATTAGCCAGAACCCGATCAGGACAATCATTAAGGGGGCTGTTAAGTCTCAGCGCAGGGATGTACTTTCGCGACATCCTGCCTGCGAGAATCCAAATGGATTCTCGCAGAATATTTTTGCGAGAATCCTTTTTTACTGAATTTAAATTCCGTATTTTAAACATTTATTGTACTATCGTATACTTAGAAAATAATAGTACACAAGTTCATCAAACACTTAGTTTACACACAAGTTAACATGTCATCTTTAATGTGTATCTTTTTCTTTTCTTTCAGGTAACTGACAATATATATCTGCACAGCAGATTTCAAAAACCAACTAAGAACAATCATCATTTTAATTTCAACTTGAACAGTTTAGAGTCAAATACCAGTCATCTAAGGTCCTCTTTTGAAGTTAGAAAAAAGAAGAAGAAAAAAGTTAAAAAAATCCACCTGGATTCACGCGGAAGTGATTTTACGCGAATCTTCACGCGAATCGATTCGCGGATTCGCGCCGAAAGTACATCCCTGCAGCGACACCCTCCGTAAAACTGCCGTAACTTTTTCATTATTCAAATAATCCATACATTTTCTTGAAGGGAAGGGTTCAATAATTCTAACCATAAACATAAATAATGTCCTAAAAAAAACTATTTTGGAGAAAGTCATAAAAAACCTGAATTTTGACCAGTTTTTATAGTTCTTTCAAGGTAACCAAAAAATATTTTCTGAAAATGTGTCCATACAATTTTTGTATTCTTTTGTATTCTCAGGTTCCCTTTTTGTTGTTTTGATATTTGAAATATTTTTTTATTTATTGACCGTAACAAACTTTCCACAAAATGATCCGAAAAATAGGAAACAGGCCAAAAGCATGCGCTTTCCTACATTACATTGATGGAATTGTGTCCATAGTATATATAAATAAGTACCCCAAACTTGGTGTTGAAATATCATCCAGTACTGAAATTTTCAAAATATTCTTGAGATGCAAAATTCCACCTTACTTTTAAGTCAAGGTACAAATGTAGTTGAATTGTGATAGCAACTTGATTTATAGGGCTGCAAAAACTTTTGAAAGTTGTATCGCAGTTGATGATTTTTAGGGTGAAAATTGCGATGCGATACGGGAAATTTGCAGGTCTGATCATATCCATTATTTTTCTCCTGAGCAGTGATAACATGTCATTGTGTCATTAATTTCTATCTTAGATAGTAATATTTGCATGAACTATAATAGACCTATAATAGCCGGCCGCACACATTTAACATACAAAAACAGAATTAGTAATTCATGACCAGTCCCTAATACGCTGTTGTTTGACCCGGCCTAACTGTTTGTCAAATGTTGATTATAAATTAATTAATAAATATAAGAAATCTAATTGTTCTTCAACATTTTGTTTCAAATCCAAGAAAATAAATTATAACAATAACATGTTTTTCAAAATATATGCTCCCTAAGTATTGACTGACCAATCCGTAAATGATTTAATTGATATTTGTAATTTATAGGAAATGTTAACAATATTCCCTTTAATAATCATGCAAAATCTCATTAACATGGGACATTTGGTTATAAAGTTATAGCCAAATAAAATTCTTAGAACCTTTTGTATCCCCCGTAAGAGTGATCTTGATATCAAGCTCACTATCTGTGTTTTATATTCTTCACTTTTTTGTTGTTCTTTGTTCATAGACTTAATCCTTTGTGTCCTGTTAAATTGTCTGTCTAATACCTAGTGTGTCAAAACCAAGTAATTAAGTAATTTGTTTTGTATCTTCTCGCCTACCTTTCACTCTTCTCTGATTATCTTTCTTTTATCTCTCTACATTTCCCATTTGAACAATCTTTATGTACTACTGTAATATATGCAACAAATATATTTACCTATGCTCAACTTACATTCGTTGTCAATCGTGCAACTCCAAACATGCCCATGTAAAGTGTATCAACCGGTCTCACCACAACTTCAATAGCTGGAGCTGTTCTAGTTGTCCCAGCTCACCAACCCTCCCTTTTAACCATTTTTTGCACAATGATGACTTCTTCGCGGCACTATCCAACTTCTTCTCCGACACCAAAACTAACATTGCCAAACTTAACTCATTATGCTTTAACCCACTACTAACCGATCCGATCTCAGATCAGACATGTGATCACCCGTCACTACTATCACTCCGCAACCTCTCTAACCACGAGTGCAATTACCATACAGATGATAGCCTCAACAACATCAAGCTCACAAATGATCCAAATTCGCTATCAATGCTTCACTTCAACTGTCGTAGTATCTCCAATGCACATGAGCACATCTCTACTTATCTGCACCAATTGAAACACCAATTCTCACTTATTGCCTGCTCTGAAACATGGCTTACTCACAATAAATCCCCTCAATGTGACAACTACAACTACATCGAAGGTCCACTGACTGGTAGAGGACGTGGAGTATGCATGTACCTTAGATCAGATATGAAGTACAACTCCACTGATTTTACTCTGGGACCAGAAGCAGACTCACTATTCATTGAAATCACCATCAAACACTATAACACTACTAAAAATATCATTGTCGGGGTCATCTACAGACTGCACGAGCACACAATTAACAACTTTAACACTAACTGGGAAGCACTCCTTAACAAACTTAAAGCAACAAACAAGGACGTCTACATCCTTGGAGACTATAACATCAACTTACTCAACTACAATACAAACCCGCACATTAACGACTTTATAAATACCTCACTCTCTAACTCGTTCATTCCTAAAATTGACAACCGACTCGTATCACACGCACCAGTGCAACTATCATAGATAACATCATAACTAACTCCACCGACATGAACTCAACCACAGGCATCCTGGTCACCGACATCTCTGATCACTTTCCCGTATTTCACATCACTTCTCACCGAAACACACAACGCATGACACCACCCTCACGTAAAAGAGATTTTGTGAACACAACACCTCACTCTTCAACACAAAACTGCAAGGGGAGACATGGGAGACCACCATCAACTCACCTGATCCCGACACTGCTTACAACAACTTCATCAATATTTACACAAAGCACTACAACTCTTCATTTCCACTCAAACGTTCATCAATGAAAAAGAGCGCATACACACGTAAACAACCATGGATCACGAGTGGAATTGTAAGATCAATCAAACACAAGCAAACACTCTATTTGAGTTACCTCAAAAAGAAAACACTGCAAGCTGAGGAGAGGTATAAAAAATACAAAAACAAACTAACTCACATTATTCGACTTGCAAAGAAAACATATAATACTGACCAACTTCACAAACTCAAGCACGATCTTACAAAAACATGGAAGTTCCTGAACACAATCATTGGCCGGAAACGCAAAGACAACACATTACCGGATCACTTCACTCACAGCGACACAATCCTCACTGATCCCAATGACATTACTAACAAATTTAATGATTATTTCACAAACCTTGGTAAAAATCTGGCTAATAAAATCCCTCCTGCGGACAAACCCTTCACCGCTCACCTCACAAATAGCCCACTAAACTCATTCTTCTTCAACCCAATCACTCTTCAAGAACTGCATGACCTGCGTCACCTTCTTAAATCAGGTAAAAGCTCAGGCACAGACAACATCGATCCCGGAATTGCTAACAAATCATTTGATCACATCACAACACCTCTTCTGCACATCTTAAACCAATCACTACTCACGGGTATTGTACCACACAAACTTAAATCTGCAAAAGTCATCCCTGTCTTCAAAAGCAAAGACCAGCACAGCATAACTAACTACAGACCTATTTCCGTATTGCCACCCTTCTCCAAGATTCTTGAGAAAATAGTCCACACCAGATTATATAATTTCCTGGACAAAAACAATGAACAATACGGATTCCGGTCAAAACGGTCAACCTACATGGCACTTCTTGAACTCACTACTAACCTCACACATGCACTCAAAAAGAAAGATCACACCATGGGTATTTTCCTAGACCTGTCCAAGGCATTCGACACAATAAACCATAATATTCTCCTTGCCAAACTGCACCACTATGGTATTAGGGGCATCGCCCTGGAATGGTTTGAAAACTATCTCACCCACCGCACCCAATCTGTTCATGCACTAAATCATCAATCAACCACTCGGGAAATCACTATTGGAGTTCCGCAGGGATCCATCTTAGGACCCCTCCTTTTCATTATTTACATGAATGACATAACTAATACAACTAATATGCTAAAACTCATCCTCTATGCAGACGACACAAACATCTTTCTTTCTCACTCAAACCTTGACTCACTTTACCATAACATGAACACTGAACTAACCCACATCACTGACTGGTTCAGGGCAAACAAACTTTCCTTAAATGTCTCTAAAACTAACTACATGCTTTTCTCATCCAAAACTCCTCACCACTCTCACAAAATCACAATTGACAGTCATGACATCTCACAAGTTCACACCACAAAACACGCACACAACACAAGGCAAGCACACAAATTTCATCTTCCTCTCCCAACGACCACAGCTGAAAAACATCAGATACTCTACTATGGTGCTAAGCTCTGGAACGCTCTTCCCAACACTCTCACAAATATCACAAACAAACATACATTTAAAAGGCAGCTCAAAAAATGCTACATTTCTACATATGATACACACACCACACATACCATTCTTTCTCTAAGTAAAACATAAACTTTGTTCGCTCCTCTTCTTTTCTCTTCTTCTCATCTACCTCTATTTTCATTCTATCCCCTCTCCTTCCATGCCTTCCTCTTGTAGAACATAACAAATGACTTAACTTACTTTTAACTTGGCAACTTTTGTCTCTTGTCATGTACATGTGTTCTGTATTGTTCTCTTTTTGTTTCTGTGTGTCTTTGTCAAGTGTATTGTTTCTGTGCTGTTCTGTCTGATCTCGTTTCGTGTTTTCTGTTCTCCCGTCATTAAAAATGCTCTAATTATTATCATTCTATTTTTGTGTCAAGGGTCCCCGTTATATAAGCCCGTCTATTAGGGTTTCCACTAGGGTTCCTAGCCTCTATTCCATATTGTATTATAATTTCTTTGTATTACTTTTGCTGAATAAATTGAATTAAATTGAATTGAATTGGATTTCGCTCAGGCATTCATGGAAAAAAATAGTTGCCACACTTGACGCAACTTAATTATTACAACCATCCCTGTTCTCGTAATTGAGATAAGACTTGGGACATAGAACTGTTTAATAGAAAGCAGATATCTCCCCTTTCTTATATCCTCCCCCCTCCCCCCTTAATCAATCTTGGGGGAACTACCATAGCTTCTGGTAACATGACTCCGATCAACATTCGGGGGAGTGGGGCGCTTTTACCGTAATTCGGACAAAGTGTGCCAAACTTTTTTTCCCATGATATGTTGCATGCTCTGTTGCTGTAATTTATTTTGCTCCCTTTTTTTGTCTCTTTTTGTTTATGTGCGAAATAAATAAACCTGTAAACTCGTAAAATAAAGCTTGTTGGTATAGAAAACAAATTCAAATTTAATAAATAATGAAATAATGACAATTTAAGATCATCATATTTGCAACATCAATTAATTTTTCTTTCATTTATTTGATGTCTTTACAGATACCCCATTTGATCTGACCATACTGTACATGGAAGATGCCATGTCATGGTGTGAATACCTTTTTGACATCTTTCAACCATATGATGTGTACCAGAATTCAGAGGAGATCACAAGATTCCCAACACATGAAATGACATTAAACAACATTGCTGAGTCACATGTCGTTATCGTCATTGTTTCACCTATGTTTGTAGACAGCTGCAGTGATCAATTAGAACATTACACAGAGCAAGTTGTAGCTCTTTTATGTGGGGTTGAGCAGAAAGACTTGGACGCCATCGCAGAGGTGGTACCCAGTAGTCGAGAATGGAAGCTTGTTGAAGCTTTGTCAGGACAAAGAAACATCACACAGACTACGCTCAAGTTGCTTGATGGCGACCATTCGGATGATGAAGACGCGGTGGACGGAGACTACTTGACAATGCAGGGGAGTACCCTGTTAGGGCCACCACAGCCACATACAACAATTGAAGAAGAACCTGAAGAGACTTATTTGACAATGTCAGGAGTCCTACCAAAGGGTTATTCGGCGGAGCCAGAAGAGGAAGATACATACTTAACAATGCATGGTTATGTGGCAGAGGAGGCTGGAGGTGATTACATCACAATGGAAGGGGGCAAATTTGAAGAAGCAACTGAAGATCTATATGAACCAATGACGCGTAATGCTCCACCACCTTGTGATATGTCAGGGGATATGACTGAAGATACCTATGAGGTTATGGATAAGAGAACAATAGGAGGAGGACCAAGAAGGCCACCAAGAGTAGGGGCACATGATTTTGAGCCACCTTCAATAGGATATATCAATACATCACAAGGTTTGTATTTCATTCTGATAATTTGACTAAAAATCAACTATGGGGATAGACCTTTCAAGTAGGCTTAGTCGGTTGGTTGTCCCCCCCCCCCCCCCCCCCCAAAAAAAGGCATCCATTTAAAGGTAGATGACCCGATCACATTTTCGTAACACAGAATTATTTCAAACATACGGAGATTTTCATATCATATGAAAGCTCGTATTTTTCACATCATCATACTGAAATTTGACGGCCTAAATCGGTATAATTACGGAGAAATCAATGAAATAACGTTGAATTACCGCGAATGGTGGTAACCACCGATATAGTTTGTGTACTACTCAATGGGTACAGTTCACAGCATCTTGTGCGTCTAAAATAAGAACCATTAGAGCTATGCAACTCAAACTTTGGAACTTAAGGAACTTAAGGATGACCTTTCATGTAGAATAGAAAACTTCAAGTTGAAAATCGGAACATCTACCTTCAATTGATTTCCCCTTCAAAATGTACAAATGTTTTTAAATTGAGCCGGGTAGTTCTGACAGGCTGGCTGATAAATATTTAAACTGAAATATATTTTCTAATGAAGAGAGGGAAAAGAGAAAAAGCAAACTGGCGCCTGACTGATTGACTGACTGACCAAGACCATTGAAAAAGCCCTGTCCATGTGTAGATAAGGGTTTGATGATATATTGTTGCTTTTAAAGCTGCAGAAATTCAACTGTTTGTTTTTTATCCCAAATGTGTTTATTAATTAAGGAGCGATTTTGTTCTTCAATTTTTAATTTTCCAACATTTCTTCAATTTTGGTCTCATTAACCTTAACACTCTTGAGTACTCAAAATTACTACGATGCGGTGTGCTCATTCCACCTGGCCCTGCAGTTTTTCGATGAAATAATGGTCTCAGGCTATACTTGGCGAAGTATACTAAGCCAAGTAGGCCCAGTGGTAAGTCGTTCGCCTCTGAACCCAGAGGTCCGGGGTTCGGGACATGGGGGCCCTTTCCCCCTCAAATTTATTCAATACAAGTAAACCTGTTGAATTTTGCTTTTGCTTCATGCATTTGAGATTGTGTGTCTAAAAATATCTGTGTGAATTTTCACCATCATGGTTTTTGGCACAACTTTTTGATTTGCCTATTTTATTTTATTTTTTGATTTGCCTAGAATTGCATTTAATGACTGCTGTATACAAGTATCTGTTTAAATTGTTACAAATGAGGTGTTGAAACACTGTGTAATATAATAACATACCCTCTGAGGCGGGTAGAGAGGAGGATAGGGACCTTCTAGTAAGAACATTTGTGTAACTTGAAAGTCCCGCCCCAGGCACATATTTTCTTATGTTACTATATAACAGGATGCAATAGACGACAGATGATGCACACTTAGATGGTATCGCTATACAGAATAAAGTGTATAATACAAAGGGATGCATCCCGTTATCCGTTATGGTAACAGAAAAGCCCGCCACCTCCTCGCCCAACACCACCACCACCATCGCTCGACCAGGGACGCCAAGTCAAAAGTGCATTTTTCGTGCCATTTTTCGACAAGCAAAACAATTTTTTGTGGGTCAATATTCATTTGCATGTGACATTTTGCCCTCACCAATTTTTAAATAAATGGGACAATCGGACCTGTATGTTTTATTCCTGTTGCCTTATAGTTAGTAAGTAAATGATCTTTCTAGCACAAATTAGTAATTTTATATCTCAAAATGTAGTGATACTTTTTTTTAGCCAAATAGAAGTATCAATTCCTTCTGTATCCCCCATTTTTATTTTGTTCACAGGAAATGTGCAGTACAGCAAAGATGTTTATATCACACCAACCACAGTCAAAACTGGGGTAAGTATGCTGGGTGGGTGGGGGTCCCAGGGAAAGGGTCTCAAAATGTATTTTGTATAATAGATAAATGATTCTTGTATAGTGGGTGTGGTTTTGGTTGTCAACAGGCAATTTGATTGTTTTTGCCTGAATTTAAGTCAATGCGCACTATACAGGGTGCCCCAGAAAGATCTATACCTTGTTTGAATAAATAATAAAAATATGAAAACAACATTGCAAGTTATATAATGGGAAACATGTTTCCTACTTACTCTGCTAATTTCATCAAAATATCTTTATTCGTTCCAATATCGCATGACATAGAAAATTGGTTAAAACCTGTTTTTCACTTTCAGCGTATTCCAATTGATACAGCTCACATCAAACTTCAAAACGACTGATTAAGAAAATATGATATAAATCACTCAAGCAGAACAATTCTTTCGCTCATTCAAATATTGCTTCATAAAACATCACCAACAGTTTATATCAATATTGTAGTGGAAATCAAGAGGACAAAGAAAATTACCTATTAATCATTTAAGTTGAGCTTTGCTCTGAACATGGTCAATTATGTTGCAAGTTTCAAAAAAGTAAATTTTGGTCAAACTTGGAATTTACCATTTTTACTAAAGAGTCCATATTTTCTGTCAGAAACATCCAATTTTTAAAATTCAAAATTCTTCAGAAAGCTAGGTGTATGTTGATTGCAAAATCATAAACATCTTGACAGAACAATGGTTTTCATGGCTAAATAGATGCGCCTATCCCGGTATAAATTATTCTGGGACACCCTGTATATTATGAGACAATGGGTTAGTTTGGGGCGGGACTGAATTCATTTGAATAATAATACCGTCAGTGCGTATGGTCATCGCGATAGCGTGCCCTACACAAAGCTGCTGACGTATGCGTAGTGCATATACCGCAGCGTTATCATGTGTGCGTGTGCTGAAGAACGTGATTTATTCGAAGCAGGAAGTAATATTTGGTTAACAGCTTGCTGGATTCGCCTATTTTATAAGGGGAAATTTGTTATTGTTTGATTAAAATAAATCGAACAAAATAGGTAATTTTATGATAAAAGATACAAATAACCAATAAACTAAATGAGAATAAAATATAGTATGTAGTAGCTGTTTTGCTATACGATGGTCTCATAATGTATAGGCTGTACCATATTTGTGTCGTCGTGTGACTCCAAATATGGTATATGAGACCATCGTATAGCAAAACAAATACAAACTTATTTTATTCTCTAATTCTTGCAGAACCTACAATGTATGATCTATTATCTATGCTGATATTAACCATTTCGACCACTTGAGACTCAGAACAAAGGCTTCTACATACATTTTGTATATTAGAGAAGCTGGTGCTCAGTATATAGATGGCGAGGTGGTGCAGCGGTCAAGAGCACTCAAACAATCACTGCTGCGTCGTAGTTCAATTGGTGGATCGTTTAATCATGGGCTCAAGCCCAGTGTGTTTTTCAAAATAGTAATACTGTTCACAATTAGTAAAACCAGAATTCGTGTGTTTGTTGATTTCAATTGATATTCAAATTGCGATTTTCAAATAAACACCTCGCCCTCATGCCTCCTTCAGACTCTACATATTGAAGTAGGCATGTTTAGCACACCGTGGTTAGGAAGTCACATAGAAACGGTGATCCCGTGCATCGGAAGAGCAATACCTGAGCAAGTTAAAAGGTGACAGACTCATTCATAAAGAGTAGGGGATCATCCTGGGTCAGTATCTGTTTACACATTGCCCAGGTTACAGGGATCTATAGGCGAGATAACAATATTGAAATTGTTCTACCAAGTAAATATAATAATGATAATAAATGCAGCCCCTGTGGTCCACTGGGTATTCTCCAGCCGCAATAGTGGGAGGGACAGACAAACCATGTAAGATCTTTGTTAATTTAATTCACATCAATTAAGCTGAGTCTTCATGATATATTATTCATGACAGAGTTGTGCAAGTGGATGTTTGATACCCCTATTTAGAATTGTTTTATCTAAAAATGACAGATTCTTCTGGATTTTTTACAATCTTTGTGATGTTATGGGAACATGACTGCTTCAACAATTTGTTCTATGATTTTTTTTTATGCCAGTTGTAACCCACCACTTAGGGTCTTTCGAACCCAAGTGGGGCCGGCCGTGATCCATGTCATACATGTATGTTTAAAAATCTACTAGAATATTAGCACATCCCCATGCCTTACATTTATGTCAATCTGACGGGTAACAAACACAATCTAGTCATTTATGTAGTTCAATCAGTTCCAAATTGGCGAGAATGATTTGTTTGTTATCTCTCCGCTTGCAACAAATGCACACGGTTTGGTCGCACGCATGAGTCATGCATATGATGCATAGACATCATGCTTGTGGCGTCCTTCTGTATTCATTCGCTACTGAAATAAGGAGGCTTCGCCAATTTGGAGGTGATCAAACTACAATGCCATAATAAACCACCATAATAAACCACCACTTGTTTGGTGTAATTGTTCAAATGGATCTTCCTTTCCTATGTTTCAAAACAGGATAAAGAACCATTGTTCATCATCTTTACCAACCCCTCCGTCAAATCAAGACCAGAAGACATGTACAAAGCAATTTTTAAGTCAGCCTCCAAAGAGCTCAACGTCGTAGCCAATGCAGTCAATATGTGCACACTAAGAATCAACAGTCTACCCATCGGTAAAGTATAGCAAACTTTATTTCATCCATTCTATTTTATGGGTTTTACAAGGAGCATCCCTTATTTGCTAGCGCAGTGCACGTCGGAATATAACTGTTGCCAGTCAACTCGCAAAACATAACTTTGTAACACACCACTGATCACAATGATCATAATACAAAGCCTATTGCACAGCATAATTTTGAACAGATGTATGGTCAAGGCTCGAACTATAGTATAGTAACTAAGTGAGTTCTAATGTGCCCTCCATCAATGAATTAGCCACAAGGGACAACTTTTCTGACCTCTCATAGCATTATGGACATTTGTATCACATTCTACTGATATTATTGGAAACTTTGGTTTATTTGTGTTAACAATAAGTTTGCTTTTTGACAGAAATAATACATTTTTTTCATAGGGAGTGCCATATACCCATGTTACATATTTCAGGTGTACATTGCATGATATTAAAGGTCAACAATTTAATTCAATTTAATTAAGGGGATGAGGGATACATAATGACTAAATTTAGAGCTTGGATTTGAAATCGGTTATGTATTTGCATTAACCTAAACACTTTTGACTTCATCCCTCATCATATATGTTTGTAGAAATTGTTCCAGGATCCATCACAGTAGAGATCCTCCACAACAGTCAGACAGTAGCTACCCTCGCATTGAAGGTTGTTGGACCAATGAATATTATGTCCCAGCTTCTGCAAACAATCACCAATCCATTGGAATTCATGTGCGAATCTCTGAAGATCTCATCAGCTGACAGCAATGGCCTGGACAATATGTTGTATGAGCACTGCCAGAGGCATTTCCCGCCAGATGGATTTGACAAATTGTTTTTAACCAATCAGCAGACAATACAAAGTAAGGGGTCATTCCATATATGCAGTGGAGGAGGGCTGGGTATAATATATATAAACCTGTAGAGGCATTTACTTGCCGATGTACAAGTTATATTTAGAGAATAAAGGTATTGTTTTTGGACCGTACCGTGTTATATTGTCTGACATAAATGCGGACGATAGTATTATTTTAAGTAGAACAACTCCACGCAAACAATAATCTACCGAATGCATTTATGTCAGACAATATAACACGGTTACGGTCTAAAACAATACCTTTATTCTCATTCCTAAACAATCATACTTAAGACATTTATCAAAGAAATAAGTACACTTTATTGTCCACATTTGACAACTTTTACTCCTGCTAGGATCGAATCCAATCCCATGCGGTGAGTACACCATGCGTAAGCGTCGCGGCGCCGGCATAAGCGCAGAAAGGGCGCCAAAGACGTACTGCAGAAGTGCGCGTTATGGAGCAAACCACGCATTGTGAAGGTCGGACGCACTGCTAAACGTAAGCTCCACCTACCCGTGTTCAATTGTCTTATCTGTAAAATGTCGCCGATTTCTCTGAGAACCATTGCTTAAACTCTCTTAGCTGTTTAAGAATAACCAATAGTAGATATGCAGGGAACGCAAACACCCAATAACTTTCAGGTGCATGACATTACCATGGTAACAATGTCATTTTACGTAAGGCCAAATTAAAATAATTGTTTGTCTCAAAGCTCCCGCGCGCGTTCGTTTATTGGTGCGCATTAGAAAAACAAAAATCTGAAAAAACCCTTTTTTTTTTTCTTTTTTTTTTCAAAAAAAAGAAGAAAAAATCTAAAATGTCACCGATTTTTCAGATTTTCATTGATCAGATCATCTTAAATACAAAAGTTCACTTTTACAAGGATTTCAATATTTTATATTTAAAAAAAACAAAAAAAACCTTCCGCATTAGTTTTACAACAGGAGAGGAGCTTTGAGACAAACAATTAATTTAATTTGGCCTAAACATAGTATTTTACACATACAATTTGATAAACAAGGTTCAGAAAAGTACTAAAATAAACTTAACATCTGGAATTTTGCATAACAAACTCCTGGAGACTAAAGTTCAAGTTATAATCTCTATCTTGGGACCAAAGTTGAAAATTGACTTGGAACTCATTTGTTAGGAATATTTTGGTATGACCCAGATATCTCAATATTAACACTAGCGACTTCCTACGGGTTTTCCCATACCACACATTTGATGTTTCAGAGAGCTGAATAGTTCTAAATAGTTTGCTGGTTTCCTTAACAGTGTGAAGAAAACAAATAATAATACATTGCTAACGTATTCCAGTTATTATGTAGCTGTTAAGTAAGCCTTAATTGCCATTATTAACAGTTATATGGTAGCTGTTAAGTAAGCCTTAATTGCCATTATTGACAGTTATATGGTAGCTGTTAAGTAAGCCTTAATTGCCATTATTAACAGTTATATGGTAGCTGTTAAGTAAGCCTTAATTGCCATTATTAACAGTTATATGGTAGCTGTTAAGTAAGCCTTAAATTGCCATTATTAACAGTTATTTTTTTCACCTCTTCATCAACAGATCCTTCCTCAACAAACGAGGTACCCACAGTGCTCCACTTTGCTGCCAAATATGGGCTCAAGAATATGTGCTCCTTGCTATTGAATTGCCCTGGTGCGTACCAGGCTATCAATACCCGCAACTGTAATGGTGACACACCAAGTGTGCTGGCTTCCAAATTTGGTGACCAGGACCTGAAAGAATACTTAGATAATTATCTGGTGAGTGAGGGTATTGGTTGGGTTAAAAAACATAAAAAACAAAATCTTTGTTTGGCATTTGGGGTTTTAAAAACAAACCAAAAGGGAGTTTATTTTGTTCTTATATTCAGTACCTATCCCTTACATTTATAGATCTTTGTATGTATCTTGGAAATCATCAGAGTTTGTTTGTAAATCACATGGAGTTTTGCAACATCAACTTCACTCCTCACAAGTACTTTTGTAAATCACTACTGATTATTAAGGATCAAGTGTTAGTGATGAATAATTGTTCATGAAATGAAAGTCTCATCAACAATTCACAAAGTTTGTGATGATTTGATTGCGCAATCATCAATTTGCTCAGAATATTAGTTTTTGGCTTCTGTGAATTAAGAATTCTTACTTAATAATAGAAACAAGTAAAATATTTTCAGTCTTAACAATTCCCCACCGGTGACTGTCCTTGCTAATTTTTCATTAGGACGTTCTCTGGTGTTTGTTAATATTTGTTGTTATATTGTCTGTAAATCTGCTTTATATTATGTTGTATATAATATAAAATAATACATAATTTTTCAGAAGTTATCATTGAAAAATTGCAATTTTGAAAGCAAGAAATCTGAAAACTGGAAAAACAAGATAGGAACTGTTAATGACCGTATCTAATTTGGATAACACATTTTGTGATGTACAATTTAACTCACCATATTTCGTATTGTTTATTACTCATGCTTTCGTTATTAATATTAATCATTCCAATAATCCCTCTGCAGTTTTATAATATGCCATCTTGTTGTCAGCAAAATGTAAGTGTCTAAAAAAGAAGAATTGTGCTGGTAGTTTTTGCTTTGCCTGTAAAGCCAATGCATGAGATGCATGCCTGTTTTTATTCAGGAATCAAGATTACTTTGTATCCTGACCTAAGAACAATGTTTCTTGACATCTGACAGACCACTGAAGCACGTCGAGTATTGTCCTAGATATGCCTTAACCCTCGTCCTTTATGACTTTTCTTCGCAAATTGCGCTAAAACGCAAAGGACAGTGACCTAGGACGTCTAGGTGATCTCTTTTACATCCTTTGCGCTCATTTTGGCGGAATTGTTTCGAGGGTTGGGGGGGGGGGGGGGGGGTGGTAAATAGTGTTACAAAAACTTCTCAGTAGCATGAGGTTAAGGCCAAAAAGAAAAGAAAAGTTGACTTGCCCTTTCAGGGCCAGAGTCTGGGTCGGACGGTCGGATTTTTATTTATTTTTATTTTTATTTTATTGTTTTAATTTTACGGGGAGATACTACACAAAAACACGTTTTAAAGAAGAAAAAAATGATTTTTTTGTTTGTTTGATTTTTAAAAAGAAAAAATTTATGATTTTTAAACAAGCAGATACTACTCAAAAACACATTTTCATCTTTTTTTTTATTGTTGTGTGCTTCTTTCAAAAAAAAGATTTATTTTTTAAATTTTTAAATTTTTAAATTTTTGAAAGAAAAAAAATAGCGACCCTAGATTTCCGAAAATTCGGGTCGGTCGGAAAGGGCAAGTCAACTTTTTTGTTGTTGGCCTAATGTGAATGTATCAACAACTTGGGTCCTATTCCTGAGTACCCAAATATGGAATATGTGTGTCTTAATTTTGAAGGCCGCTAATAACAGTGAACATATTTGAGGCCATTTCTTTTAATCCATTTACACCATCGAGCGAGCAACCTCTTTTACAGACGATCATGGTGTGTGTTCCCCCTAATATCTTAATGTTCTTAATAATTCTACTTCATAAAACAAAACAAAAATTGAGGTAAATATCTCTAGTAAAGAGTTTATACAGGGATGGCATCTCTGCAAACAGTAGTCACAGTACGTACTCGGTACAAATGACCAAGGTGATTGCTTTTATTCAGGGACTGCATATTTGACTGGACAGTTTTGTTTCATAAGGCAAATTGATTTATTGACTACATCAGTCAGTTTGTGTGAAATGGCTGCTGTATATATGGAAGCACTTCAATTTCAACAGCCAAAACAAAAATATGAGAACTCTCCCCCGGGCTACAGTACAGAAGAGAATTTATACTTAGGAGCATGATTAGTAACTGCAAAGAAAATTGGGATGTTATTTGGGCATGTTAGAAATAACAAATGTAACTACAGGGTGTCCCAGATTTGTTTACGCCATATTTGAAAAATGATAAAATTAAATCAATTGTGTATCATAACCCTAACTCTAGTACACCACACGGCAACAGATTTGTTTTCCGACCCCCAAAATTCACCAGAAAGGTCTACCCGACCCCCCAGATTTGAACCACGGACCTCCAGCACCAGGCTCAGATCCTAGCCACTACACCACGGCTGTCAGTCGACAATCGGCGAGTATATTCGCCTCATTATATAGCCTGGGTCCGTTTTGTAGCCCAAAAACCTGCACGCCAGGTTATAAAAACATTTTTTTCCGCCCAGTTGCCATGTGGTGTAGTAGAGTTAGGGTTAATCTAATTTTTTCCCGACGTGGCATTTAACATTGACAAGTGGTAAACCTTGTTTTTCACTTTCAGTGCATTCAAAATGATGGCCATGTACATTGAACCTTACACACCACTATCAAAGGTTTCTAGTGTCAAAATCACTACAGTTGGCAAATTCATTCTCACGATATAAATAGTGATTCACAAATATCACACACAATTGACATCTATTACAATTTGGTGGAAACTAAAACAAGAAACAACAAATAGCCTGCATATCATTTTATCAGAGCTTCTGTGCCCTAAAGGTCAACCATTTTATAGAGTTTCGCAAGAGATAATTTTTGTCACATTTGGTCACGACAATTTTCACAAATAGTCTGTTTTTCTGTCAGAAACGTCCATTTTGCAAAATATAAAATTCCTATGAAAGCTAATACTATGTCAAAGATATTATTACAAAGAGTAAAATTGATAACAACAGTATTCATCATAAAAATATATTATACTTTTCCAATAAAAACAATTGTGGGACAGCCCGTATTTAGAAACTTCTGTTGAGATGTTTTGCAATGATTAAGATAGCTACCACTTAATTTGTGATGTAAGCTTTGTTTTGTGCTATTTAAAGCATGAAACTCATACTAATGTTATTTGCAACCAACTTCTGATAGTCTGTATGTTAATGGGTGATTCATGAATATATGGGAGAGATAATCAAACAGTGCAGTCAGTAAAGGCTAATTTATATAAGTTCAATTTGGATTTCCCAATGCTCATTACCTTTTTTGATTAAAAAGTCTGAAACCCATTTATAGACTGTAAAATTTCTAAAATTCTAGAAGGACATGTATGTTTGATGAATTCTCTATGAACAAATAGTGAACTTTGACATTTTTGTTGTTGTTGTAGGTATGAGAGTAGCGCATGCCCTACCCCTCCACCCCTTCTCCCTCACCCTTGCTCCTCACTGGTTATTCAACTGCACATTCACTAGCAACCAAAAGTCTTAGGACACTGGTTGTGGTGTCAAAATCACCCAGATATTAAATTTGGACAGTAGTATTTCACTATAAGTTGAACAAATGTGTTGCAAAATCTCTTCTCATTACTAAATTCATGTTTTCTGCAACATCTGCTCATTTCATGAAATTGAAGAAAATATGTGCCTTCGTTGAATCCCCATACACATTTCACATTGAAAATACCTCACATATAATTAATCAAGCTCATTATAGCCAATGTAATCCAATAGTAGGCACTAGGCCACAGCTGCCTTGATGATCTTCCTGCATCGCATAGTATTTCTGCCTGTAACCATTTTGAACATGGAACCACCGTATAACATGTGCAACATTTTACGCTCAGTTCTCATAGCCCTAGTGCATGTAATACTAAAGCGATTAGAGATTGAACAGCACCCACAAGAAGCTGGAGTCCTAATGAACAATTCCCATTGTTTAAAATGCTCATCGCTTCATTGTTTTTATTTGAAAGAAGTATGGGAATCAGCAACGCGTAAGAATGTGATGCTTGAATAACTCCATACTAAATATATCTTTATCAATAACTTTGCCAAAACAGTTAATCTAGTGTAGCATAGAGGTCACGCTCTAGCGTTCCCACACAGGAATCCCGTGTTCAATTCCTCAATCTACCTATATCATTATATATTGCTGTTTTTTGTAACATATATACACCTTCCTGATCCTGCAGCGTTCATAGTTTACCTCGCTGGATCTGAACAAAAGAAAATCCCCTATCTATTATATATTTTGTAGTATTATGGGATAAACAATAAACCTTCACAATTGTCTGTCAATGGATTCACTCAAGTGAAACTAATCCCAAAATTGTCCCTAGTCTTTTATCTTTCTCAAATATTAAGAATTTATCTCTTTATTCATCTTTAAAAGAATATTTTTAAAGGTATATTTTAACACCATGAATGGAATCTGTCCAAATTTGCTATAGTTTCTCATTGCACCCACATGAAATGGGCATACTACAAAGTTTTATTCATTTCATAATTACTAAGTATTATTGTCAAACTAATTTTACCAAAGAGAAACTTTTAAATCACTGAATATTGTTGTAAAATGTTTTCCCTATAAACTAATAATGTCTCAAAAATATCTCCGGTTTTTTTAACAAGTTCATAAGAACTTTTTATCAATTTGTAAAACTTAGAATACCAAAAAGGTAACACAGTAGTTCAATGGGTTCCCAATGTTTTCTTTCAAATTGTAGCAGGCAAGGTGTCCTAAGACTTTTGATTGCTACGTGTTGTGTACTTGTACTGCACACAACACACAATTTATTTTATTATGAAATGATGTGTGGTTTCTTTTCTCTTGACAATATTTAGAAGACATTCCTATAAGATTATTTTGTTCTTGATTTTGATGCAAAATGGGTTATTTTCTCTTAAAGGAATTTGCAGACAATTTTGTTTTGTCTTGATTTTTGTATGATTTTTACCCATACATTTCAAGTGTTTTTCCTTATTTTGATGTGTTGTGTTTTTCTTTTGACAGGAATTTGCAGACAGCGGGGGTGGCTTGCAACATCCAGAAGAAATGGGAAGTGACTTTGTTCCTACTGATTCCTATGTAGATATGGCCAAGAATCAACAATCAAATCAACAATATGGTAAATATGCAACTTATATTAGAAACCTGCATTTTCTGGATTAGCGGCCATTTTGGAGGGATCACTAAACTCTAAATATGCACATTATTTTTTCAAGTACCCTTAACATTTCTAGTAGAGATTAATTAACGAGGAAGGTTGTGGGTCCGAACCAGGTTGCAAACATTTTTGTGTTGGCAGCTAATCCCAAACACTGGATGTTTCTATTGGTGGAATGGGTTGGATTGGTTGGTAGCATCACACCATCACAATGCATCATACTTCTTGCTTCAACTGCAACCCTAAAAATGACTTCCCCCTCCCCTAAAATAAATTGCTGCTTTCATTATACCATTATTTGTAATGTCTGTCCTATCTGTGAGGGTCATTTAATAAGTTCCACCTCCTCATTCATCATAACATCGCCTCATGACATTTCTCATGATTGTATAGCTCTGAATCATAGCTACACAATTATAGTAAATCATAATTGATCTGTTTAATTTTTTTTGTAATGATGCGGTCAAAGCTAGAGTGAGAATTTGGACAACGGATACAGTATTGTATGGTTAGATACTGTAAAACAGTTTAATTTCACAGCAACTTAATTTAGCGTATTAGCATTTAGTCAACTTTTTGCGGCAATTTAATTTCACTAATTTGTATTATCTTCGTATATATAACCATTATGTTATAATTGTCAGCAATTTAATTTAGCGAAATTAGTGAAATTAAATTGCTAGCGAAATTAAGTTGTTTTACAGTATAAGAGCACAATTTAAATACCGAAAATGGACAAAAGTGGATGATATCATCTGAATTTAATACAGTATTATCATGTATAAATAAGATTGTAGGCAATATTAACTCTTGTATCCTTGCAAATAGTACAATATCAACGCAAATGTATTGCTATGCATGCCTTTAGCATACTGGAATACTTCTAATCAGGAAAATTGCTTTGTTATAAGGCAAGCCACATTGATGCCTCGTATGTTAATTTTTTTACATAATAGTTAATTTATGAGTTTTCTTTATGTTCAACCTTTACAATAGTAAATCATGTAGTCAATGGTAGGAAATCATCTCTTCCAGTGACTTGGAATCCTTCCATTTAGTCCTGTATATTCTTTTAGTTATGAAAAGCAAATATGACTTTTCCAGGTTTCTCTAGGGGAGGGTTAAACTTAATGGTTGTCTTGATCTAGTTGTGGCTAATCAGAGGGTACATTTTTTCCAAGAAGTAAGTCACTGTTATTTTTATAGTCTGTTAAAGAGATATTTGAAATTTATGACAGTTATAATTGACCGATAGGTATGTTTCGTCTATTAGAATCAGCCAAATGAATACTGCAAAGCATCATATGTTCGCGTGCATCAACATTTTGCGAGTGCAGCTGACTCGCGAAATGTTCATGCATGTGAATGTTTTGCTTTTTAAAGGCCTGACTACTCAACACATTCACGAAATGTTCATGCCGCGAAAAAAAAAGGCCATAGTCAGCGAACATTTCATGCTTTACAGTAGCATGTAGGAGATATTATGCTGTTTTTCATACGTTTCCATCACACACTAAATGGATGTTTGATGTTTACTGCATCTCCAGAAAAGTGAAACCATTACTTGGACCAATTTACTATGAATTTGTAGCTGAGATTCTAAGCTACAATTGTGTAATATTTCATTAGACTGGCTTGTAGAAAAAAGTAGGACTCTCTTTCAGCATGGATTTAATCCTTATTAAAATCACTGAGCCATGACCATTTTGATTTTATTGAAAGTACAATCAACAAAGATAGATTCCTGAAAATATGAGCAAATCCATCATCAGTACACAGACTATAGAGGAAGGACAACCAAGTAGATCGATTCTCAAAATGCCCGCCACAAATCCATGGTCCTATGATCGTTTTGCAGGTAGCTGTTGAGATTAATGACCCATGATTTCATTCCACCACTTAGTCAATGGGCGTCCTCATACCGGCCGACGCCCACTCATGCAAAATAATGGTCCCGTGTATTCGCTATGGATCAAAACAAGTTGGATCTCATTGAAAATAACAGGAGAGTGCAACTATCAAAAGGGATGAGCCTAAGTAAATACGGTAGAATTGAAAATAACACAAAAATACAACTATCGAAATGGATCAGCCAAAGGGAACACGGAAGAATATTGCCCTGACTCTCTTTTCTAAAAACAATCAGGCCATATAGTTGTGATTTTGAGATATAGAGCCGGAAATATTCATAAACTTTTTAAAAATACAAGTAAAACGTGAACTAGGTTAGTGTATCTAGTGTAAAGTATGAATGATTTGTCCACAGTGACTGATAACTCATAGTTTCATCTTGTTTTGATAAATAATCGGGAAATTGATTAAAACGTTTGAGTTTCACGACAGATGTGACTTGGGCTATAAAAATATAATATAAAAGTTATTGTCAACTTTTCCTATACATCATGCACACACAACGTGTAACCTGGACATGAGTCCGAATCACGTTTACGTAATTGTATTGCCGAAACAATCAATGATCAAGCGTTGTTGCTCACTTCATTGTCCCTTCCTCTATAGTTTGTAATCAGTATGACCAATTAGGCAAGTCAACCCATTTTGTAGTATAATAATAATAATGACCGCTCTTATATAGCGCTTTCCACCGAAGTCCCAAAGCGGGGTTTTTTTATGATTAAAATTCACTGTAGTCAATGTAGGGTAACACAAAATTGTAAGTTTACATACTTAAATAGGCTAAAAAGGGAATTCTACCTCTAATCATGCTGATGGCAGAAATTGATGTTGACTTACAAGTCCAATTTCACCTGTCTGTAAATGGTTTGAAATGCCCTTCTCTATCTAGGATTGTTATAAATGCACTATTGACATGTTTTTACTACAACTTTCCTACATGTTTTGCTACTAAAACTTTCTCATGAAAATTTTGAGCAACATTGAACATTGCACAGATATATATATTCATGCATCAAATTTGTGGAGTATAGTCATTTAGTTTGGTTAGGTTGGGGTCCTGGACTAGGGGGAAAGTACCCTGCAGATTTATCATTTCATGCAGTATAGGGAAACATTTTATAACTTTTTTTAATTCAAAGAAATATATTAAAGCATGTTTTCTTCAAATTTAGTGATTTGTAATATCCTATGGCTGACCGGCACACTCTACTTGCAATGTGATTGGCCCATAGGAGGGTTAGTTTTCATTGCCTGAGGGTTAGAGTAGCAAGCAATGACATAGAGGCAATATGTCAAGCTTTTAATGCAGTGTCAAAATCTTTAATCTTATAAAATGTCCTTAAATTGTCCTAATTATTGGCAAGCTTTTACCCATGCATGATTTAGGATTGATTAACAACTTCCTGCATTAAAGTGTTTTCTTGGCTGCATATTTCTCTCGAATGCAGTTCTTGTTTGTGAAATATAATGCTAATGATATTTCCTTCCTTTCAAAACAAGGACAATATTTTCTATTTAATTAAGAGACGAAAGGTTTTTTGTTTTCCTTTTAAAATGGAATTTAGTTGCATTTTGTTTCTGTAAAAATAGTGTAGTTTCAGTAAATAATGTATAGAATATTACTAAAGCCTTAAATACTAACCAGAACTTCTCCAAACACTACAAATTGAGACGCATTTACCAAAGATCTGGGCTACTTTTAGGGCTCATACATAAATTGAATACACCAGATTGAAATTGTTCCTTTAGTGATGAATACTGTGGTTAGTGACTTTTTGGTGTATTTTTGTATCACTCTGTCAAAGTCTGACTCTTGTATCTCATAGAGCATACCTCGTAGGCTCGTATCATGTATTATCATTCATTGTCATTCAGTAGGCATGAATACTTCAATTTAATTGGTTACTAGCATTTTGATATTATTAGTTATCCCCTGTTTGTACATGCAATACAAAAAGATATTTATAATGTTTTCACGGCTGTTTGACAGTCCGATTTATTATGACGTCATCTTAACATTTTCGTTAGTTCGATTATCCACGCCAATCCAGTTGGTGCATGTACACGGTACGCCATCCATAGATCAACATGCGTCCTGCATAGCGTATCAAATTTAATCAAAAAAACACACTAATTTTTTCACTTTGCTTATCTCTCATTGAAAATTGGCCACACGGAAGTTCTCGTTAATCACTCACTTAATATAAAAAAATCTTGTGCATAATATATTTTCATTTTTGGAAACAGGCATCAAACATTTCGTTGTATGTTTTAACATTATATCATGGCATCGTTAAACCACAATTTCATAAGTGCTGTCGCCGCCGTTACCCATTATAGTCAACACACGCAGTTTGTATTTTTCAATGAGAGTTACCGAACAACACTAATTTTGTCGCTTTGCTTATCTCTTACTGAAAATTGGCCACACAGAATTTATCGTTAATCAAACCATAAATACAAAAGAATCTTGTGCATAATATACTTTCATTTTGGAAACGGGCACCAAACAGTTTGTTTATAATATCACATCGCACTACACAAGCCGTATTTGTCTTTGGTCATTTTAGGTTCACAAAATGGACGCCGGTATTTTACACGCTACACTGGCGGCGTGACCAGGGTAAAGGCTTAGCAACAAACCCTGCACTCATTTTATTTTACCCCTTGTGTAATCCGTTATTACTGGTATGCCTAGCTGGTATGCCTGTGTCAGTATGTGCATTGTTTGGAATTTTAAAAAAAATTGAAGAAGGCTACCGTATTACGGTATCCCTATAAATAGCGCCCAGGGCGATTAGCAAAGTCATTTTTGGTGGCACTTGGAAATGTGCCCCCCGATTTGCTTTTTGGGATATTATATCACATTTTGAGTTACGTATAATGGTTTTTTAGCGAACCAATCAATCCGCGACACATTTGACAGAATAAGCGATGTTTACGTTCAAACCGCAACGAAAAAACTCTTTTTCACAGTGTTCTAGGCTAAAAAGGCTGATTTCCTAAAATGTGCCCCCCTCCCCCCATTTGCTTTTTGGGATATTATATCACTTTTTATGTTACGTATAATGTTTTTTTATCGAACCAATCAATCCGCGACACATTTGACGGAATAAGTGACGTTTACGTTCAAACCGCAACGGCTAAAAAGGCTGATTTCCTAAAATGCGCCCCCCCCCCCCCCCCGATTTGTTTTTTGGGATATTATATCACATTTTGAGTTGCGTATAATGTTTTTTATCGAACCAATCAATCCGCAACACATGTGACGGAATAAGTTATGTTTACGTTCAAACCGCAACGAAAAAACTCTTTTTCACAGTGTTCTAGGCTAAAAGGCTGATTTCTTAAAATGTGCCCCCCGATTTGCTTTTTGGGATATTATAGCACATTTTGAGTTACGTATAATGTTTTTTTATCGAATCAATCAATCCGCGACACATTTGACAGAATAAAGGACGTTTACGTTGAAACCGCAACGAAAAAACTCTTTTTCAGAGCGTTCTAGGCTAAAAATGCTGATTTCCTAAAATATGCCCCCCGATTTGCTTTTTTGGATATTATATCACATTTTGAGTTACGTATAATGTTTTTTTATTGAACCAATCAATCCGCGACACATTTGACGGAATAAAGGACGTTTACGTTGAAACCGCAACGAAAAAACTCTTTTTCAGAGCGTTCTAGGCTAAAAATGCTGATTTCCTAAAATGTGCCCTCCGATATGCTTTTTGGGATATTATATCACATTTTGAGTTACGTATAATGTTTTTTTATCGAACAAATCTATCCACGACACATTTGACGGAAAAAACTCTTTTCACAGCTTTCTAGGCTAAAAAGGCTGAATATCTGGATTTGGCCAAGGCCGGAGCTGGAATATCGGTTATCTCTACCATTTCAACGCGAGAGAAATTTTAGACGTCAAATATGTTTCCGTTTCACCGATTCGTCATAATAATGTTGTACGTAACTACAAATCTGATATCGCATCCAAATAAAAATAATAAGAGCACAATTCTGGATTTGGCCTAGGCCGGAGCTGGAATATCGGTTATCCCTACCATTTCAACACGAGAGAAATTTTAGTCGTCAAATATGTTTCCGTTTCACCAATTCATCATAAAAAATAATGTTTAATACGTAATTCAAAATCTGAAAGCGCATCCTGATATTAAAAAAAATATGATAACAATGATAGATTTTAGCAAGTTTTTAAACATAAACATCTAATTAGAACCATTTAATAGTAAAATCGGGCTTCTATGAATGACCACCGTAACATATAAATATAGCTAAACACTGAGTTAATGAACAAAGAACATAATAAAATGGATCTAGCAGTGATAAAATGTTTTTAAAAGTCCCCCCATCCTAACTGGTGCATATCCCTTTTATCTATAATCCTTGGTTACGTAGCGGCACAGGAAGCTTTACCGATAAATCGATTAGGATTTTACAGAAATATCTGCTGCCCTCTGTTGTTGTAGATGCGCTTATAAATCGGACTATTTACAGTGATCAAACAGCCATGTTTTGGGTTCGTTTGGGCCGAATTCAAAACATTAATATTTGTTATATTGCATGAGAACAAACAGGAGATAACGAATTCATCATTCAGTAGACATAAATTTAGTTTAGTGCATAATTGCAAGATGAAAAAAATAAAGTATAACTTGTATTACCAAAGATATACATATGTTGAGACTGTGCCTGATGTTATCCTAGGTGCTTGCCCTGTATTTGTTTCCCTTTAAATCCTGTGCGCCTTACCAAAATCGTTTGAGTGAATTATCCAGAGTATCCAAGTCAAAATTGTCGAAATCGAACCCTTGTCAACTTCCATCAGAAACGCCCGGAAAATCCTCCCTGCTTTTACATTTGCCCGCTGTGTTTTTTGGGCGTCGCATTCTTTCTTTTCTGCACTATTTCTTCTTTAGAAAAGACCAAAAATTGTTTGATATCACTAGGTTTCGCCATCTTGATTGTTTGGCAATTGTTTACAGTGTTTGTTGATTCCCAACCCAATCGTATTTTACGTAGCAAAATTGATTCACTTGGAGCTCAATGCGGCTGTGGACAGTCTCTTACACAAATGTGACGGCACAATATGCAATTCAATAACATACAAAACGAACGGGGCCTTGCGTACGTGCCTGACAAATCGCGCTGTCAAAGAGCTGTATGACACAATTATTTTGTATCATATGGCGATTATTCATATCATACAGAACTTTTTAAAAGATCTGTGTGATGTGGAAATATCCCTTTTGGCTATTAACCAATGAAATTGCGGTATTCATGCCTACTGAATGATACATTTTAGTATCACTCTGTTGAAGTCCAACTATATGATACGAAATTTCATATCACATAGTGCGTATCTTGTATGGCATAGCGCATAGTTTATAAATAATGCAAACGACATGTCCCCAGATCACACGCTCTGCTGCGCAAGCATAAAACAATATGTCCCCAGATCACACGCTCTGCTGCGCAAACATAAAACAGTGGGCAGTACTGGATGATTCATGCCGTTGCTTTATATCCGCTTCCAAGTAATTGTTAATGAAAATGTTGGTGTTTTACTTCATTTCTAGGCCTACTAAATGATAAATTAGTTATACCCTGTTTGTTCTTATGCAATACAAAAATATCAATATTTTTGGTTTGTATCACATTCAGCCTTCGTCAGCCTTATGTGATACAAATCCAAACCAAACAGGGGATAAATAATATTATTATTTATATCAGGCTTTCTAACAGTACTATAAAACTGTGTATTAAATATTGTTAACCAAAGTACCTTGATGCGACTAATATTCTAAAAATATTGTCGTCCAATATAAAAAATAAGCTTACTTTAGCAGCAATTTTCGAACGATTCTATACTTATGTTAAGATGGGCAGATTGTGAAATTTTCTATTTTTGTATGGGTCAAAGCCTGATAGAAATAATAATAATAATATTGAATGGCATTTTTGGGGGTGAAACACAAATAAATTGCACTTGCTATTTGCTACAAAAATATAAAAATATTGTTATAGCTTGTGCAATATATTTTTGTATCACCCTCAAAGCCATTCAATATTATACATGTATTAGTGCGTAGTGGTTTCACACAAGCGCCACCCATCCTGAAATCATGGGCGTTGTTGTGCAGGCATAAGTGTGCCATATTACTGCATAAGTCACGCTGCTGCTTTATATCAGCTTCAAGTAATTGTAAATGCAAATTTTGAAGGTATTTTTCCTGTTTCCGGTAATATTAGATCTTAAAACTTAAAAGCATTTGAACACTTCTTGTTTAGTCGTATTGAATGATAAATTTGTTACCCTGTATAATCTTTTTGTATTGCGTGATCAAACCGGGGATAACTAATACAATTGACATGCCTTAACCCTAACTCCCCGGGCATGTTTTTGGGAATGAAACTATCAGAGGAGAAAAACGGGTCAAATTTTGGGGGAAATCAAGTCTCCGCATGCGCAGGGAATCGAACCTGGGCCATGTGTGTGCAAGTCAGATGACTTACCGACTGCGCTAACTGCTTTTTTCTGCTATTTGATAGCCTGGTGGATCGTGTACTAGATAGACCTGGCAAGCGTGCGGTATTGTAACCATAGGGATTTGTAGTGTGTAGGATGGTTGAAACCTGAAAAATGTATATCACTATCAGTCAAGAAATAACTAAATCAAGAAACCAGTATATGGACGGTAGTGAAGTAACAAATCTAATGCAAAACCTGTTTTCTTTTATTCTTGCAGTAAATAAATTGTCAGGATTTGGTGGCAAGGGCAATTATGATAGACCTTTCCCAGTAGCCATCCCAGCTGCTAGACCTTTACTAAGGGATGACACTATCAAATCACTTGTGACAGGTAGGTACCAATGATGTATACAAACATTTGGCCGAACTTTGGTCTCTGGAAGATATCTTACTGAAACTGGAAAGTGAGTCTTAATAACCAGAAGAGGAGGTTAAGAAGGATCTTACAGGCTACTCATTCTGACAATGTATCTGTCTTCAAGGGAAACAGAGTCAAACCCTGATCTGAAAACAACAAAGTTCTGGATTTGTTGTTCTATAGATACAATATGATCATGACAAACATACAATTTGAGAGGCTTTTGTACTTGAATACTGTGCAAAAGAGCCATAAGTTATGCAATGATGTCATTTTCAGTCATTCAAAATTAATTCTGGGAACCTTAGAACCATCTTTAGAGGTAACTGGTGCTGCATGTCCTCTCCAACATTTGTGTAAAATTGTTGAATAAAGATAGAGCGATGGTAAATGACCATTTATCCAACATCAGTACATGTAGGATTGGATCATACCTGCTGTACATATGCATGTCTCCTGTAATCTGGAAAAACCTAGGAAGTCAATTTTGGTGAAAATTAAGTTAGACCCACATTTGTACTTCAGTTTATCAAGTTAAAGTGTGTGAAACTCTTCTCTGTCTGCAGTTTTTCATCTGAAAGAACCTAGTATGGATAAACCTAGTCTGAAAAAAATATGGGAACAGTTTTCCTTTTGTTTTCTCAAATTAGCATTCAACAGACTTATTAGGTTTTTCCAGATTACAGGAGATGTGAAGGATGTCAGTTATAATGATCCATTTGTTTACTTTGAATCCTGCAGGTAATGAAGAGGACATCTACGATTATTATGATACTAACAAGTTCACGTTCAACCGGACAGAGGATAATGATGATGATGATGACTCCAATGCAGAGGACTATGAACCACTTGATGACCAGCCAGAACTATCACCCAATAGACCACCACAAAAAACACCTGTTATAGAGGATGAAGTAAGAGTAGGTGAAGGACGTGTTAAGATTACTCCAAATGAAGAGCTAGAGAAGGCACCAAGAACAAATAACCCTGATGGTAGGTTTTGTACAAGTAGTCTGGCACTCCTATGACTGTCGTCTTTAAAATTCAGGAACTAAATCAAGGGAAAAGAACACATCCAAAAGTGTAAAGTAATTCAGGGTGAGTAAAAAAACAAGGTGTATTCAACTTTGGGATTTTATTTCTAAAAATCTGTGCAACAAATTCTCAAATTATTTATTTTGGCACAGAGGCTGTCTCATAAGCTTTCAAACGCATATTAGTTGGTTAAAATTAATTTATGGAAAACATGTTTTATGCCCATTTAGATAAAAGTGTACATTTTAAAAACCGAACAAGATTTGTGATATTACTCTCACGAAATAATGACAATGTTTTGTCATTATTTTGCATTTAATGTATGAAAATAATATCTGAGTAAGTTTGTTTTGTCTTATTATTTAGCTATTGTGTATCATGCATGTAGCCACTTAATCATAAATGTTATGCGTCATCGAGTACAATACTAAATATTTTGTTCGGTTTCAAAATGCATTAACATTACCAAAATAGTCAAAACTGGATAATGGTATATACCATTAATTGTTGTGATTCTTTTGGTGATAACAGTAAATAAGTGCAGCTTTTGATTTAAGCATTGGTTGCCTTTATATTGTAGTAAGAAGATTTTTAATATTTATTTTACTTCAAGTACATCTTTTTTTTTACTCACCCTGTATGTGCATATCGTTGCTGTTCTGTCAAAACCTTGTTTCTCTATCTGGCCCTTCGGCATGTAAAGGGTTAAAAAAAAAAGGACCCCCCTCCTAAAATTAGATCACGTTTGTTTGCATAACTCCACACTCAATTGGATGTTTTGAGAGATCGAATCACTTATGAAAAGGAAAAACGCTTGGCTAACCCATTGAACGATTCTGCTTTTCAATATCATTATTAGTTTTCTCAAAAATAGCCACATTTCCCCAAAATGATGTTTTCAGAAAAAGTGGTACTTTTCAAGATCTTATGGATTTGTTTGCATAACTCTACACTCAATTAGGTGCTTTGAGAGATTGAAACCCTTATGAAAAGGGAAGATGCTTGGCTACCCACACAAAGTTTCTCCTTTTCAATACCATGTTTACTTTTCTCAAAACAGTCACATTTCCCGAAAAATGATATTTGATTGACACATGGAAAAAAGGGTAATGCAATTCATCTCATTCACCACACAAAATTATTAACAAATCTTTCATTCTAACACGGTTTTTAAAAATCCAAAAGTCATTATATTTTTGAAAAGAAGAATGTTTCTTTCCACTCGTGCAGTGTTTTTTTACACACCCTGTATATGTGTGATGTTGAAACCTAATACCCAAGTTGTGGTACTGGGAGTAAAACTAGCAGGAGGAAACAAATGGGCCAAATGAGAGGAGTGGGAGGAGGTGAACAACTTTGCCACAACTTTGCTTTACTGTTTATTGTGCTTTATTAAAACAGCTGAAATTCCAAGTGAGCAACAGGCACTCATCGATATCCAAAATCAAGTGAAAAATAACACGCTAAGCATAGAAGACGCTGTGGAAAAGTTCAAGGCATTGGAGGTGAAGGCATTTGAGGCACAGCGTAGAGATCTCTCTTTCAAAGCACAGTCGGTAAGTCACATAGGCGGCGCAAGCGTGGGTGGGGTTAGGGGGCATGCCACCTCCAGGTGATATGTTTTAACATCATCGGGACCATCTTTAGTGTTAAAATTGCCAATTTTGTGTGGTTTGCTCGAATTACTTCAATATTTCATCAATTTAAGCTTAAATAAGGTCAAGTTGGCCTTGACCTCTCCTAAATTTGTTTGCTTCCGCTGCCACTGGTAAGTCATAACATTAGTACACATGATTTGCTATCTTAAAATGTCAAAACTCATGATATAAATGGTGCAGATAGTATAGGTCAGCCCGGTCATGCATCCAGCTACTTTTTACTGTTTGCCGTTGACAACAAACCAGAAGATTTAACTACTTATCAAGGGATCACGTCACACTGTGTACTCTGTGTAAGAGGCCTTTATTTACATCTTTGGTTTGTGGTCAACGGCATATGACGTCTCTCAAAATGATTCATTTAATGTCAATGAATTTGGTTACAATTGAAAATTTATCTGCTGTAAATATTGCTCACAGCAGGAAACTTCATTATTTCAAATTTGATGCAAAATATATTTGAATATTCTTGAAACAAGCAAAATACAAAAACATGCATTCTTGTTGAAATTGAAAGATGTATATATTGTGCTGTGAGCTTGCATTTGAATGTGTGCAAATTGAATGGTGTATACATTGTGCTGGGAGTTTGCAGTGTCAAGTCACACACTTGTTGGCAAAATTTTGCTCAAAATGCCCTGCGTGCGGCTTAGTTTGCAATGGATTTTGTGTATGTAGGGTTCGTCTTGTCACTGCAAACAAACAATTTATTGTGGCATTATAATTGCTATTAATTTGTGTTTATATGATTGATGCAATACAGGCTGTTATGCGTGAAATGAATGAGCAATCCAAACCCACCAAAGGAAAAGGAGGAGGAGGATTCAGAGGAATCTTCAAAGCAAAAAAAGGTGAGCATATGGAGATGGAATTGACCTTTTCACTTTACCCTTATTTCATTAATTTTGTTGACTTCCATTGGATGCTCTCCACACATTTCTCCATCTCATTATAGTGATTTATGGTTGCTATCAATCCACATTTCTTTTTATGCCCATCCTGCTTTTCTTTGTCCTTCAGTTGGCCTTCAAGTCAGTAGCTAAGGAAAGTACCTTGTGTCCTGCAAACTATATCCTGTGCAATGTGACTTTGGTATCTACTCATACAGGGTGTCCCAGAAAACGTGCAACTTATTTTGGCAGGGCTCTAGTTTCTCTTTTAAACATCAGATTGCAGCGATATTTGCACTTTTTGAAGTCTGTGGAATGTTCTCCGCTTACCTTTGAAAAAATAATTACGATTGCTTATTTGGTTTTCAAATGAGACGCGATCAAAGGCAGGTATGCCTGGAACACGTTCAACCGATTTGGATAAAACCGATGTTACCGCTACGGAGCCCGGTGAATCCCCGGGGTGAATCACTTTGGAGCGCACTCTCTTTCATCATTTGGTTTGTTAATTAAAATTACATTCTCCTAAAATTTAACAATCAACGTTTATTAAAATTAATGAAATAAAAAGACTGGTTGTAGAAATCGTAACATTGGATCAGGACTTGATATCTGTGCTGATATAATCGGTTCATTTTTCAGAGCGTGGCAAACCTCAGTTTTCTTCGAAATGGTTCTCACTAGCTGTTCGACGGCGACCTGAACTATCCATCAGTCTATAGTTGCTATAAAGTCCAAATGTTAATATTTGTTAACATTTCCTCTAAATAATTGAACGGTATGAGATTTTTCTCCTCGGGTATTTTATTTGGAAAGCTTTCTGAACTTGGTTCGAGCTTTCAGACGCACAGTATGTCACAACTCTTTCATCAGCGAGAAGAAAACTGCCATCGTTTTAACATTTTTATTTAGGCAATACACATGTATGTTTATTTTTATTTCTTCATAGCAATAACGTTTTATAACATTAATCATTAGCATGTGAAAACAATGTACGTTCCCTAAGACTTCACGCACAATATTTAGGACATTATTGGATTTGTCATCGATTATCGCCAAATCGGTTGAACGTGTTCCACACATACCTTCCTTTGACCACATCTTATTTGAAAACAAAACTAGCAATCGTAATTATTTTTTCACAGATAAACAGAAAACATTCTACAGATTTCAAAAAGTGCAAACATCGCTGCATTCCGATGTTCAAAGGTGAAACTAGAGCCCCGCCAAAATAAGTTGCAGGTTTTCTGGGACACCCTGTATATCAATCATTATGACCTTAATCTTATCAAATTGATATTTGTCAACTTTCTGAATGAAGAAGACACTCAAAGAAGAAGAAGAACAGAACAATAACATCCCTTCACCCGACCGCAGTTAATGAGCCTTCATTTTATTTGTAAAACCACTCCTCAAACCCCACTTCCAAGATGGTCCTATGGCACAAAAATAAAATTGTGTGTTCCTTCTTTGTCACACTTAATAGCACAGTTTATCCTGTGCTCAGATTTATGATGGACAACCAGTCATAAGATTAAGCATATCTGTCCATTTTCTATAGATGTATTTTACAGCTTTTCAGAAATATTGCGTGACAAGCGAGGGCAGTCTACATTCTACACAGGTTCACAAGAGACCAACGGTGTTGCAGCACGCGCTGCTGGTAATTAACAAAGTCAACTTATTGCATGTTTTCACAAATGCAAATGCTTAGGTCTAGATGATACAAACATTTATTCAAAATGTGGTATTATTTTTGGTTTAGTATTTTGTAGATGTCCGCAGGTAGTATCATTTGCTATAGATATCTCACATTAATTTTTATTTATGGATTTATCTTAAATCTTACAATCTGAGGATATATTTAATCTACATCCAAGTCTTACATGTTTATTTTTGATGATGGAGGAGACAACAACATTGTAACCACAACCTGTGATCTTCTACTGGTAGTAAGTAATCACATGCATTGATCAATTCTGTTGGAGATTAGATAGCGGAGAAGCCTTGTGATAATCCAATCTCATCTCTGCTTAGCAGGGTTGACTTTAGTGCCTTCGTTGTGGTGGGTGGTGGGTTGTTCATCCCTTGCCCAAATAGATTCCTTGACTCCTCTTTCAAACTACAAGGGTATATGGACCAGGAGGACTAGGTCATTTGAGTGTGATTTAGTGGTGTGTGCAAATAAACTGCAAGTGCTGAGTACATTGAAGTTAGCCCTCCTATTTTGTTTGATCTGATTCAGGAAGGATTGGCCAGCTTATTAAATGAAAGTGTCCTTATACAAGTGGGTTCATCTCTTCAGGGGGGCAGATCATAGAACACTCCTCTAATCTGTTCTTTGGGATGTCTGCTATGTAGCGGAGTATTGGTTGGTTTGTCATGATCCTAATACTGCTGAGTTTGTACCACTACCCTGTGGAAAACCACCGATTGTGGTTACAATGTCAGTTGCTCCTCCATAATCAAAACCCTTATAAGTTCTGCATGTATACTAAATATCTGTTTAGTCAGTACAATCACATGTGGTGTTACGCGCCAATGTTTTTAAAACTGTGCGCAGCTACGCACCATCATTACGCAGCTCATAGTCAGACTAATTTAATGCCAAAGTCACATGGTTGCCTACTTTCAATTTTAAATATGCAAATATGAACTAAAATCGAAACACAGTATATTAGTTTGACAGATATCGCCTTTACCTTTCTGTATGAAGTTTGGTCGGTGATTTTTAAGGCAATTTTCATGTAGAAATAATGAATTGTTTGCTATTGTTTTGCTTAGAATACGTCCAAAATCCACATCTGAATTTGAATGTATTGAAAGATCATAACAAACCACATCTTATCCCAGAATATGAAAACATTCGATCGGTGCGTTTAAAAGTGTGCTAAGTTAGAAGATGAATGTTACCACATTTTTAGTCAAATCATGTGCACGAACCGATTCAAAACATATTTAGAAGTTCCTCACTGCAAAATGAGCTGTGTGCTTTGGTGCGCATCGAAAACGTGTTGTTTAAGGATAAATTTGTGCTGTTGTACTGAAGATTGAGAGTATACAATTTGTTCTTACATCTACAGCTGATGGTACATGTTCCATCCATTCATACATACATTGAACTGCTAATCATATTCATGTCTATGCAGTCTTCACTAAAGAGCTTTGGACAGCAAGTGTTGAAGACAGCCAAACAATTACAGATATATTTCCCGTTGTGCAGGCCTGATCGGTACCAAACAAATGAAAAAAGAAATGAGGAAACAAAACAAAACAAACCAAAAAAACCCAATTTGCGCAGCTTTCTACACTGGCTGACTGGCCATATGTAAACAGGATTTTCTTTTACCGTGGCCTATCATACCAATTTGAACCATTACATTTTGTATATGATATTAATACAATATATTATGTTTTCAGGCAATGTCAGCACCCCAACTCGCAAATTGCGTACACGATCTGAGCCTGTCACGGTTGGGCGTGATCAGCAGTGGTTACCCAGCATCCCAGAGCGATATGCCAGTAAAGTTTCAACTCACAATACACTATGTATGGCAAGCAAAATCTGGCAACATTTAATATATCTGCAGGCTCAATGCATTGTGTAGTATGTGATAGTATTATAGTTTGCATTGCTTGTAATTAAAAAAATTAAAATGTTTTTCCTCCATCTCTCACTTTATTTTGACCAATAATGTCTGTATAAGTTTACCTATGAATTTTCTCCAGGGTTCTAGACTGCAATCATAGATTGCATAGAGCACATACAGAACTTGAACCCACAACCTTGTATTATAAATCCTGTGTTTATAATATATGAAGTTGTGGGTTCTAATCCTACCATAGCCACTTGAGGTCAAATATCTTAGAAGGTTCAAATAAATGCATTTATCCAAAATATGTCAAACTAAAAATGTGTTGTTGTTGTGATATTGCAATAACAACCCCATTTGTGGGTCAAGAACAAGCTTTTGTTTAAGTGTTACCCATTTAAATTCATATGGCGACAGATTTATATTTAGGGTTTATTTCGCAAAAACAACATTTTTTTTACTATCATTTTAGCTGAAAAGGCAGGAAAATTCATGGGTATACTAATATAATTAATTATCTCAAAGGCCTTGCACTGCATTTAAAATCCAAATGTTATCTCACCAGAAAAATCAGAAATTCTGTTTATTTTTGTACCTTACTTTATGTAAGTTTTTTACCCAAATCTTAGCGAAGCACAGAGTCAAAATTGAGTGTACACATTTGTGTTTTGTTTTTGGGAGTCACGTACAACACAAACTCTATACCATGTTTCTCTGATTCCGCCTTAACATCAAATTGTGTTAGGTTTGCCTGTATTTAAACAAAAAGCTCACCTTTATATGGGTTTTGAAAATATAGAGCTTTGAGACAAACCAAGTAAATAGACTTAAAAACAGTAACTGTTCAACATGCCCAACTGTCCCATACTGACTCATGAATATTTGAGATTTTCATTGAACAATTTGTGAATATTATTTGACATTCTTTTGAGATATTCAAAACATTTCAAAATATTTAACAAATCCAATAAAAATGTTTGGCCCCTTCCCTATGAAAGCCCTCTCGATTGACAACTTCTTCTTGATAGTCTCTCAGATCTATAAGAACAGGTGTTTAAAAAAAAATCTAAATATGGTTTGTAACATTGATATTAATGGACTGTCACTAAGGTTTTTCAATTTGGAGAAGAAAAAAAGGGGAAAATGAATAAAAAAGTAAATAAATAAGAAAACCCTCCCCATTATATTTTACTTTCAATTTATGACTCTTCTTTCTAAGAAAATAAAATTAACCCAGTCACTTATGATGGTTTGACAATTGATATTAAGTAGCACTTACAGTTCATACTTGAATGGAGAAGTAAAAACTCATTTATCTCCATTTCTTATTGAATTTCATGCTGCGCTAGTTGTTCAAGTGCAGGTAACAGTAGCTTTATAGGATCATGGCAGGTAGTAGAGGAGGAGGCTAATCGTGGCACTGCTCAAACAAGATATGTTTGTAGCAGCCTATTCATTGCTTAAGTACCGGAATTAGGATTATCGTAATCCACTTGTTAACGTCCTAAGAATAATCTTCCCTTGATGTGGCCTTTGAAATTATGGATCGAATGTGATCTTCTTGATCTATTAATTGATCGGCTTTATACAAAAAGGAATCAACCATGCGGCATTCACCTGAATCAAGGCGTATTACATAAAGTCCATCCAGTTTAGTCTTTAAATTGACACAGGATTTTTGAAAGCGATGTAAACTAGCATGAATGAAAGGGGATTTCAGCTTCTTATAGTTTTGGTGAATGTTGTAAACCACAGTTGTAAACTTAACACTTTCCACACGGCTATTAGTTTTACCATGTATGCAAAACAAGATTTTTCAGAAACCTTTCCCAACTTTCAAAGTCTATCTCAGGAATTACTGAACCAATACTAGGCAGGTTTATACTTATTTTAATGCATTTCTCATGGTGATTTCAAATATAATATAGTGATAAAATTCAATAATGTTGACATTTTTGAAACATTTTGTGACATTTTGGAACTATCATCTGCAGACGACTGCTGCGTGGAAAGGGTTAACCCTAACTCTACCATATACCACAATATACCACGACAGAGTTGGTATCACCCGGCGTGGACCCAGCCTATATACTTGGCGCAGTATACTGTGCCAAGTTGCCTTGACACTCGTGGTGTAATGGAAAATCCCAAGTCCCGTGTGCCGGAGGTCCCTGGTTCAAATCCCAAGTGGGGGTCGCGTCGATATTGTGGGTCACTTTTCGCTCGCGGAAAAATTGTCTGAAAAAGTCAGGGGTAGAGTTAGGGTTAATACAGTAAAATTCAGGTTATTTTTACATGGACACCTTCTTTAGGGAGACATAGCTTTGACCTTTAACCTAAAATGTACTATGGCTGTCGATAACAGTCGATCAGCTGATTAATGTAAACAGCATATTTGGAGATCATCGATTTTCTACAGCTCCTCCCCTTAAGTTTGTAACATAAATTATCACATGTTATCATTGACCCCACATGTATGTTGAATCATGCAATTACATAGTACATCTTTGTACCACTGTGAACATGATTGCTTATTGTCACAAGGTATAGATGTGCTAGTGTCATAGACCTGGTCAGGAGGTTCTCTCTTTTGTCTGTATGATGGCGTGCTCAACATTTGTGAGGAAAGTCCCTGGTTCAAATCCCGGCTGGTGCTCCCAAATGTTACTGGTATATCTCGGTGAGTTGTTCTATGTTAGGGCGGTACATGACAAAATTAGAAGCATACACCATTGATAAAGACATCCGATCGGACATGCAAAACTGTCTGAAACAGTAAGTTCAAATTTTGAATTATTTCAATGAAATGTTCTTATAATGTTTCCATGGATTCCTAATGAAACTATTCTTAGATCTAGAAACACTTTTAGTGTGATACGTACACGGCACATCAAAACCATTCAAGTGTGGAGGTTGATCGCAGCTATACATATGTCTTGAAACACCACTTCAAGGAGGATTATTCTTACAATATATAATAGGGGGATAATTGATCATAAAAGAAGGGAACGGATTAGAAATGAGGCTTATCTGCGATTCAGGTCCTCTACTACCTGCCATGATAGGACGAGTCAAATGATTTATGCCCAATTTTTCATTTTTGTGTGTAAAAATGTAAACTAGTTACTTCTGGTAATATGGGGCACAATTTAATACATGGGGAACATGCAATGACTGTTGTTGTTACAGATGACTGGTCTGGTTTAGTGTATGGTTTATATTAATGGACACCTCCTTTGAATGCACGCACATACCGGCAGGCAAACTTTTGTTTGGCAGGCAATTCGGGCGCACATCGGCAGGCCACCTTTTGTTTGCTTGGCTGCTATGACGTTACAGGTGATATCGTCTATACACAGGGCCTATCGTCTATACACAGGGCCTATTTGCACGACATAATCCATCTCATGTATGCTAGCATACATGTCACATACTGTCACATGCCCTCCTTAGAAATTAAAATTATTTGCACTCATTTTGTACCATTTCTGCCTACTGCAATTCTACAATTCTTCCCTGAATAATATAATACTACACATGTAATATTCCTGAATTGAGGCAAAGAAATAACTAACCGTTGCTCACAAATTTATTTAAAAAATGGGTTTAAACATTTTGACTCCTCCTATATAATGTACAGGATGTACCAAAACATCCATCTGTGTTGCCAAAGTACGGAAGAACGTTTTCTGAACTGTAAAACGGCACAGCTCTTTAGCTTGTTAATCCTACGTCATTTGTTTTAGCATGCTGTATTCAGCTTTGTGTGAAAAGTGGGATTTCCGTGTTAGAAACACCAAATGGCTACGGACAATCTCGGACTGCATTATTTGAAATAGTTTTAGTAGACTGATCAAGGCTTACAAACAATATGAGATAGACATTGATGAATGCTTATACTTTGTTCATCTACTTTATTTAGTGACCTCATATAATATTCCAGTGAATGCCGGCATGCATGTGTCTAATGTGTTGAAGTATGCACTCTTGTGATCAAAGAATAGACACGGCATTTGCATGTAATTCTTGCTTTGATCACTGGAATACAATTGATGTCATTGCCCAGAGGTAGATGGATATAGTTTAGTCAGTTTCAATTTGGCAAGCCTCTTTACAGCAGTGAATTAATACAGAAGAGCGTGGGGATGCATGAACGCAACAGGATATCACCTGGCGCATTGTGCATTATATATGTGACGCATATGTATGATTTTGTTGCGCATCGAGAGCTCAAAAGGCATATGTCTCGCCAATTTGGAACTGACTGACCTATATAAATATAGTATGAGATGACATGTCCAGATATATAATAGAGGTCTCTTGACAGAGATTCAAAATCTTGGGTTTGGTGTAGATCAGCCCTGTCAGCACTCAGCAGGTAGATTTGTGAGGTCAGACGGTAAAATATGGTCTTATTTTGCATTTGTATTCAACTTGTAAAATAAAGGGGGAGGGCAATGTTTCCCCTGCTTCACCAGATATTATGTCACTAGACTTGTCTATAGAAACCTGCAAGCTATGAGATATCAATGAAACCAAGATTGTAAAAGAAGTGTTGCCTCATGGCACACATAAAAAGTCTTATTCAGAGGATAGATTTAGAGTCATTTTTAGCATGTTTCCGCATGATGAAAAAGACACTCTGTCACTAATTTGTTTGTTTGGTGATGATTTTGTGGATGATTTGAGTACTCCCCCATGTTTAATATCATTTCTTGAACATACATGTTTGATGCATCCGTATCTGCCATTATTGCATGTATGCATACACATTTCCTGTAATATACCAAGACATTGTTATTACTATCAGTATTTGTTTACCTAAAGATTGATTCATTTCTATGTGTATCTTCTGTGGCTGTGTATTACTTTAGATTAGGAGTTAGTTAACTGATTCTATTGAACCAACCAAGTAGGAGCATCTGCCTGCACCCTCTGGTGGTCTACAGGCTACATGTATAGTGCCCTCACTCAGGCATAGCTGCTTAGGTTACATATGGTTTCCTGTTTAATCCTGCACTGGCCTGCATAATTCACTTCTGTAATTTCCCCTCCCACTGCCTCCCTATAGGTAGATTGCAGTACTTCATCGTTTGGGGAAGCAGCTGCTTCAGCAGCCGGGTCAGTGTTTGGTCCTTCTTTTGGGCTTATTCACGCTTTCACTTCAGTTGGGTCAATGGGACAGTCAATCTGTTCGTTGCTATGGGTATTGTTTCAGCCGATTCAGAGGGGGGTAGTTGAAGCAGCTGCTTTTTGGTTTCTGATCTTGTGTTATCACACTGAATCCAGTCATTCTATTATTTGCATAAAATATCATAATTTTCTTGCATGTTTAATGTTAAATTGAAACAAATAATCAAATAATGATGATATTCTATCAAAACAGCGGACACCACAAGCCCCAAACAAGCCCTCAAACTACCACCATCTGCAACCAGCTATAAATCTCCACCAACACCACCACCGGTAGTAAGCCCTAAACCTGGAGTAAACCCTAAACCTGGAGTAGGAACAACACAAAACGTAAAGGCTACTACACAGCTGCCATTACCAATAAGCCCTAAGCCCAAGCGAACTGAATGTCCTAATCAGTACCACACAGGTAGGCGGGACTAACCCTGGTTACAATTACTTTTTTAATGTTCACATATTTAACATAGCCCACAATGCATTGTGTTGGTGATTGGCATTTCTTCACACCAGACAACTTTGAAACATAGTATGTCATTGTCATTATAACCCTGCACAATTGATGCAATTTTAAGGTCTCTGTAAGTGCCCACTTTATGAATGACTCTTAATATTATATTGGATGTATCTTTTTAATGTTAACTTCAACTGTGCAATCTCAAAGAATGGCAAACAGTCATATGCAAAGATATGCAGCTGCATCCTAAAATAAACCATATTATACTCTATTCCCCTTCCTCTGGACAGTGATGTACAGGTGCAGCATTAACATACATGTATGTATCCTCCATCTTTCTACGTGTGTGTGTATCCACCATACCGCGATCAGTGAATGATGCAGTGACTACACTGTCTTATGGAAGTGAAATGGACTATAGACTAGTCTGTCAAGATTAAATCTGCCATTTAGTTGGAACTAGAGGAAAACCTTTTGTTTTAATTGAACGTGTGCAATAGGCGATGTCATAGGATGTTTCCAAGGGTTGTCTAATGATATAAGTCCATATTTACCCAAGAATTAAGTTGTGGCGGCCTTACGGCCTTGTAGGTCAAGGTTTACAACCAACTGTAAATTACTTTCAATGTTTTGATTCTCATTTTTGAACTGCAAAAACAAATTTTGTTTCCTATGTTTAATTACTAAAATTGTGAAAGTTTAAGAAAAGAAAAAGACTTACAGCTGTGGCCCCTAAATGTTTGTGCTGTCTTATTTTCTGTTTACTATTCCAAAATTGAATAAGATTTTTTTTTTGTTGGTAGCGCTTAGGCCATGAAACTTTAAGCCAGCACTAATTTCTTTGCAAGTACTTGCTGCAGAAATCTATCCCTAAAAGCAAATACCTGTGGGTAATGTTAAATAGGTGAGATGTTCTGATGAACATCTTCACTAGTGATGATCCTATACAGGGTGTGTGCTTCCCTCAAAATTTCAGGGCATAAACCGCTTAGATTCCCCTCTGCTTTTGAATAAATTTAGTTCATATATTTGGTGATGGTTTAAAAATAGAAATGCCAGCTGTGTTTTAACAGAGCCTTACATTCATCCAGTGCTAACTAAGAAACCAAGCCATCAATATATTTGATTTAGGTGGGTATAGCCCCATTGGACAAAGTACACCTTGTTTCTGTACTGACACTTCTCCTAATCTGTACCAGTACAGTAATCATTGGGCTTAAAATGGCATCCCGACTATGGTTCAATCAGTTTCAAATTGCTGAGGTTTTATCTCTCTGCATGCAAAAGTGATCTAAGTGAACACGCAGGATTTTGGTCTTGCGCACATGATTTGTGCGCAATGCACGCGCCACGCTATTGATGCACAGTGTGTTTGTTGCATTCATGTGCGCCTACACACATCTGTATTAAATCGCTGCTGTAAGGAGGTTCACTAATTTGGAGCCGATCAAACTATTGTAATATCATCCTGTTATGAAAAAACTGCAGGAACAGCTACTACATGCTTTTTATAACAAGCTTAAATTATGCTGTTGTCTTATCAATTCATGTTTGTGTGTATATCCATTGTTTGTGTGTTTATTAAATTGTCTTGACATGCCAGTCTACTTTTACCCACTGTTACAGAATGAATCTGGTAAATTTGGTGTACAAATTCTCCATTATGTAATACGACATTGAAAAAAATTTGATTTTATAAATATTACAGAATATTTTGCAACATGGATATCTAATTGTTCATATGTTTGTTGTTATATCATAGCTATAGTTGAAGCTGGACAAACCTTGCTAGGTCAATGCAGCCTCTTCATTTAGTGTCTTTGTCTTAATCATATTAATGATGGTGTTGTTCCTATAAATAGCTGTTTGCCACCGCACAGAGTTACTTACCTTGTTTGTTGTGTGTATAATGCATCCATCGTTCATCATGTGCTTGTTGATATTGCTCTATGTGCATCATGCTTTGCTTGTTACATTTTGAAATTTGATTTAACTTTGTATTCTGTATTTTGTAAGACTTGACCTTTTGATTGACCTCAAATAAACCCTGTAACCCATCTTACCCAAATAGTAAAATCAACACAACATCAGTGCACATTCTACAACATGACCATGTCATTTGGGGAAATCCATTGGCATGGTGTTTGCTTCTGCACAATTAAGGAAGAATTCTATGCTTATGCTTAGAATACAAACTTATATCATGCCAGTAAACTCGAGAGGATGCAAAAATACCTACCTACCTACCAACCCTAATTGTTTAATATCAAACCCATTTTATAGGCTTTAGAGAAGTTAAAATGGAGCATTACACTGATGAAGACCAATTGCTTGTCAGTCACATTCAGTCATAATTATTTTGGTATGTTTTTTGTTGTTGTAAGCACAGACAAAAGAATCAATTAAATGCTTTGCATTCCCACTGTGTCAGACCAAGAATTTAACAAACCGATACAAGAATTATTATATCATGATGGGCTGATTTCAACCATGTGATAGTTTTTACTATCATTATGGCTGGAAAAGAACAATCTGATATCATGATATAAAACAAATATTGAATGCTGTTTGCTCGGTCTAATTTGGATTATTCCATTACACCAGGGACTTTTGAAAGTCCCTGATTACACTCAGCTTCGCCTTGTGCAATGGAGAAAAAAAATTGACCTTGTGATATAGTTTGTACTATCACACTCTCAGGCATTCAATATTTGTATACTCTATCTGACACCTAAAGACGCATCAAACAAACCATAACTGTGTCCAAATATTATGACTACTATTTGTCTCTAAACTTCTTTTCATTTATAGATATATTGCTGTAATATAACTCTTAATGCTTTAATTATGTTTTCATAGCCACATCTAAATCAGTTGGCATCTATGATAAACCAAGTGGACGCTCTGGGCAGGATCGCTATATGGATGGTATATTGCATTATGCATGTTAGACATAATATTATGCATTATCCTTACTGCTCTTGCACATACCGGTATTTTACCTTAAGAAAATAGCATCATTTCAAATAAAGAATATGATTGTTTATAAAGAGACACTGGAAGATTTTTTATCTTTTATAATTATTGATATTTCTTAAATTGGCTGAAATATGATTTTGTTAACATGATTCTAAAATTATAATATCAATAATTGAAAAACATTCGATATTCTGAAAAAATAAGATTCTATTAAATCACCTATGGGTAAATTCAGAGTTCCTTTAGTATACCCCACCACTGCATGTCTTCAATGGGTACTTTTAAAGAACGACCCATACACTTACACAGTGAGGAATACAAATGGTAGGGTATTCTAAAGCTTACCCGTAATGGGTAAATTCTCTCACTTTTAATAACCTTTGACCATATTTTAAAATATTCTAATCTTAGATTCAGATTGGCCATTGTTTTATTTCAATTGGTTATCTCCATTTTTTAATTTGAAACATATTGCATTGCTTAAATGAACAGCAACCTCTTTCTAGGTAGCAAATAATCCAAAATGCACTTACTTATTAACAAAATGTGATATTATTAGCATGACGACTTGCTGCATTCTACTGGTCTGACGATCGGTATCTAAAAAAGGGCCACTTCTCGTTGTGAATCCAATGACTGGTAATCAAATTTCTTGCACTTTTTAAAATGACTGAATTATAGTCTCACTTAGCGATGATTGATTGTCCAAAGATTAAACGTGTGCCAGTTTGAAAAGGCTTATTGTTAGGGAATTGTGAACACTTTTTCAGAGTGTTTGAAGAGCAACAATATAGCTTGCACACACTGTCAGGCCCATGCCACTACATGCTAGCTTGCAATGTCAGGCCCATGCCACTACATGCTTGCTTATCATTGCCAAGAACAAAGTTTCTAGTGTACTGCGCAGCTCCCTAATTTCAAGAGTCAACTCGCGCATCTCATCAGGCAAAAAAATAAATTGTTGTGTTGCCCTCAAGTGCCATACAAAATTATGTCTGGTTGGTTGATGGATATTTTGCTGAACAAATATTACTGTACTGGCAGACCGAGGCTGTAGTGGTTCATGTCAAGGAAATGTCAATTTTACTAATGTTTCTAGTGTGATAATAGTTTCAAAACTGTTTATTCAAGCAAACTTATTCATTTAAAAAAAATATATATTTTGACCAAATTGGTATCATTTAAATCTTAAAAAAACCCACATACGCTCTAATTTTTAAGATTTTAGAGTTGGTCGCTGAGAGCAACATAACAATTTTCTTTGCCATTATTGCAGATACTCTTGATATGTATTAGCTGAGACCATAATAACTAAATTATGGTCTCAGGTATTAGATAGTGCATGATGTAGTGATGAACATGTATTATTTGGTAGCAATAATTAAACAACTTTAATCTGCAATCAACTAGTTTCTGCAAATGTGTCACCTGTCCACACTTTGGCAGTGGCGTGCGCAGGATATTGTAATTGGGGGAACCTTGCCAAAAAATGAAATTCCCCTGACTCAGATTCTTCTAAGGGCTCATACCGATATACTCTATCACAGCTTTTCCCAGCTTTTCCGGGGAAAGCTGTGTCAATGAATGAAATTCATTCATTCATTCATTCATTCATTCATTCATTCATTCATTCATAAAAGGTTTATTAAAAACTGTTCTTGCAGCAAATACAAAGTAGCTGAATTACAACAATTTTACATATAAAAATACAATGATTAAAGGAAACAATATAATCTACTAAAATTAATTACATGAACCCAATCTTCACACTCACCGAATACCACTAAAACAACCAACACTCAAAAACATCCACACACACACATCCACCCCCCCCCCCCCCCCCCCCCCCTACCATTCAGACTCGGCTCATTCATTCATTCATGACTGGTTAATTAACATTGATATAGCAATACATGAGATTTAAAAGTGGAATTTTTTAATGACCACAATGAAATTCCACTTTCAAATCTGCTGTACATGACCAAATTGTTTAAAAACAATTTGGTCATGTACAGCAGTGGACTGTTCTGGAAGCGAACAGTCCTACATTTTGGCAGGGCAAGTTTGTCCGAGTTTCGTAACTCTCTACCGTGTATGGTGCCTCTCCTGCCCCTTCCTTTGCGCACACCACTGCACTTTGGGAGAGGTAGTAAACTCATTCCCAAATAAATTAATATTATAACTTCGATCCTTAAACAGGCCAGAAAGAAAAACTGTATGTTACACCACGGTGGTACCATGGTTATACACACACACTTTAAATTTAATAGGCATATAATATTAAACATGTTGTTAAATTTTGAATTGCCAAATACTTCGACATTACTCGAGTCCGATGAATCTGCGTCGTGGTCTGAATCCTCAGATAACTTTTGATCATGGACTTATCATACAAGTCCATGACTTGATGATACTTTGGCGAATGTCAATATCACAGATGTGATCTCTTTCCCAGTACGAATTTTCAATTTCCCGGACGTGACAACACACGTTAAATCACAATGATAGGGTCTGCCCGGTCTGAGACTAGTATACCATAGTATTCTAGTCTCAGGATAGGGTGGCCGACGCATAATATCATGACCAAACATTTTGTCAATTTCGTCTATCTTATACCTTTGAAAACGTAGTTTATGAATCGTAGAGCTCCCACCGGTTTCTTGAGTGCCTTTTTCCATAAGTAACACACCAAAATATATATTTGGCCTAATCTAAGTATTCTTCTGAGCTTTTATCTTTCAGAAATATGTATTGATCATTGGTTTATACAGTCCTTAATATAAGTAACTGACCAGGTAATAAATATACTCTTAACTCCAACACTATATAGGTCTATTACCAAATAGGTTCATAAGGATCGTTGATTATAATATGATATGGAGGTTCATTATACTGATCCAGTGTAAGTACTCATGTGTACGTTTCAGATACGACTGTATCCTTTGTCAACACTTTTGGTAGTGATGTTCTTGACGATACAGGAAGCCAACACACAAGTACCAATATCTGAATTATCAATCTCACCATCCACTCCACCAGAAGCTTGGCGTAATCAGAACTCTGTACAACAGAAAGAATCAGATAATTACCGAAGAGGGGGACAAGAAAGTTGAGGAGAAAAAAGTGCAAGATGCATTGCAAGTATGCGGCTATCCACCTTGGTCATTCGACAAAGTGAAAAACAGGCAGCTACTCCCAAAACAAATAAAAAGGAAAACATCAAGAAAGATGAAGACAACGGGAGCTGTGGGTTTGTTGTCTTGCCATATGTCAAAGGTGTCTCCGAGCGAGTCGCACGAACAATGAAATCCTACCGAATCGCCACGGCTATGAAACCACACTGCACAATTAGGAATCTAGTGGTACACATCCCAAAGACAAATGAGATCCTCACAGTATTTTGGACGCCATTTATGATATTCCATGCAAGAATTGTGAAAAGAGCTACATAGGCGAAACCAGACGACAATTCGGCACAAGACTCGGCGAACACAAGAAAGAGGCAGAAAAGGCTAACAAAACAACAACCACCAGAGCAGGGAGAAAGGCGTCGCTCACTCAGGTCAACAAATCAGCAATAACAGACCATGTTGTGGACTCAAATCATGTTATCAGGTGGGACGAGGCAAGGGTTATAGGCACGGAGCAAGACAGGTATAAGAGATGGATCTGAGAGGCTATAGAAATCAGGAAGAAGGGGACTTCAACGATTAACCACGACGAGGGGCAATACTACCTCACTCACGGTTTTTATGATCTCTTATCATCTGGCAAAAAATCCCAGATGATAAATCAACTGGCAACTCCAAGACTGCAAAAAGCGTCATGAGACGTCAAGATCATCACTACCAAAAGTGTTGACAAAGGATACAGTCGTATCTGAAACGTACACATGAGTACTTACACTGGATCAGTATAATGAACCTTCCATATCATATATAGGTCTAACGTAAAAATATAAAATTATGAAGTTGTAAAGAAAATTCTCCTCTATAATGAAGAATGCAACATTTTCACACTTGGGTTTGAACACGCAGGACATGACAGCGTGACAGGTATATATGATCAATTGAAGCATCCCCTATCCTCGTCTTGCCAAATGATCTTACTATCGACCCTTGAGTTGTCGCTACCAGTTAATCAATAATATGCCCGTTGCTAGTCCGAGGCTGCGTGTAGGAGAACAAAATGTTAAAATGAAAAACAGACTTTGTATTGGTTTTAGGCAAATAACTGAGATAATTTTCATTAAATCTTCACATGCAATAATTTCCTTACAACTTTATATAATTTCATACGTTTATGTAGGATATAACAATATATAACAATATAGTGTTGGATTTAAGAGCATACCTGGTCAGTTACTTATTTTGAGGACTGTATAAACCAATGATCAATAGAGGATTAACTGGGTATTAACATGGCAAATAGCAATTTACAACCAGTTCATCCCCATCAAGTCATCCTTGCCTCTCTGCCAATATTCAAGAGGTGACACATTCGCTGAAACAGATTATAATGTGTAATACATTTTTGCTTAGAGAAAATGTAGACAACATATCTGTTTTTTGAATGAGTTCATCAGGCCTGTAGATTGAAGTGATTAAAATGTTTTGTTGTACAAATCCAATAAGCTACTTGCATGCTAGACAGTTTCGTCTTACCGTAGATTGAAATGATTAAAATGTTTTGTTATACAAATCCAATTAGCTACTCACATGCTAGACAGTTTCGTCTTCCCGTTCAGAAGACTTCTTCGGTAGTGACTTGATCCACCTACTCCTGAGCTTCCTGGGACAGAGAGTGCAAGCAAATCTTGCGGGAAAAACAAGTGGATCAAGTCACTACCAATCAAGTGATGAACTTGTCATCAGTCACTCAACAAAATCTATTGAAAGTTTGATAGAATGCTTTCTCCTATCATGTATAGCAACTTCTAAAAAGGCAGTTATAATCAGGCATCAGAAATTTCAGATTTTAATTGGAATTCCGATTTGTTCACATGTTTACACTCTAATTTTTTTTATTTTAAATAATTAAAATATTAAAAAAAATAAATAATAAAAAAAAAAAAATCTAAAGATGTTGCTGACCCCTTAAACCTGACCTGACCTGCTGTCTGTTCCCCCTGGACCCCCCTGGAAGACTCACCTTTGGTTCAGGACATAGCCTTCGGCTACGTTTGATCTATTTTTATACACTATACATTTTCAGATTTTTTAAACAAAATGCATTCTCATGCCTGTATAATACACACAGATACATTACATTACAACATTCTTTGTTATTTTGCTAAATTTTGATACCACCTTTTTATAGATTATGTAACATAACAAACATGGCAGCTTTATGGGTCCTTATTGCACTTATGCTCTGGGATACTATTAATGTTGGGAAAGGAAAGTCCTATACTGCGCATTTGTAAATAACAGGTCACACAATCACCACATCCTGACATTACAAACCTCATTTCCAAAATCCATAGATAGCTAACTAAATTGAGAAAAAAGGTATACTGTATTATTCATAAAACCTGTTCAAACTTAAATTTGGTTTAACTTCTAAATTGTTTAGGGTACCTTTTAAAAGTCTTAACCTGGGCCTAACAGCCACCATTGTATACAAGTGCCTCAATTTACTCTAAATGTGTTTGCTTGCTTATGTGTCTTCATTGTTACCCTTTCCATTTTCTGCATTCTCCCAATGTTTTTGTTGGAAATTTGTAATTTACATTGACATGTTTGCTCTGTTTCTATAGTTGCCATCATAATAGTTTGGACAAAATTCCAAATATGCAAGGGCATGCTGTGTGAACCCAATGCAAGGGTATGCTGTGTGAACCCAATGCAAGGGTATGCTGTGTGAACCCAATGCAAGGGTATGCTGTGTGAACCCAATGCAAGGGTATGCTGTGTGAACCCAATGCAAGGGTATGCTGTGTGGACCCAATGCAAGGGTATGCTGTGTGGACCCAATGCAAGGGTATGCTGTGTGAACCCAATGCAAGGGTATGCTGTGTGAACCCAATGCAAGGGTATGCTGTGTGAACCCAATGCAAGGGTATGCTGTGTGAACCCAATGCAAGGGTATGCTGTGTGAACCCAATGCAAGGGTATGCTGTGTGAACCCAATGCAAGGGTATGCTGTGTGGACCCAATGCAAGGGTATGCTGTGTGAACCCAATGCAAGGGTATGCTGTGTGAACCCAATGCAAGGGTATGCTGTGTGAACCCAATGCAAGGGTATGCTGTGTGAACCCAGAAGTGATTTTCAACACGTAACCAATATGTGATGCATTCTGTGAAAACCCGTCGGATGTCGCAAAATGTGAACTAGGGATTATGGGTAGAATTTAAATAATTAGAGTTATTAAATTCCAATATTTTGTGTCATCATCTTTCATGACATTTCACCTTCAAAACCCTTTTTTTTGGCCTGTTTTCATGATTTCTTGTTTTGTAGCTTTTTATGACATCACAATCATCATTCACTCTTGTAGTGATCGTAGAAAAACGATCGAAACAGTTTTGTAATCAGCACAGTTTTAGCTTTCAATTATGATATAAATATTTCCAATATGAAAAATGCCACCATGTATGTGGCGGGTTTTCACAGATCGCAACTCATATGCTAGGATGCATTCTAAGCATGCACTAAAAATGGCCACACATTTGTGCGAGAAAGTTTGGTCACATTTTGTCCATAGCATTATGACGATGACTATAATTGCATAGGTGAATAGAAATGTTCCAGCATTGGCCAGCAGTTGTAGCTCATTGTTATGTGGGCCAATGTATGCCACATCAGTATATAGCATGTATTTCACCTTCTCCAGATCAATTTGCTCTAATGCAATCAGTTTACACCTTTTTATTACACCAATACAATTAATTACAGATTTGTACTGACAAGACAGCCAATCAAATTAGCATTATAGGTAGATAGCAGTACATACCACCCAGTACTTAATCAGTTTGTTTATAAATCAATTAGGTTAACATTATGATCATTACAATTAAGCAAATCACTGGTTTTGATTAACATTGATATTAGATTTCCAATTGAGGATTTTATTTCATTAGGCTTTTCTTTGAAAAATAAAACCATCCCAGGCTTATCGTTTGGCTAAGTTTGAAATGAATTATTGATGCTATTGCTAGTTGTTTGTTATATTTATTGTATATCATCATGATTTGACATGAATTGGTTTCTTTGGTGATATTTATTTTCAGGTGGAACTTTGCCACAATTGGACAGGTTTAACATCCCAGAGGTATGTAGGGATACTTTTCTCTAGAGGGAGAGAGAGAGAGAAGGGGGGGGGGGGGGGGGGGGGGGGGGGATTGTGTGTAAGACATGGGGAAGTTCTATTCTGCAGTGCTCCTTTTAGCTTAGATATGGATCAAATTTGAATTGAAAAATAGACAGATTAAATTGGGTGTTTCCTTTTTAGCCAGAAAAACACTTAGCGTGTCTCATTTATGGAAATATTGTTTGTGCATGTTGGGAAGGGGGATAAGCTATTTATGGAGGTTGGAGAGCACTATTAGTTTAAACATTGAAAAGAGATGTCTACCAAAGTGCCTTATTTACCCCCCCCCCCCCCCCCCCCCACCCCAGCCCCCTATGGGAAATTAGTAGAAGGTGTAATTATGGTAGGGCTTAAAAGTGTTCCCACAATCAGACCTGGCTTTTAACTTGAGTTAAATATTTTATGACCCGTGATAAAATACCTGAAATATTTTCGTTAACTCAACTGATTGTCTATTGGGTACGCAGGCACCATATCTTTATCACGACCAATTAACCTGTTTAATTTAACACGACCGCCTGCCCCTGCAGTTAAGTTCCGGATGTTCTAGTTTTGTAAACAAACCAGTCAAACAGCTTGTTCGTATTTTCTTGGCGTGAAAATGGATTTGAAATCATAGCGGGTATTAGGCGATCCAAATTCAGTCAGCTTTTCTTAGAAATTGAAATAGATTCATTAATTAAATATTATTTTAACATTAAACATGATATCTGAAACAAAAGTTTGACTAATTTTGAAAAATAATGACGCAGCAAAAAACCTCAATAAAAATGGTAAATTTGAATGTGAAATTGTGGAAAAAATGCAGTTGGCGGGAGCTGGAACGCACGAGTGTGAATAAGTATACACTGTATACAGTATTGACCCAGAAGTCTTCAGCAGCAAGTCAATTACATTGGCGAAAGGTCACATTTACAACGAGCTATCGTACCACGCTGTCCACACAGTGTGTTGACTCAACTCGACTGGTCGAGATAGGACTTAATCTCTGACTTTTTCCAGAGGTAAATTGGTCGTGATAAGGGCGTGTTAAGTTTACACGACTCTTTGTCCACTAGGGCACTAACTCGACCATTTTCACAAATTTAACTCAACTCGTCCTTAACTCGACCTTTAGCTCGAGTTAAACAGCCAGGTCTGAACGTGCCTACTATGTGACAATACTGTTTTATTATGATGTTCTTTCCCCTCACTGATGAGAAGATATTCTTAAATGTGAATAATTTTGTTGTTATTTTACAGGACCAGAGTCGCAATCACCGTCCCCTTAGCAATGCAAGTACAATGAGTAAGTAGATACACACAAAATTGACAAAACAACAAAATCATAAAAGCAACAACAACAACAACATATATAGAAATAAGTTGTATCTTAATGTAAGCAATTAGGGATATGGTTTGTGTAAATGTTTCCATTGTAGGAGTTGTTCAGTTTTACATGGTAAAAGAGACTTTATTAGTGATAGGTTACATAAAGGTTACAGCAAACACCATAGTATCGTCATGTAGAATGATATTGTCAAAGCTTGAAATAAGGTGGCCCATGCTAACTGAATGCTTCACCCTATACAGGGTTTTTTCAAAAAGTGTCCCATGTGAAACATGATTTTATTTAGCCACAAAAAATATCAAAATTGGGATGTGATGTGATGTACTAATCATCATGTTCAGCAATCTTTCATTTTGGAGCTTTCGTTAGCAAATTATAGCAAATCTCCTCAGGCATGTCAAATATAGCTTTGGCCACTTTTCATGGGCATACAACTCTTTTATTACAATCATCATTCATTGTGTAATTGAGCATAATTAATCAAATCAATAATAATCTATCTACTAAATGTTAATAGTTAGTGGAATTTGAGCAGAAAACTTATATTCATCCATACTATCTATGGCAAACTACAGAATATTTGAATTTTAGTGTATTTTAAACAATTACATTGACATATCCTATAGTCATCATTGGAATCACAAATGCATTTTTTCCAATTGAAAGTCCAATCTTGTTCAAAGGTGGCCAAAATGGGATTTGCATTCTTGTCACTGAATTTGGCAGTTATGTGGTGAAATGTAATGGGGTAAAGTGTATTTGATAGAAGACTAATATGGCTTATCAACAGTCTATTTTTTAAAACAAAGAAACATTTGACACACCCTGTACAATGCTTCAGCCTTATATATACTGTTTCATCATGATGACTCTCTTGCTGAGGGGATTGTGTTATGTGGATAGCAAAGTTAAATTACCCTGATTCTGTCGAAAATCAATTGATATCCCCAAAGAAGATGGAAGCTAGAAATAATATGAAGACAGACACATCTTATATTGATTGCATCAGTGTTTATTTATATTGAAAATGTTATTTACACACATTTTTAAACATCAGTGGAAAAGTTGTTATGCACGATAGTGACTGACCCCAGAGATCATCCATTGATTGAAGTGATTTATGTAATACCCGCTTCACATCAAAAGTGAATAACAAATATAGAATATGCTATTAGGAATCAAAATATATTCTCAGTTGTATGAACACACAAATTGTCATCCTCAGAAATCCAGATATATTGTTGTTTTGAGAGGTTAAGTAATCTGATGAGTTTAAGAAGGTATAGATATGAAAGATATCCCCAAGGGTATTGACTCTTGATAGGTATGGACAGTAATCTAATGAGTTTGTTACATATCATTAAGAAGGTATAGATATGAAAGATATCCCCAAGGGTATTGACTCTTGATGGTGGACAGATACAATCTTTGAAAATGATGAATTTGTTGTTTTGTGAAGATAAATAATCTGATAAGTTTGTTTATGTATCATTAAGAAGATATATATATCGTGCATAAACACTGATGCAATCAATATAAGATGTGTCTGTCTTCATATTATTTCTAGCTTCCAAGGTATGGACTGGTACAATTTTTGGATGTGTTGTTGTTTTGTGAGGATATATATTATCTGATGAGTTTGTTTATGTAGATATCCCCTAGGGTATTGACTCTTGATATGATAGGTATGGATGGATACAACTTTTCTTCTTGGCTACAGGCCAAAAAAATAAATTGTTATGTTGTCCTCCACAACTTTCAGAGAGGAGGGGCGGGCGGGCTGATTTTTAAAAAAAAAAATTAAAAAAATCTTTTACCAGCGGAAGCTCAAAGTTTAGCCAACAAGTAGTTGAAATCACTCTAAGAGTCGCACATGTTATAAACACTTTATTTAATATTCAATGCCATTTTAAACTGTTTTAAAAAAAATCTTTAAAAAATCGGGGAAAAAAATTGGAGCGGCCCTAAATCTGACGAGCGGGTGGTCGAGGACAATTTAACAATTTTTTTTGGCCTTATCAATGCACACACGGTGCAACAAGTCTGATATAAAATCTGAGCATGTCTTACATTTTACCTCTGTAAAGTTCAATGAACCCTAGTGACCCCATATGACATGTCACTTTTAATCGCTGTACACTGTATGTACATGGATCCAAGGAATCTTTTGATAAATTCTGACAATCATCAGTCATTTCCTCTTGGAGGAGTAGTATTTTGAGTGAAAGGATTGAAAATTTACATTTTGACCCCTAGTGACCCCTTCTTGACATTTGACCCCAAAGTCATGATTGACTTTTTTTCTTAGCTTATCAATGCACACCTGATGCAACAAGTCTGGTATAAAATTGGATAGATTGAGCCCATATGTATTGGTCGAGCTATGAGTTTTTAAAAAAATATTATTATGTTTTGAGGTGTCCAAGTGTGGTATAAAATTGGATAGATTGAGCCCATATGTATTGGTCGAGCTATGAGTTTTTGAAAAATATTATTATGTTTTGAGGTGTCCAAGTGTAAATTGGATAGATTGAGCCCATATGTATTGGTCGAGCTATGAGTTTTTAACAAATATTATTATGTTTTGAGGTGTCCAAGTGTGGTATAAAATTGGATAATAGATTGAGCCCATATGTATTGGTCAAGCTATGAGTTTTTAAAAATATTTTAAAACTCATAGCGGATCCAAAACATAATAATGATAAAATTGGATGATTTACACCCAATAGGTATTGGTCTCGCTATGAGTTTTTAAATATTGAGCTCTTATTGGATCCAAAACATAATAATGATAAAATTGGATGATTTACACCCATTAGGTATTGGTCTCGCTATGAGTTTTTAAATATTGAGCTCGACTGCGTCTCGCCAAATATATTAAAAAGCTCATAGCTCGACCAATACATATGGGCTCAATCTATCCAATTTTATACCACACTTGGACGCCTCAAAACATAATAATGATATAAAATTGGATGGATTGAGCGTGATACACAAAGATATTGGTCGAGCTATGAGTTTTGAAAAACATTGTGCGAGACGCAGTCGAGCACAATATTTTTAAAACTCATAGCGAGACCAATATATTTGTGTATCATGCGAAAAAATCCGTCCAATTTTATCATTATTATGCAGTGAGAATCTGACTCGATACTCGAGAAATGACTTGAGCCTGTCAAATAAATGAATAACAGTAACAATACACTGTAGTGTACTAAAAAAAGTAATACTAATAGTCTGTAGGCCTACTTTCCAAACTGTTCAACATTTCTGGTACACTAACAGAATGACAGAACAAAAGCTCCAAAACAAATTCCAAATACGTAACAAGTTCAAGTTTTAGCAATAAGAATAAATTCAAAAGACATATTTTCGGCGATCATCTGTTTTCAACATTAAAAAAACCCACACGATTGTTTATGTAAAGCTTACATTGACTTACAGGTTACAGTACAAAACTTTGACGATCGCCATTTTTTAGGCCAGGAACGTCCCCATTTATACAGATAGACACACTTGTATCGGTGCTTCTTCGCATTGCAGAACTGTCGCCAAATTCCTGGAAATTCTTTTTCATTTAGCGTAACAAAACGTGTGCTCCCGGAAACAATCGCCATTATGACCCGATGACCTGATGTCGAATTAATTAAACCAAAATTAGTCTCGAGTCTCGACTACATTTTTTGCACGCTACATGTGCGGTCGCTACACATCGGCGTATTAGCACATGCTTTTAGTGGATTCGTGCGTAGGCTTTAAATGTATTAAAGAGGCAGTAACCGAATCGACCAAGTTTGGTATAAAATTGGGTTCATTGAGTCCAATACTGAAATTTATTGGTCGCGCTATAAGTTGAAAATTATTGGACGAGACGAAGTCGAGTCCAATAATTTTCAACTTATAGCAAGACCAATAAATTTCAGTATTGGACGAAAAAAAGAATCCAATTTTATCATTATTATGCTTTGAGAATCTTGTGTCCTATATACTATACACAATTCATTTTTAAACTTTCGAACAATAAAATATAGCCTAGCCTAGTTTTTACTTCAATTCTTCAATTTGCTGACCGCTAAACTAGTTGGATTACCAACTATTACAGCCGGCCCCTGAAACCTAAGGACATGAGTTTACCACTAGTATGAGCTCGAGTTCTGTGAAATCGAGTCCCGCCTGAAAATTTCTGGTCCCGGGAACAAGAATCAATCACCTTCCTGAATCCCTTCCCAAAAAAAATGAAAATGAAAAAAAAAAAAAAAAAAAATTATAAGCTTACTTGAAAAACACATGGTCGGCAAATTCATGATTATATAATGCAAATGTATAGCGGAGATGTATTTGAAATGGATTTATTTAGTCAAATCTGTAGATTTGTTTACCTCCTAAGCTCACTATGTGATCTTCGCCGCATTATTTTCACTTCACTGTCCGCCGCCGCGAGTCGCCATCTTTACAACTTTGAGTTTGTTATTGTTGTCAAATGCGCATGCGTCATAATATATAGTCTCGTTACCAGGTCGCAAAGTCATAAACTACGTTAAGAGTGCGTGCCATTAAAGGGACAGGGGATTTAAGTCCAAAGTTGGGATAACCTTGGACGCCAAAGTTATTTCAGGGGGTTTAAAAGACGAAATACACATTTATATTGGGTTTTCAGTTTGTGTATAGTGTATAGGACGGAAGATTCTCAAAGCATAATAATGAATAAACTTGGCTGGCCAAGTTCACTCCAGTGACATAATGTTCAGAATAATTGGTCTTTACTAATGCATTGCAAGTATAGGACGGAAGATTCGAACTGCATAATAATGGTCAAAATCGAAGCATGTCTTACGTTTTA